>VWZK01020829.1:19685-146959 GCA_013396935.1 Baryphthengus martii | reverse complement strand
AAAATCGCCTTACTACTGTTACTTATTAAATTGAATTTTTAGGCTTATATCTAACAAGACATTTTAGCCTGGGGTGACCAAGGAAGTTTTTTTAGCTAGAAGCTGATACATTTTCTTCCTCATTTTATGATTTTCCCCCTTATTTTAACATTATAAACCTCAACTGAGCTCCTGTTAGAATATGGACATGATTTGATTGTCCTTTTTGAAGACAGGGATGATATGTGCTGTCTTTCAGTTCTCAGGAACCTTGTCTGAACACCAGTCTTTCAAGAATTTTCATAAGTGCCTCTATAATAACATTGGCCATCTCCTTCAGCATGTGTGGATGTCTCCAATCAGGTTGCAGAGATTTATGTAAGGGTAAGTGAAAGGGTAAGCCTTTGTTTCAATCTCCCCCATTTGTCTCACGGACCTTGGGATTCTTGTAGGCAAATCTTACCAAGACAAAGAGGATAATGAGTAGATCAGCTTTCAGCATGTCTTTTGTCACCAGGATTCCTGCCCCATTCAGCAAAGAGCCATCATTTTCCCCAGTCGTCTTCTTGCTGCTGCTGTACTTCTGCAAGCCCTTCTTGTTGCCCTTTATAGTCCTTGACAGATTCACCTCCAGATGGAGTTTGGCTTTCCTAATCCTACTTCTGCATGCTCAGACAGTGTCTTTATATTTCTCCTGTCCCTGATTCAGCCTCCTGTGCACTTCCTTTTCATTGTATTGTCTGGAGTTTCTTTCATGCTGGCCTTAGGCCACCTTTGCTTGATTTCATGTACATCACGATGGCCTGCTCTTTAGCTTGGCAGATCTGAACCCTGAAAATGAACCAGTTATCCTGGACCACTTGCCATAGGATCTTTTCCAAGCAGATCCCTGAAGAAGCCAAACTGCTCTCCTGAAGCCCAGGGCTGTGGTCTAGTTTTTTGCCTTGTTCCCTCCATTAGAATCCGGAACTTACCATCCCATGGTCACTGCATCCAAGGCTTCTCCCAGCACTCATATTCACAGCCTGTCCCTCCCTTTTGGTAAGCTTGAGGTTCAGCGCAACATTCGTCCTTATCACCTCCTCAATCGTCTGTGCTATGAAATCGTCATATATGCACTCCAGAAACTTCCAGGATTGCTTTTGCCCGGCTGTGCTGTCCCTCTAGCAGATACTGGGATGGTAAAGTCCCACAGAAAGACCATGGACAGTGAACATGAGGTTTCTTCTGGTTGGTCTCACCTACTTTATTCCTGATCAGTGGGTCTATAGTAAACTTCCACAACAATCTTGCTCTTGTCTATCTTCTGGCTAATCCACTTTCTATGCTCTCAGCTGGCTCATCATCCGTCCCTAGGCAGAGCTCCAGGTATTCCTGTGGTGCTCTCACATTCAAGCAAATTTCTTGCTGTCCTGGTCTGACCTTGCTCAAGAGCCTCTCTCCACTCACTGCAGCACTCACTCATGTGAGCTATCACATCACATCTCTGATCTCAACAAGATCTTAGCTCAGAAACTGGACGCAGACCCCCAATTTCTCCTTTTTGTTCCATATGCTGCATGTAGTAGTGCATTTCAGAGGGGCACCTAGTTATGCTCACGTAAAATGACATTGTGTCTTCCGCCACTATGTAAAAATGAAATACATAGGTGTTCGCTGTCATTTCCATTCAAAGCTACGGATAAAACAGTTACGGACCCCTAAGTCTGACATTAAGCTTTTAGCATTAAAATAGGAGACCGGTGATATCAAACCTTTGCAGCAAAGTGCAGTCAGTGCATATGCAGCAGCACTAACGAGAGGATGCTCCTGAGTAAAAACTTCTTGCCAATATGAAACTTCATGACTCTTCCTTTATAGCTATACAACAGTTATACACATTTTCTGCTAATGTATGCCGATCGGTTTGTCTGATTTAATTTACACTAGGAAGTTCTAAATTATTAATTACTTTAAAAATTGCAAGCACTTGTGTTTATGATCTTGTTTTATTATATTTTGAATTATATGAGATGGTCTATAAAATAAATGCTCCATTATTGGATCGATGATTAAATATAGATTCTAGACACTAAAGGAAACGTGTTTCAGAATAGTATAATAGGATCTATGCTATCTTTAATTTGTAGCATTAGCCAAATATATGACAAAATGCAGAGGAAAATTGAATAGAGTGAAAATTAAAGTAGAGGGCAAATTATTCAATAAGACAAACAAACAATATTTTACTGACTTCTACAGGTAGTAGAAATTATTCTGAATTTTAATGGACAGGATAGAAATAGAAATAGCTATATCTATTCTTGTCTAGAAAATTAAACAAGAATAGCTAGTCTATTACTATGCAAATATATGTCATTAGGCAGTTAACAATTACATTTTTGCGGATGCCAATGGACTTGAACGACAGTTATTATTCAAAATTATAAGCAGCTTTTCACTGCCATCTTTTTTTAGAAAAACAAGATCATGCAATAATTTGTTTCAAGCGTTTCCCTTTGTCCTGTTCTGACATTAACTATTTTGATTTAGTACAATAAAACATTTATAAATTACCATAAAAAATATTTTTGACAAATATCACTCCAGAATAAGAGTTGCCATGTCTACAGTCTCTCTTATGTTTCCAAAACTATTTATACTTAATATACCACCCATAATATGAGAAAATAACCCAGGAGCCAGTAGTGATAAAACAGATTCTATTCAGCTTTACCAAAGGGAAGGACCATAGAGGATACTGAAGAAATCTTTGTATCTATTCCTATTCCTTTACTTAACTAAAAAGATTAAGAAAATTGCCATGTCGATCTCTATATTTTCTGGTTTGTAAGATCCAGAAACATAGGTAAACCTATTAAACAATTCAAGAACAGAAAAGTCAGGTTTTCTGTATCATCAGAAAAGTGAAGAACTGCCTTCAAGTATAAGCAATGTTTTTATTATGAAATCTAGTAAATTTATGAAGAATTTAAGTGATGCAATAGTTTGCAAAGAATAGTAAGTTGAGCTAGAACAATTAGAATGTCCCTCATAAACCCAGACCTTACATATCCAGCACTTCTCAAGATATCCTCTCCTAAATAAAAATGTTATAAATACCTCATGATTAAATACATAAGAGTATACATATGTAACTTATTCTGGAGACAACTCTTCAGTAACCATAAAGAAAACTATCACTACTACAGCACTACATGTGTGAGAAAACTCATACTTTGAAGTGAACAGAAGCATAAAGTCAAAAGGTATTTCCTAATGCATCTTAGTGTCTTAAAAAAGAATATTTTTTCCAAATCCCATGGATTCCTCAAAATAAAATTTCTATATCATCCTGTATTACTTTATATTTCAAATTAAAACCCACTAATGACATTACTACTGGATTCTCTGGTATCATCTACTAAAAGGACTGTGATAAGCATAAAGTCTTGGTGGACAGTAGTTACCTTGCCACATTTTTTTACAAAATTTACAAAATTCTTCACAATAATCAGGAAGTTTATTAGTTGATACTATCTATTAGAACACAGATCCATTTCTTTCAGGGCTACAGAGGCACGAATTTTCAAAAGCTTTGGACCACTGACAATCCTCAACGTGTTTTCTGGAGTATCATTTATTCTTGCCATTAAATTCTTACTGAAGAACAGTATGAAGTTGACAGGGATCCACAGACCTATCTTTCACAATCTTCTACACTACTAATGGCCTGCAGTTTGAAAGACAGCTTTTAACACAGAGCAAGTAAAACTGATCGCATTAGGCTGCAAGACTGGTCAAGCTGCCTCCACCACACTTGCAAGCCATAAATACGTAAGTTAATACTTAGGTCATCCACAAAAGGCCAACTGTCTCAAGATGTAACTATTTATTATTTCATTTAACTATAATTTTAGGCTATGAGAAGTGGCTAATTTGGAATTATATTTGATTTTGTTTTAATGATTCAATGTACATTCATAATGTCAGAATATTAATAACCCTAAATAGTAGCACTTGCTACCTAAACCAGTTGTATTACTGATACTGACATTATTGTGCAGCTGTGCAAGACTACAGACATGAACTGAACAACTTGTGAACTCATAATTAATAGAAAGATATTAAATTGGTGCTTCTGAGTTCAGAAGTATACGTATACAGACAAGTTAATATGTAAACTTATATGTATACAAACATATAAGCAAAAATTAGCATAAGACACAGAAACATAGCACATGAACATTTAGGCTACCTAATTGAAGAATAATGGGTTATATCCATATGTTGTTATAGCATCCACTTCCAGAAATTTCCTCAACTGTTCATATAGACAGCTGACAAGGTATTACATGTTTAAAGCCAAACACATTTGACCGGAAAATATAAAGGCAAACAGTACATACATACTGTTTGACAATCTCACGAAACAGCTGGTATATAACAATTTATGAAGCATATCTTCTACACAGCACAACAGTATAGTATTTTTAATTAAAGTAAGATACAAAATTTCATGTATTCAGGCATATGATTATATTAACTATTATATCCTTAAAATTGCAAAAGGCAGTTATTGTGGAAATGAAGTGCATAAATAAATGATGAAGATACAGAACAAAAAAGAGTGCATCATCACTGAATTAGTCTGGGATTTTGTTAAAGAAACCATACATATAAATGGGCCTTAATTGTACAAAAACTGAAAAAGAAATTCTATAGAAAACTATCCAAAGAACTGAAGTCTTCACTTAATCAGCTGACACAGAAATAACATCTAAAATGGTCAGCCATAATTCAGGTATCCTGATGAAGCACTTTACCTTCTGTATTGGTGTATTTTTATACACCTACATACATGTGTGTGTATATATAGATGCAATATATACACACATATATGCAAATAAGCTACATCAAGTGATGAATTAGAAGCAATTTGTATTGATACAGAGTTACAAAACCTCAGACTGAAATAAAGTCTTTTGGCCTATAAGGTGGAAGTCTAGAAAAACCCCCAATGTAGATAAAGAATATTTTAACAAATCCAGTAATTCAGTTATTTTTCCAAAGTGTGCTATAAACACTATTTCACCCAGGAAAAATACTAGGACAAGCTTAATCCTCAAGGTACTAAGTTCCAGAGAGACCTCTGAAGAAAATATTGTTTTATTAAATTTTATCTTATGACACAGCTATAAAAGCATTATCAACAGTTGCAGTAACTAAGCTTATTAAACGTTTATCTTCACACGGCTTCTGCAACCAAATAACAGCTGGAAAACTGATAATAAAGAAATATAATCCATCATTTCTACAGCTGAAATTAATACCTGTCAAATTAACTTCTGAAAATTTAATATAATAGATTTAAAATAACTACTCAGTGTTTCTTTTCTGGTTTAAGATAGCATTGTAAGAAAATCAAGATGACACTTCTTAGTACTGCTAAGTTCAAATCAATTATTGCAAACAGAAAACAATTACAGACAAAGTGAATGCTTTATGTGAAATATATAGCACACAACCGGTTTTGACTTTATAAATTCAAGTGTAATCTGTTTCTGATCTGTGACATGAAAAATCCTGATCTGAAAGAATCAGGTATTAAAAATCTGTGCAAAGTGATACTCAGAAATTATTCTAAGATGTAAAAAAAAAAAATAAATTATGTAGCATCTCAATATTACTTCCAATGAACTAAATGCAGAACAATGGTACAGAACATCACTTTAATTAAGTGCAGAAATTCTAATCAATAAAACAAGCCTGACCTCCAGAAAACTGCATACCAACCATCCAATGTACACACTAATTAAAAATTTAACAAGTATACATGGGTGTACCCTCCACATTAAAAAAAAATAAATAAATCCAAATTCCACTTACAAGATAAAAGGTAAATTTGGTCATAGGTATACCAGATGCAGTTGAGACAATACCTCAAAAGAAAAACAGTGAGACAGAAGCAGTCAGCTAAAAGAAACTAGTACAAATCAGAAGAGCAAAACCTCAGAAACCAGCAGAGTACCTGAAAAAGCACTTTTCCTCAAAATGTTGTTAAGAAAGCTAAACTGAAATAAGCACAAAATAGGCAGTCTGAAATCACAACTCAGTGCACGATGGAGAATGGACGGTTTATATAAGGCTGTTCATTGTTTTAAGTGGTTTTCCTCTACAGTTTTAGTCCCAGAAGTAAGATTTCCAGCATGTTAATTCTAAAAAGGTTGCCATATCTCCACTGGTTTAAAGTTCCTACAGCCTGCTCCGCTCAAGTTAACTGGAGTTGTTGTTAAATATGCAGGACTTCTACTACTGCATTTACTTCTGGTTGTTGTGCTGAGGCTTTCAGCAGCTAAGACAACCAGGCACCTCTGGCCATCAGAAAAGCTCTTTGTTGCATATTGAAACCCTTTTCTATAAAGCCACATCGTCTCTTCAGTATGTATGTACTGACACCTTTAGCCTCAATGCCTGCACAGACAGCAAGGGTAATGAGACCCGCAGAAAGATGTCAGAACTTCCATTGAACAGTCAGTTTTTGCTATGAACTGAAAATATCAAGCTCAGTGAGAAACCGAACTTTCAAGGAGTTGCACTGAGTACCAGAGCCAGTGGAAGAGAAGCGGAACCAGACAATATGTCATCTCAGAGTTATACAGAAAACTCTCAAAAGTGGTGTGAAAACAGAGATATTCATTATCTTAAAAGGAAAAAAGGTTTCAGAAGACAAGAGAATGTCAAAAGCATTCCAAGTTGAAAACTGTAATGAACAGCCAAAATGGCAAACAAGTAAAGTACACTGGATAAGGAACCAGGTGTATCTGCATTATCAGCCACAGAACTACTGGTGACTGTCTGACAAAAGACAGCTGTAGTCACCTTCAGGGAATGATAATTTTCAGTGACTGAGCTTTCCTCCAGCCTTCAAGGGAACAGTATGGCAGAAGACAAACGCTGGCAAAAATACTCTACCGGCAGCTGAGCATGGAGGCATATTCTCTGATGAATGGTGTGTAATTAGTTTGTTTTGTTTTCTCTGTTTAAAGAATCTTCAGTTTATTAAGAGACAGAAATGAAACTCCAAAAGTGCAAATCAGTCCAAGAGGATCTAACATCTATTGAGATAATATCAGAACATCGTAAATTCAAAGCACGACATGAAAACAAATATTCACCAGCTAATATCAAGCACAGAAGGGCAGCCCCAAGAAAGCAGACTTAAAAGCACCTGAGGTTCTACAGACAGCAGTCTTAAGAGGTAGGATCTGACAGAGAAACCTCCTAATGAAGATCTATATTGTTAGTAATCCTACAAAAAGAGCACACGGACTTAAAAAGCACCTGGAAACCTTTGGGACATTTTTGTGATCTTACTTCTTCAGTCTCGATAAAGAGTTTCTGTAACAGAACCCCTAGAAAACTCAGTAGGGCAAGACATCTATCATTATATCTTTCCTCAAGTTAAACAAGAGAATTGTACTATAAGACAAATGTTATAGTTTCAGTTGCATTTGGTAATTCAAAGTGAAGCTTACAAATGAGATATCTCATTAGTTCGAGCAGATGGATCAAAATTAAAGGCTGAATCACCAACTCTTAATTTCCCAGTAGCCAGGAAGAGCTTGAAGTCTTGCAGAGGATGACTGTTGAAAAATCAACATAAAAAGCTTCTCTCCATCTGTCAAAACACATGCCTGTAGAATGCAATACCTCCTACCAGCCTTTCATTTAAAAAATGAAAACACATGTACATCATTAAAACACATGAACATACAACTTCAGTCAACCATCACACTGTACCCTATAAAATGACAGGGACACATCAGCATGACTTCCGTAAGAGTAAATTATTTGGTTCTTAGAATTCTTTGAACACGAGTTAACAGAACAGTAGATAAACAATGTTGATCTATTTAAGCAAATCTTTCAGATATTCTAAAGATTCTGCTAAAGAATCTTAAACGAGACAACACTGTGAATGCTTGATGGCCACGGGAAGGTGAACATTAACTCACAGAACCTTAGAAACAGGAAAGTATTTTTCTCTGATTCTGGTACTTCTTTCTTGTGCTTCAGTATATAACACAACAGATAGGTTTTGGGCTCTCTGGAGCACTGTTAATGAGATCTGTGTCTGTCACACATTACTGCCTGAATAGTTAAAAAATTCCAACCGTGTCCTGAATTCCATACAGATATACAACCGCTGTGGAATTTTCTTCTACAGTATTGGGGGGAAGGGGGTGAAGGTGTGAATATATCTTTCTAAGAAGTATCTTCAGCAATAACAGCAGCTTTGTTAAAAAGTAAACAAGCTTTTCACACATACAATGTAAATAGACACAAGTTTCAAGGATAACACAAACTAAGGAAAGTAACAGAGCAGGACAGTAACAGACTATGGTGTATGTGGACACAAGGTAATAGATTTCTAAAAACTAAGACAATCAAAGGAAAGTGATAAATTTAAAAGATCAAAGGCTATTCTCAAAACTGTGAAAAGACACTAAAGAAAACCTTACTAGCCTAATATTAATCATATCCACTCAAAATATTAATCTTCCACTATGGAACAGGCATTTCAATCTAGATATATCTATGTGATCTTCCTCCCTCCACCACCTTTTTTTTAACATTTGCAATCCATTTAATGATTAGACAGGTCATTTGTCATAGCATACTCATTAAAAGGAAAAATACCCAATTTTTAATATGTAGTACAATACTACATAGAATCATAGAATCACTATGGTTGGAAAGGACCTCCAGGACCATCTAGTCCAACCTTCACCCCAGCATCCCTAACCACTAGACCGTAGCCTCAAGTGCCACATCTACTTGTCTCTTAAACACCTCCAGGGATGGTGACTCCACCACCTCCCTGGGCAGCCTGTTCCAGTGCCTAACCACTCTCTCAGGAAAGAATTTCTTCCTAATATCCAATCTCAACCTCCCCTGGAACAACTTGAGGCCATTACCTCTCATCCTATCATTAGTAATTTGGGAAAAGAGACCAGCACCAGCCTCACTACAACCTCCTTTTAGGTAGTTGTAGAGAGCAATGTGGTCTCCTCTCAGCCTCCTCTTCTCTAGACTAAACAACCTCAGTTCCCTCAGTCTCTCTTCATAAGGCATGTTTTCTACATACTACAACTAACTATATTATACAGTGACTCGATAAGTTTGATTCTAGATGGTCAAGGGCTGTATATCAGTATTTACAAATCATTAATTTCAGGATATGAACTTTTGTTCCCTAAGTATCAAGACCAATATGGTTTTAAATATTCTGAAGAAAAGTCCAGTCTAACTGCTTAGTATTTAGATGTGTATTTAAGAAAGCTCCACAACACAGCAGAAAAAGACATTTTCAAGCAAAGAAAATGCTTAGTATTTACAATCAATTGAATCAAATTAACCAAAGCATTCTGAATTCAAACCGACATTTGTATAGCAAGGGAATCCACACCTGCTTTGTCTGAAAACACACTCCTTATTTGATTGTTGGTTTGAAATACAACTTTCAGAAATTGAGACCAGCTGCTGAAACTGTACCATTAAGTAGACTACAGTTCTTCACTTGATCTCTTTCAGCTGTAGCTCATGCCTTAAAACAAAACACTCATGCATTCAGCTGTAGTACAGGAACTAAAACTGTTCTCAAGGAAAGTTGCAAAAACATGCCCTGCTAGAATTAAAGAACTTATCATACTTCAATTTTTTTTTCAAATAAAATTATATATGTTTGTAGACAGCTTTTCCTCAGTGTGAAGAAAAGAGAGGGGAAGAAATAGGTGAAAAAAAAATGCTAGAACAGCATGCAACTTCCTGCTGGGAGTCCAAGACATGTTACTTATTTAGACATATTGATTTAAGGAATGTGCTACTTGTAGTTTTATCTCCAGCAAGTGGAAATAGAAGAAATCACAACAAGAAATGAAAGATAAAAAATCAGATGTACCTCAGTGTTAGGAATTCGGTAAGGTATGTGCATAATTGACAATGAGCAGAAAATAAACTAAAGTTCTCTTGGTACTGCCAACAAATTTTGTTAACAGTCTTCACTCAGGAAAATATCAGTATTTCCACATATGTAATCTTCATGAAAATTCTCTGAATGTAACTACAGTAACTGACATCAACAACAGAAGATAACTGGAAGAATGGTGTTAAAGCAGGGGCAGCAAAAGGACTAAGAAGCTGTTGAAGTGTTTTTTCCCCCCTAGGTCATAAACCAACTGTTCATCTTTCAAAAAGCACAACAATCGGAATTTTATGTGAAAGAGGCAAACCCGGCAGTTCTTAGTGTAACTGTGTAGAAAAATGTTTCACTCTTTGAGATAGGTTATTTAGTGAAAAGCTTCTTCAAGGGTCATAGTGCACTAGCATTTGTTCCTGCTCTGAACAGGTGCCACACCTGCTACAACTACTGCTGCTCACAATGCTATATGTGCAAAGCTCTAACAAAAAGCGTGGGCGTGATTCAAGAACACAACAACAACAGAACAATAAACTATTCTGGCAAATGAGTTAAGCCCACTACTTTAGCAAAGGGAAATGTCAGACTTGAAAATTCACTGTAGGAACCTCTACAAAACGAAGGATTAATTCCTTTAAAACGAAAACAAATCACAAAACCCAGGATATTTCAATTGACAGATGCTTAGCCCTTGTGCACCATGTCTTGAACATGCTGCATAATTCTCAACCTTCACACCTAAGAGTGGACTCTAGAATTTGAAAGAGACACTAGAATATAGGAAAAGCTAAAAGTAATAACTGAAGTGCTCTATTACTTCTTTTTTTCAATCATTAAATGTACCTAAGTGCAAGGTCTCTAAAGTACTGACCTACTTTGCTCTGTCATTTAAAAAAAACCTAACATAAATATACATTAATTTAAGGGATATGTGAAGTACTAGGAATTTTCACCTTGGTTAGAAGCTAATATTATTTAGCTTGTTTAGATTTTCTCGCATGCTGTTTTTATAAAGTGTTTTCAAGATTAGAGATGATCTCTAAAGTGACATATCACAAAATAATGATAATAGTAATAATAATAATAATAAAAATGTTCTTCATACATCATTCTGATGATCAAAACTAATTTCTTTATATGTGCTCTGAAAGCAAACCAAAGCAAAAAAAATAAATACCTGATGTCCAGCCATTATTTGCTTCAGCACATTTTCATAACATACTTCATCCATATGATTCAGCTGCTGCACCTGAAAAACAAACATCATACTTCATATTAAAAACATTTCTACCTTTATGTATTTTCTACTACATATCAAGACATTGACAGTGATCCAAGAAAGAAAAATGTGGTTATACAATTAAATTTACAATATACTGATTCCCATTCCTAACAATATCATTTTAGTATTATTAAATTCACAAACAGAGTAGGAAAATGACTAGACAAAACACCAGTAAGGGCAGTGGACAGAAAATGACTATTTTTTTTTTCAGTGACCAGAGAGATGCAACCCAGTTGTACTGTTTATCTGTTTCACACTAAGGAATCTTACTTCTACAGGATATTGATGAAATATCCATTTAATACATCATCTTACCTAACATTAAGTTGCAGAATCATAGAATTGTTGCACTTGGAAAAGACCTTTAAGATCATCAAGTCCAACCATTAACCCAGCATTGCCAATCACACCACTAATCCCTGTCCCTAAACACCTCATCTGTTAAATACCTCCAGGGATGATGACTCTACCACTTCCCTGGGCAGCCTGTTCCAGTGCTTAACAACCCTTTCAGTGAAGAAATTTTTCCTGATGTCCAATCAAAATTTCCCCTTTCACAACTTGAGGCCATTTCCTCTTGGGCTATCACTTGTTATTTGAGAGGAGACCACCCCCTACCTGCTACAATCTTCTTTCTAGAGAGCCATAAAGTGTCCCCTGAGCTTCCTTTTCTCCAGGCTAAACAACCCCAGTTTCTTCAGCCGCTTCTCGTAAGACCTGTGCTCTGGACCCTTCACCAGCTTTGTTGCCCTTCTTTGGACATGCTCTAGCACTTCAATGTCTTTCTCATAGTAAGGGTCTTAAAACTAAAGACACCATTCAAGGTGTGTCTTCATTAGTGCTGAGTATAACGGGACAGATGATCGCTTGTCTTGTCCTGCTGACTACACTATTTTTGATACAAGACAGAATGCCATTGGCCATCTTGGCCACTTGTGCACACTGCTCACTTGATGTTCAGGTGATGTCCTTCCATTTGGTAATACACATATCCAAGAAATTATTGATTGACAGCTTTTTTTGTAATAGAGAACACCAATTTCTTCACAGTTGAGTCATGCATGGGGAAAAGTGGAAGTCCACGTACAGGTTTTCCAGTTATGGATAAATGAAATGTTACGGGAAAGTTCCAAAATAAAGAGTTCAGTTGAAATAAAAAGTGTTCTTTGAGCTACTCTAAAGACTTTTTTTTTCTACTTCCTTAATGCATCACAATATAAGTAGCATATATCTACTTGAATGCACCTCAGTGTTAAGATTGTGGCAAATCAAAATAAATAAACAAAGTTCAAAATCAGAGCAATGGCTCCATTCTTCAATTGTGCATTCATGTTTCATAACCAATTTTTTTTTTTTTAACGTAAATAAATATTTTACAAGAGCAATGCATACAAAAATTCAAAAATGGAAATTTGGTCCATGGAGTTATCTAGAATAGCTGAAAGTTGAAAATCACAGCTTTAAAAGAGCTTTAGAAGGAAGAAGAGAATATTCATATTTGGAATCGTGCAAGTACAGTAACAAAAAGATGGGACAATACGGACATGTGCGCAAGAGACAAGTAGCCAGCCTATTCCGAAAATGAGAGGTTAGCATTTTAATTAATTCTTTTTTTCCAAATAATGACAAGTGAAAATCATTAAGAAGAAATGTACATGGGCACTGCATAAATACATATTTGGACATACGTATATATATACATGTATACAAGCATAACTTGTCTATCTTCTTTGCATTTATACCTAAAGACGAAAATATAAACATGCATGAAGAAAAATAACTGACATGAAAGAAAAATATCTGACATTAACAGACGTCCGACTGAAGACGCCAGAATTTAGTCTTGGTCCCATATGGTGTAAGAGCTTCAACGTACACAATTTAAAGAGCTTTCCCGGCTAAATTCTATGCATAATAAGTACATCATGCTCTCCTTGTTTTTGAAAGCTTGCCTACAGTTTGCATGTGATTCTGCAAATCACTGAGCAGGTTCAATTTTTTAAGAGAGGTTTTTTTGGATGAAGGATGTCAGAAAGCTGTGGCAAAGCACCTACCTAAAGTAACTAACAGCTTCTATCTCCTTGAAAACTCATCAGTGTGGATATAGATATAGCATTGATTGTGTTTGCTGATGTTCTGCAAGAATTGCTTTTGATTCCGGGGGTTCCTACATTGCTTTCCTCCTCTCATTTACACCAGAAAGATATTGATACTGGCAACATTTTGGCAGCTTTATTATTAGTATTATCCTGAATAGAGTCCTTTTTCGAGGAGGCTTAATACTTTTACTTTTTGTTTGCTATAAAGTGTATTATCTTGATTGCAAAATGTATTTTATTCTATGAAATCTGTAATGACATTCTTCAGAAAGGCAAAAAGAAAAACTCCTGGTTGTGATATTACCAAAACAGTCTGTCAGGTACTCACATTTCAGAATAGCTGTTTCTTCCTAGTATTTCCTCATCTCCTCATGTTTTCTTAAAAAATTTACTGTTTTTTTAATAATTGCTAATTTTATAGGATTATTTGTATATTTGGTTTTAAAATCACAAATGTATTCTGAAGTGAGCATGAAGAAATGAAGTCTTTCCTTTTTTTCATACCATACAGTGGAAATAAATGAAATATTCAAATCAAGTATCAGGAAAAGATTAAAGAAAAGCAGCAGCAAATAACAGTGAAGGTACTTGAAACAATTAATGAAGGTTAAAATATGCAAATCACGGTAAGCACCATATGGTAAACTATTCTTGTGTGTATAGAGTTGAAATGACTCCCCACAGTTGTAAAATAAGCATCTTTCCTGCACTGCAGATGGAATGAACTACTCGAATAACCTAGTGAGAAAGGCAATGCTCATTTTTACAAAAAAAGGAAAAAAATCCACTATTATCAGTTATGCTATGAAATTAACCTTTGGTTGAAAATGTTTTTATTTCTGTTAAATTAAATCATAGCAGAATAAGATTTTCTAAAAGTCAGTTTTCGAAAACTTAATTACCAACTAGTGAGATGCATGGGAGATCTTAAGAAAAAGTGTTTGTATTTATTCTTTCATTTAACAAAGAA
Organism: Baryphthengus martii; assembly: GCA_013396935.1. Classification (NCBI taxonomy): domain Eukaryota; kingdom Metazoa; phylum Chordata; class Aves; order Coraciiformes; family Momotidae; genus Baryphthengus; species Baryphthengus martii. Next base: position 132,665 of record VWZK01020829.1, on the reverse strand, counting down.
TTATAATTTACATGTCAAGTGGCACTGTACTTAAGATTTTTAATAAGAATATTACACCTAACCATGGCCTTAATGCTTCCCCAAATAAGCAAGAGCACAAAGATTAGAGAAGCTTATTTAGGGACTACTTTAATGCATTTTCTAACAAATGTGCATACATGGCTTACAAGTGGACACTAATGGCTTAGTGTATTAAGTTCTTCGTCAACAACTTATATTCAACTAGTATTAATACATGTCATGTTTATATATACATATATCTGCATAATCAGATTTCATAAATAAGTATTTTTCTTCTATCATTTCTTATGCATTCTTACAGCTAAACAAGAAGCACCACTGTTTCTAGCAAAATGGAAAACTGAAATGAAGGAGGCAGAATAATCAGGTGCTACAGAGACTCTGCAGCTGAGGGTGGTGATTTCTCCTTCATCAAGCAAAACTTAGCAGTGAACTGGAGGCAATACAAAGCCAGATACTGTTGTACTCCATGGCAGCAAGGCCTATTTAGAAGTACTGTAAACAGAGGAAATACAATTCTTAAAGCACCTTTCAATTATGTAAGTCTTCATACAGAAGAACATATGCTGCATGAAACACCTGTAGCATTATAAACCAGTACTCCCAACACATACATACACAAAGTGTGATCAAAACAAACAGCAACCTTCTCTTTGGCATTCAAGATTATTTACCTTATTGGTTGTCTTAATTCCTATAAAGGTTTGCCCCAGCGGTACGGGTCGGAAACGGCCGTCAAAGTAGAATAGTCCAATGCAGGGATTGACATGTAGAAATGTAGCAACATCAAGATAATTGGGTAATGTAGCTGAAAGGCCCAAAATCCTAATCATACTTTGTGTAGATTCAACCTATTAAAAAACAGAAAACCTGTCAACAATCCAAGTGTTATAAGCCAAGAAATCAACCACAGAGTTTTTAAAATATCCCTTATAAAACATGAGTGTGAAAGAAGTAGTTAATATTTTCTACAAAAGGTGAACAATAGGTGTGAGTTAGTGACTATTCTGTCTTGAAGAAACCAGAGCACACTGCAATTCCATCAAATCTTGCTTATTCATCTTTCTATCTTATTGTACTTTTGCCCTCCTAAAGGTTAGCAGTAACTAACTGACATGAAGGAACAATAGCAGTAAAATCGGCTTTGTTAAGAAGGCATAGTCCAATTTATAGGCAAAACTAGGACAGATAATTTGGTATCATTTCTTCCTTAGTCCAAATCATACGACAATTCTGAAAAGAAAGAAGAAAGTAATTCATGTCATTCCTCAGTCTCAGCTTTTGTTTAAGACCTTTCCACAAGCCTCTTAGACAATCTATTCTATTTCTCTGTAAAAGACTTTTTTTTTTTTATTCCCCAAATGTTTGCATTACATGCCTTCCCATTCAATAAGGGACAGAAATGGTGCTTTACAACCAAATACTCTGTTCCATATAAAAGCCTGTATATTATATATATTCCATGCAATTTGCAAAGGAATGAAACCACTCAAAAGGCTTGAATAAGCAAAGTACGCAAGAATTTTCCCATTTCCTTCTGTAATAATAAAAGTCATGTAGACCAGCTCACAACTTTCTTACTAGCATAATTATTTGGAAGTAAAGTTCGGAGTAATTTTCATCAAAAGGCTTTTTTGACACTACAGCTGAAGCCATATACAAGGTTCTTGTCTCCAACGAGTGAATGTCTCATGATGAATAAGGCTGGTGACTTCTACCTCGCTAAGTCCTATTCAAAACAATATGAGGTTTTACTTAGAATATAGATTGTATATCACTTCGGTGTTTGAGTTACAGTGAAAGGAAGTGCCATATAATTAAAACAGAAGAATTAAAAGTTTTCAAAAAATATGATTAAAAAGTATATGGAGAGAATTCTCAAGGAAGATAAAATACACCATACCACAGATCTGGCAAATAACAAGCACACCAAAATACTAAACCCAATCCCAAAAGAAAATACCCCTCACAACTTCACAGACATCAAGCAGACAAGTAAAGTAAACCAAGTGTAAAGTAAACATCAAGTGAACCACTGTGCTGCCTGGTAATGGACATGTTCCATGGCAAAAGTTTGGATACAAACTGCAGATGCTACCAATTAAACAACAGAAAACCTGCTGATTGATCCTTTTGCATTTATAGAGCAAAGAGCAGCTTTGCAATGGAAAGCTCATGTACAACAAAATATATGGAAATGTAAATTTTGAGATGATGGGAACAAACGACAGATTTCATTTTCAAAAGTCTTCCATCTCCAGGGAACAACTGCAGCACTCACCTCTGAGTACAAAGAAGCATTATCGTGCCTTATACATCTTCTTACAGCTGGATTATGTGATGACCCAAGGGCTTCAAACACACAGTTTTGAGGTGTTTCGTTCGGTTTTGGCTCAGTGCCTTGGAGCACCACCTCCTTCAACACTGACCTTGGTGTCAGCTTGGTTATTTCTCACACTTTTTTCCTCACTCGTATTTCTCTCTCAACTGCTGCACAGTGTTTTACCCTTTCTTAAATATGCTTCTACAGACGCACCATCAGCCTGGCTGTGGGGCTCAGCTGTGCCCTGCGGTGGGTCTGTTGAAGGTGACTGGAACCAGTCATGTCCATCACGGGGCAGCCCCAACCTCTCTTTGCAGAGGACACCCTGTAAGTCCTGCTGCCAGCACCTGGGCACCTGCGCTCACTACAAAAATTTACTTAATGCTTATACACTTTAAAAAAACAAAACAAACTTGAATCTGTAAGAACAGTATCCATTTGCTGATATATTTATCCTATACTTTGTTCACAATTACCTGATAATAAGTAGAACAATCTGAAATGTAACTGAGCTCCAATCTGCTAAACATTATTTCATTTTGCTAAATTCAATAACAACTTCTTTCAACTCTCCTAAGGGCCTGAAAGCACTAGTTTGAAAGGGTGCTCAGTTCCATCTGCAGTTAGAAAAGCATTTCAAGTATTTAGACAATTAACAAGAACTCTGCTTAGTAACCACTGAAGTATGAATTTTTACAGCAATTAACTGTAAGCTGTTCAGTTTCTTTCAAAATATAAACAATGCCTAGAGAACAGTTACAGCTTACTGAGACATGTCACTTTCAAAATATTTGTAAAAAGAAGCCATTTAACTTCGCTGATCTAGCAGTTGGCCCTGGAGTTAAGGAACTGATTGAAACCCCTGAATTACAATGCCATATGAACACTGCAGCAGAGAGTTAACACAGGCAAGTGATAAAAATTGCTAATATGCATAGCACATTTTAAAACAAAATACATTTTTGCACATTTCATACTGTACTTTACAGATATTTGTGCATATGTACATAGTGTCAATATAGTTTTTTCAATGTATGAACCTAAAATTTACAAATTATTTGGACACTTAGTTTTCTATTTATATCAAGCCACAAAAAGTCAAGTCAGAGTGCTATAAGAAATCAGACAACAATGTCCTTTGCTCCATTTTTTTAGTCTTCACAATTAAATAAAGACTAGTAAGGTTCTAAGTAATTCCATCAATATCTTTAATTTCTTTCAAGGCCATCCAAACAAAAGAAAAAATATTTTTTTACCATCTAAGTTTTTATCCACTTAGGAACACAAAATATCAATAGTGAATATATATTAAAAAATAAACAAGAAGCAAAGAGAGATACATTTACCCTAAAAGACAGAATGTATAATTGTCCCAAATATTTTATGTTCACAACAAATTCAAACTGCAAACTAAATCCCTTTGTGTCTGCACATACATATACAGAATGAGTTTTGTTTATTCTTATAATTATGCACAGCCATATACAAACACCAGTGACTAAGCCAGTGTTAAACTTAAAAATTAGAAAAACAAAATTACCTGAATATGCAACCATAACACATCATTTATTTTTGCATTTTCTCTGTGATTATAATTCAGTTTCAATTATTTATCTATTCATCTAACCAAGCAGTATAGAGACTGTATTCTTCATAATGGCTTTTAGAATTCTAACACATTATTTTAGAAGAGAGTTCTCTGCACACATTTTTCAACTACTTTTCTGACTTTCCCTTGAAGAGCAAGCAGTATGTTTTGCTCTGATGCTTCTGAAGAAAATTAAGTCTTACAAGTGTGCAGATGCTCTCTGTAAATACAGTCCATTCAAATATTAGTACTTTTTCATGTGCATGATCACTTATTATTTGGTCCTAGAAGTCCTAATTAGAGATGTACAAGACACAGTGAACACATAGTCTTTTCCTGAAATTGCAGTCAAAATCACTGAAAAGTCATTTTGGATGACAAAGTCTTTTGTTTACATTCCCTATCCCTGACTGGGCGTATGCAGTTAAGGGCATTTTCTTCACTACTGGCACACAATCTCAAACATTTTAATCTTCCTATGTGTTTAATTATTTCAGTAAAAATAAGAGCACCATTTGGAACATACAAAGCTTTCTTTGGAAAACTCAACTATCGCAGTATTTGCACATCATGTTCTTTGAAAGCTTTACTCTATTTCGTTGATTTGATGTTATGCTGGAAGTAAGAAATAAAATTGCCATAATTATATATAATTGACATATCTAATTAGTATATCTAATTCAGAAATATTCACGATGGCATGTGGAGAATTGACAGCATGTTCACCATGCATGTTCACAGAACACGATTATCATACCATGAAATTCCATGTATACAGAAGAAATAAACAGAAGATAACTATCCAGGACCAATTTCCACACTCAAGCATCCTCTGTGTTTACATTGTAAATGATAAAGGATCAGGTATGAGAAGTGCCTCTCTGGACTGTAAATTGATCTCAGCAGGATCATTTTCTTCCTAATATGTTTTAAGATTTGCATATCATCTCATTATATTACAGCCATCACTTGAGAGCATACAGAGTATGCAGAGAGATACTTTTTTATCTGACTTCTAAAGTTCTTCCTGAACTTTGTGATCTTGGCAGTCTTCCCATTTCCATGTATTAAAATATCACATTCACAGAATGAATTACAATCAAGCTGGAAAGTATATCCCTGATTGTTCAACTTGAGCACAAAATGAAGTGAAGCAGAGAAGTTTACATATTCTAATCTTTGAAGAATTTTCCACTGCTTAGAAACGAAACTGATACTCAGATTACCCAGGATCACTTCAACACACTCTCTACAGTCAGTCTATATGCCCTTCAAATGTACACAAAAGACAAGATACATAGAAAATGAGACAGAAGTGTTTCTTAGTTTTTAGTCCAGATGTTCAAGATGAATTCTTGGGTTCCTCAGCTCCCTGCTCAACAGTGGTAAAAACAAAGGACTGAATGTGGTGATTCACATTAGTTATTAGATACTACTCTACCCATAGAGTGGCTCTAAGCCTTAGTCTCTCATAAGATCTATGTTTTTCCCATTATCGAAAAAAACGGAGAAACAGAAAGGGGGTGAAAAAAAAGGAGGAATTTTTAGAACATTTAAAAAAAGAAAGCATTAAAGAAATTTCAAAATGACTAAGAAGAAAGTTTGTTAGACTGTATCATCGGTATTTACTTGCTTATTGGGATCTTGTTTACTGTCTAATAAATTAAGAAGTTGTCAATCAGTGTACATAGGTGGTAATTTCCTAGTTTTAGAAACAAAAATGGAAAAAATCAGCAAAATTGTGAAATCAAAAATACACAGTAAAAATGCAATTACTACTACTGTTTTGAAGATCCTACATAGGATGTTATCTACAACTCAAACACTCTGCACAGAATGCATTTGTTCCTAGGCAACCATCTAGTTAAGTAATTTTATAAATGAGTTTTACTCTGCTTCCAACAAACCCTGAAAATACTGTGATCTCAGTCCTGCATTTAGAACATATTTAAAAATCTAGAGGTACTGAAAAAATGTAACCATGCAGAAAACACTATTAGAAGCCATATTATTTTCCCTCAACTAAATATTAAGTATGCAATACTTTGCCTTAAGAAATGACATTTTGAATATACCTATTAAGAGATTACTATGCCCTGCACAGTGCCATGTCAGTTTTTCTTGAATGACAAAATGCCTTTTCATGCTGTGCTTTCTGCTTTGTTCCCAAACTAAGAAACAAAAAGAAACATGAACCCTTCTACAAATCCGTTTAACTGCTTTACCATATTATGAAAGAACATAAAACATACAGCAATCACTATCACCTTTTAAACTCCATGGATATATCATGAAAATGGAAAAATGTTCACATATCAATAATAAAAAATGACACGCAGAATGACTTCCTGACAATACCTCCTTGCAAAATAATAAAAAAGCTTCTGAAGATTAATTCAAACATCTGATACATATAATTTTCCAAACAAATGGAGATTAGATTTTCTTTTTAAAAAAGTCATTTTTACACAACTACAAGGTTGCCAGAAAAAATAACAAGATAGATCTAGACTCACGTAAGGCATAAGACATACGGCTGCACAACATAGTGTTTAAAAACAACATCACAAAATAGAAGAAAACATGTATTAAATTCATCACAAGCTGAAGAACTGACAGACTTTAAAGAGAATGTATAATTGAAAAATGGCAATTAAAAGGGGATGCCTCTAACTGCTTTCTAAGCCCAACTCTATTCAATAATTTTATTCATGATATGCAGTGAATAAAAAATAACTGGTGACAAGAAGAGCAGGTGATTGGCAGAATTAAAAAAACTGATGCGTGCATCAGCCAATAGCGATAAATCTAGGTGGCTGGTCCCATTCAAACTAAATTTCTTTTAATTTAGCTCCTAAAACAAGCCATAGGTGCAAAATGAGACAGTATTTTCAGGAAACATTCTTATAGCAACAAGTGAAACCTGCAGCAACTATACAGAGGTTTTGCTTGTTTGAGGACTTAATGAACAAGAATCTGAATTCAAGCACTGAAGATGATATATTAGCAAATTAAGTACATGCAATTCTTAGAGGTATAAAAAGGATAGAACTGAGTAACAGGAGGAAAATGTTCTATCTCTGTATGTGCAGTAACCAAAATTAACACAAAAGTTCTATACCCAGTTTTGTTGACATGTTTTAAAAATGCAATCACAAATGCAAGAAAGTTGAGCAAAAAAAGCCCCACAACATGATAGTTGGAAACCAAAAACTTATTGCAGAGCATTTCAGTAAGCTTGTTTGGTTTATCTTGGAGTAGAAGATGCTGGGAAACTTGATTAGCCTATATAAGGAACATCAAAGAGATAAAAGACTAACAGCAGTCACTCAAGATGAGAAATGAAGAACCAAATGAAATGTGAATGTCCCTCTAGTCCCAAAAGACACATATAGGAGCTACAGTGGGCTACCATTAGACACAATATTTGTGTGTCTACGATGGGAGCTTTGGTTCCCCAAAATCTGAGAAATCTTTCAGTGTGGATTTTCTTTTATTTAAATCATCATTCACATAGTTGAAAGAAGGTATCAAAACACACATATCATTCAAGTGTAATATCCACTATGGTTTTTGTGAAAAAATACTTGTAAGTATCAAAGAAGTCATCAAAATCTCTAAGTAATTATGACAAAATAATTTAGTGTCCTTTAAAAGCAGAGTTTGTTTTGGTTTTTTTTTTTTTCTTTCAAGCTAATAAGCTTAGTAGATATTACAGAAGTGTGGAAAGTTTGATTAAAAAGTTTAAGCGTTTCAGTTTTACATCTGCATTATGCTCTAGACTAAAACTTTAAACATCAAAGCTATAAATTGGATTCAAAGAAGTTGTTTGATGTTATACCTACAGTATATAACCGAGCTCAAAGCAATTTTCCAACCAAAATGTTTAGCAAAGTCAATTTAAATCACTTGCAAAAACATTCTCTAAAATCTGAAAAGTGCAAACACGCACAAATATGCTGTTCATTCTGCTATAAGCAAAACTGTCAGCAATTCCAATATATATGCTTCTTCTAGGTTTAAAAAAAATCTGATTCTGTAAGTTAATATGAACACGTTAAAGTCTTACAGTAAGTGATATGACTCAGTGTTATCTGGGAGAAAGTATAACAATAATTCAAGTATTTTGACATACAAATTAGGACAGACCTCCTAATGCATCAGGATATTCCTATTTTGAGAATGTTATTTGCATAGCTGTGTTGGTACAGCATATTAATGCAGATATCAAAACATTTTTCTCCGGCACAGTTGTAGGCCTAAGTATCTAGCTAAACACTAATTCTTAAAAAGGCCAAAAAACCCCAAAACAAACCAACCCAAAAGGAAAAAAAGGAAAAAATTGTCTGTTTTTCTGTTATCCACCAACTAAGCAAAACAACCCTGACGTCCTCCAGCAAAACAAGAGGGAGGCTTTTTCTATAAGACAGGATAACAAGCCCTGCAAAATGTAAAAGCCTCTACATTACACACCCTGACCTGCACAGGAATCATAACGTTGTCTCATAAGCTAGTCTCATACAATCTGGAGAAGTATGATCTAGATGAAACTATAGGTACGCAGCATTACTAGAGTAGCTACTAGTTATTTATTGAAAAGGCTGCAGTAGTATTCAAAGGAATTTATCATAATTCTGTCCTAGAAGTGATAAAAGAAATTACTGTTGCAAGTCAGACAAAAAAATATCTAGCTACTTCCACACATGATCTCCCACAGTGGACAAAAGGGACAGTACAGAAACTGGGAAAATGTCAATGATGTTTGCCAACATAGCTTCCCGTTACTACAGTCTCCAGTCTGATCTACTGACTATTAATCTGCAATTGATTTTTCTTTGAATTACTTGTCTAATAACATTCTGTATCCCTCCACTACAAATTAGGAGAAACTAGTCAATATTTCTGATGCCTTAATCCAGTATACAAATCAGGTAATTGATTTCAACAATTACAGTAGTGGTATAATTGACATAAGGATATTTTAGACTGATCTCAATGTTTGGGGTTTTTTTTTTTTTTTTTTTTTTTTTTTGTTTGTTTTGTTTTGTAAGAAGTGAACAATTACTCTTACCTCCTCTGTGTATGACTATTGAATGACTATGATGTTTCTATAGATATCAACAAAAAAATATGCTCTAGAAAGGCTGGAGAGGAGCTTAATGCTTCATATAGAATCACTGAAGTCAGAATGACATTCTCCAGGGATGGCCTGAATGGAGCAGGTTTAGTTCCTGTTCCAATGACATTTATGAATTTGTATCAAAATGCATAAAACAGAACTATGAGCAGGGAAGAATCAAAGAAATTTAACCAAATATTTTTGCTGCGTAAAAATTATTAGATGTCATAGTTTCACACTTCGACATCTGTAACAGTATTTTCACTGAACTCTAGCAAAACACTTCCGAAAGCAGAGAATTTATATCTTTTTTTTAGTCACCAAATAAAAGTTCCAGTAATTTCATAATTAGTTATGGATGTATACTGCAAACTTCACAGAGCTATGCTTGCAGGCTCCAGTGCTGCAGTATAACATTTCAGTGTAATTTTAAAAATTAACCCTCTTACTCTTTGTTTCCATATTAAAAAGGTATAAATGCTGTAGAAAAAAAAATATCTCTTTGCCCCTGAACTCTCTGGGAGGCTTGCAATTCAAAATAATTTCACCTGGAATAGTGTTCTACTGCACAATTTTAAATATATCTACAATTTTTGGTTTCTATTTGTGTAGGCTTTTTATTAGTGTACTTTTATACTGTAAATTTTCCTTCTCTTCAGCTACCTTACTGTAAAGATTCATAGTGGTCACCATTACTGCCTTTCTTATCAACTTAGAATAAATAAGGTCTTCAGAAAGGTGGTGAGACAGTTAATTTCAAGATTTGTGTTTTGTTTTTCTTCACAACGGTTTCACTTAAGGACGGGTTACAAATGAGTAGCTTCAATTCCAGATGAATTAAACTTCACCTCGGTAGGTAAACAAAACTTTTAAATCCTAGAAGATTAAAGCACCCTAGAGAGCTATTCTTCAAATGAGTGTTGAAGCAAGATACTACTATATTGCAATAAATGCAATAAGGGTTGGAGTCAGTACCCAAGACATAATTGCTTCAGATTTTATATTTCTTGTTACACGCATAAGCTTGACAGGCACAAAAGGAAAGGATCTATGGGAGATTTGTGTCCAAATGAAGCAGAAACAGGATGCCAAGCTGAATAATGTAGAGCAAATAAAATGGCTCTGAACATTTCTTACGAGGAAAGGCTGAGACACCTGCGGTTGTTTAGCCTGCAAAAGACTGAGGAGGGAACTTATCAATGTTTATAAATATCTAAAGGGTGGATGTCAGGAGGACCGGGCCAGCCTCTTTTCGGAGGTGTCCGGTAGCAGGATGAAGGACAATGGGCACAAACTGGAACACAGGAAGTTCCTCCTCAACATGAGGAAAAACTTCTTTACTGTGAGAGTGATGGAGCACTGGAAGAGGTGCTCACAGAAGTTGTGGAGTCTGCTCTGGAGACTCAAAATCTGCCTGGACGTGTTCCTGTGCAATCTGCCCTAGGCGAAAATGCTTTGGCAGAGGGGTTGGACTAGCTGACCTCCAGAGGTCCCTTCCAACCTCTATTATTCTGTGATCTGCTTTGGACAGCTGAAGCCTACCTTACAAAGCTCACAGAACTTCACGTTAAAAAAATGAATGAGTTTTGCAATCTGCCATGAACACAGTGATCATCATAGTCATTGCTAAAAGCTGAGATGCTTTACTTTAAAGGCACGTAAGGAAAGCAAGGCTATCAAACCATTTACAAAACAAAATATAATATCTAACAGGTTAAGATTTAGTGCCCTTGAGGCCTTTACAAAGCCCTACTCTTCATTAAAAAAAAAAAAGATTTTCAAGTTTAGCTTCTTCTAAGGAATGTTCATGTTGTTCTTTATACAGAAACATTACACTTCTGTACTGGGTTACAGTAGACATCCATTTTATTCTGTTCTTAGAGGAGCTGAAATCAGATGATTCAGAGAACTTTAACAAGGTTAGTGAAGTCTTATGAAGAAAAAAAGCATCTCTAAAGCTAAAAGGTTTTAAACACTTAACATGCTACAAATAGAGCAATAACAATATCAATTGTGTTTATTTTTAATTTCTTGCAGATTGTTTGTATTGACATACTTTTGCTCTGCATGGCAAAAGAAAAATAAGAATGGCATTTCATTTTCTCCTTACCATTATATATTTATCCTAATCCCATCCTTTTATTCATCCCTAAATTCCACATTTTATTTTTCTTGTAAAGGCACATCTCACCATTGAGAGCAATCTTATTTATTGCCTTACTGAATCCTTCTTTTGTACAAGATTTAAGAAAACAACTCCACACATTCAGCCTTTTCTCTTTTTCCATTTCAAATCTTGGTATTTAGAAAGTAGCACTAAAGCACTGGAAAATAAAAAAGGTCCAATTAAATTTACTTGGTGTTTTTCTAGCAGTGTTGAAAGTTTTACCTAGATTTAAGACACTACTCTTAATTAAAAAAAAATTATCCTTAAAAATGTTTAATTTTGCTGTTACTTGTATAGTAAGTAAATTAATATTAAGTGAGTCATAAGTAAAGAAATAGCTCTGTAATAACTTATGCAACCTAGGAATGTGATAGTTAATACAGTGAAGACAGAAGATAAAATGTTTTCTTTGTTCTTAGCACAGAATAGCTGTAAAATAAGTCGCAAGCTGCCTAAGCATTTTGATTTCAGTGTCTAAGAAGCATTTCTCCTTTAACATTGAAATCTATCTATTCTTGACCAAAACAAAATTATTTTTTTCACTCTTACCTGACGTAAAGTACGTGCTACTATACTTTCAAGTACTGGTCCTCTGTCTTCATGCAACAGATGAACTTCATCGAGAATCAAGAGTTTTACCAGCTGAGAAAGGGCAACATCACCAACACTTTTTCTTGTCACTACATCCCATTTCTCTGGAGTAGTCACAAGCATCTAGTAGGGCAGAAAAAAGAAATATTAAGCATTTACAAACAAAATTCCAGATTCAAATTTATAAAAAACTAGCATTTTAATATATAGATGAGTAAATGCAATGTAGAACTTAACAAAGCTATCTTAAGTCTTACCTGCTTCATATATGAGGCACGCAGTTTGCTACATCAACATACATTGGATGGCCATTAGTACGATTCAGTATGGAAAACAATATGGAAATATCAACTCATAACTTCAAGCTACTGTGCATAATTTGTATACAGTTTCCACATTAAAACAATTAAGCAGCTATCCAGAATCAACTCTTTATATAATCATGCAAGTCATTTAATATATGTGTCCTACTAAAAATTACCTGTATATTTCTGACCTTCACCACAGAAGAGTACACACCTAAGACTCCCTCTCATTCTAAAGCTTGAGCTGATAGTTCCCAGTTCAAGCTGTACATTTTGATATCTTGATCCTTGTGTTGGAAAAACAGACCAAACAACTTCTACCAGTCCTGGAAAAGGTAACTTTCAAATTTTATTTTTTCATGTAGATACGTCTGTGGTAAGTCTCTATTACGGTGCTATTTCATGCATGCTCTTGAAATGGCTTCTCTTTTTGCATAAATCCCTAAGTAACAGACTATCAAACAGATAAAACTGAGGTATATTCAATCTCCATTTGCCAAACAACTGTAGTATCCTCCATTCCACACAACGGCAATACGCTCAGCAGTCACTTCATGTGACCTTAACACAAGAATTGAAGAAAGCATTATTTTAAAATTTAAAACCAGGCATACAGCGGTCACTCTTAAGAAAGCATCTCACTCATCTCCACAAAAATTCTCAGCAACTGTTTCCAATAGAAATAGAAATGCAGATTTCTCATAAACTATTAAAAAAAATATTTTTTCTGTTTTAGTGCCAACTGCTGTGTATAAAACCTCCACAGAACTGATATTCAGTAGTAACTTGCCTGCAAGTTATGACTATGATTTAAAGGCAATTATTTATCACCTATTCATAACAAATCTAATGAATTACTATTCATCAAACCTTTATGTTTCTGGGACAGGAACAAAGCTTACCTTACAGTCTCACTTATTTCATAAAAAAAGAACTTAGAACTACTTAAGAAAAAGGTGACTCTGTAATTTTTCAACTTAAAATCACTCAGAAAATAAAAAAGGAACATTCAGATTCCACTGTTAGATAGGCCCCAATATAAAAGTTTTGAAATTGGGCAAATTTTGTTCAGGTGATACCTGGAGCAAAATGAATGCTTTAACAAGTAAAAGAAGAGAGCAATCGTTTGATTTTCTTGACTGAAATGAAACTTTTAAAAATTCTAACTATAAATCACGCAAAATGGGGAAATTTTTAACAGCTTTAATAAATAAGACTGATACTAAAAGAGAACACTGCTCAGTGATCATGAATCTGTAAGTGGTCCATGTTTATAAATACATTTATCAACTTGCAAACAGGACACTTATTTTCTAAAATTCTACTGATATTCACCGAATTCCAGTCAACAATCTCAAATTATCTTATCCTATAAGAGGACAGATACAAAAAATATTACATACATGACCTAACTAGATTCATGATACAGCTTTTAAAACAGGAATTCTAAATTGCAGTAACTTCCTACTTCTACCAGTATAAATTTACTTGATAAAGTATTTTTAACTAAATTGACAACATCCTCCCCTCCCAAACATATGGATTAGTTTCTTCTGACAGATTTTGATTCCAAGGTTATTTTAATACACATTTGGTACCAAGGGCTTTGACTCTTAAAGCAGTATTACATCCAAGGTTCCCTATTTTTCTATAATTCTACTTAAAAAAAAAACAACAACCAAACAAACAGTAATAAATAAGTTTTAGCATTTAGCATTTTATGAACCCATGCTTCACATCACAAATAAGTCTACAATCAGATAGGAAAATCAATCAGTTCTTTCATAATAAAAAACTTTTATGATTGGGCTTTCTCCTAACTCTAAATGTTCAGAAATAAACCACTAAGATGACACACAGTTCAACCTTATAGAAGATAATGCTTCTACAGCAAATATAATACTAGTAAGTCCTTACAAAAGCTTACACACACCAGTTGTTTTCATCATCATCATCATTGAATGTTTCATCTCGTTTTCATCTAGTCTGTGTTTGCTACATGCTAAGCATCCATGGTAAACACTAAAACTCCCATAAATTAAACGAGTTGACCAGATACTATCAGTATCCAATCTCAAATCTGACCAGATAATGTAAACCCAGCAGAATATATGATTCATGACATTTTCTCCTCAAGCAAAATCTTATCTGTGAGAACACGTGTGAATAAGAAAAACAAAGATCCCTGACTGAAAGAAAACATGAAGACAGTTTAAGTGGCCTTCAAATGCGGTGTTGTGAGCTATACAAATGGTACATGGTAATGTCTATACCAAAAGCAGCTTCTTATCACAGAAATCACATAATGGAAGGGGCAAAATAACAGGGTAATTATGAACAATGCTTCAAGGCCCTGGCTTAGAAAAGCAAGCACAAAGAGCTAGCACATACTTTGTAGACCTGTATAAAAATTGTTAGTCCAAATTTGAGCAAAAGCATTTCTCCCTGCCAGAACATTCAATTACCTCAAGTACCATCAGCATATTAACAGCTTTTAGAAAGCAATCGATTTGCTACCTCAACATTTTTGAAACCCAGCTTGAAAGATTTCATATTTACAGAATCAGAGAATGGTTGAAGTTGGAAGGGACCACAGGAGGTCATTTTGCCCAACTGCCCTATTCGAGCACGGCCACCTAGACCTAGTTGCCCAGGAACATATCGAGGCAGCTTTTGAGCATCTCCAAGGATGAAGATTCCACAACTTCCCTGGGCAAGCTGTTCCATGTCTCAGTCACCCTTACAGTAAGAAAAATGTCTTCTGATGTTCAGATATGATCTATGTTTCAGTTTGTGCCCATTTGCCTCTGGTCCTGTCACTGGGCACTCCTGAAAAGAGCCTGGCTCTGTTCTCTTTCCACTCTCTCTTCAGGTATGTATATGCATTGATGAGATACTCCCGAGCTCTCTTTTCTCCAGGCTGAACAGTTGCAGCCCTCTCAGCCTTTCCTCATACAAGAGATGTTTCAGTCTCTTCATCATATCTGTGGCCCTTCAATGGACTCTTTCCAGCATGTCCATGTCTCTCCTACTGGGGAGTCCAGAGCTGGACACAACTTCAGGGGTAGGCGTGGCACTTCAGGACATGATGCAGTGGTCATGATGTTAGGTAAATGGTTCAACTTGATGATCTTAGGGGTCTTTTCCAACCTTAACGATTTTGGGATTCTGTGTGGCCTCAGCAGTGCTGAGTAGAGGGGAAGTATCACCTCCCTCTAGCTGCTGGCAACATTTTGACTAATGCATTAAGGGCACAGTGCTGGCTCTTGTTCAAATTGGCATCCACTGGGAGTGCTGGGTCCTTTTCTGCCAAGCTGCCTTGCAGCTGGTCAGTCCCCAGCATATATTGGTGGATGGGGTTATTCCTCCCGAGGAGCAGGACTTTGGACTCGTCTTTGTCGAACTTCTGAGGTTCCTGTCAGGACATTTCTTCATCTTGTCAAGGTCCCACCGGATGGCAGCACAATCCCCTGGTGTATCAGCCACTCTTTCCAGTGTGGTGTTATTAGCAAACTGATTGAGGGTACATTCTGCCCCATTATCCAGACCATTAATGAAGATGTTGAACAAAACTGGATCCACTATTAACCTCCAGGATACACTGCTAGTCACTGGCCTTCAACACCGATCACCATGCTCTGGACCTGAGCATTCAGCCAATTTTCAATTCACCAGACTGTCTTCGTAGTAAAGACTGAGGCAAAGGAGGCATTGAATATCTCAGCCTTTTCCATGGCCTGTGTAACCAGCCCCTCTGTGTCATTCAGCAATGGGCTCACATTTTCCTTAAGTCTTCCTTCTGTAGCCTACCTTGTCGTCTTTGACATTGCTGACCAGATTCAATTCCATCTGGACTTCAGCTTTCCTGGATGCTCAGACAATGCCCCTGTATTCCTCCCACGTTACATGTTCTTGCTTTCGCCCTTTGTATGGTTGTCTTGTGTTTAAGTTTGACCATGGGCAACTTGCTCATCCATGTAGGTCTCCTGACATTTTTGTCTGACTTGGGATGGTCAGCTCTTGAGCTTTGAAGAGGTGATCCTTGAATATTAACCAGCTCTCTTCCCTCCAGGGCCTTATCCCATGGGACCCTTCCAATTAGATCTCTGAGGAGACCAAAGTCTCCTGAAATCTAGCATAGTGAGCTTGCTTTTTGTCCTGTTCCATCCCCTCAGGATTGGGAACTTCACCATCTCATGGTCACTGCAGTCAAGTCTGTTTTTAATTTTCACATTCCCGTCAAGTCCCTCCTTGTTGGTGAGTATGAGTTACAGTAGAGCACCTCTTCTCGCCGGCTTCTCTATCACCCGGAGAAGGAAGTTCTCATCAATGCACTCCAGGAACCTCCTGAATTGCTTACATCCTGCTGTGCTTCTTTCAGAATATTAGAAAAAAAATGTATTTTACAAAAGACATGCATTTATGAATACATTGTTCTTCATTTGATCTCTGCTACATATATACCCTGATGTTATGTATTTATTTTCTTCAGAGAAATATTTTTCCCTGCACTGCCCCATAATATTGCTGCAGTCCAATTATTTTACTATCAGAATATATCAGTCTTTACTAATTACCAAGAATTACTGCTGAAGAGACTTTGTGGTATTACACAAAAAGATATTCCAGTCCTTCAATATTTAAAACTCAACACATGAAAGACTGAGTCACTAATATTACTGACAGAGTGGTGGTGTGTATGGGGGGTGTTTCTACGTTTTAATAAAATATTACTGGCTGCATTTTGTTAGCAAATAAAGATTTTTGAAATGTTTCTACAGAATAGTTGGTGTAAAAATATATGGCCATAATTTATGAACTTAATTGTAACACTACTACAGATGCAACTGTTATCACTTTAAAATGAGCCATGTCAACCATAAAAAATTAGCAGCTGTACTTCCACAGAACATTAATTAGCAAACAGTGAGGAAATATATTTAGCAATGCATATTAAGACTTTAAGGTGTGAAATACTACAAATGCAAGCTACTTAGCTAATTTGCTAAATCTAAATTGGCAATGTTCAGATCGCTTTTTTTTAATGTCAGTTATGTTAGCAGGATATATATTTAAAATGGTATCATTAATTCTGTTTATAACTGATGACTAAATATTCATTATAATGGTCTTTCACTTTGATCTTATTTTAAAACAGCGATGTTAGTCAAAGTAATGACCTAAATTAAAAGCTATACTTGATACACTGTCTCATTTAGTAAGACCAGAGACCTCCAGAGAATGTCTTGCCAGAAAATATGATTGGTTCTTATACTTATTTTGCAGATAGAAATTACAGTTCAGAAAAATATCCTCAAAAAACCCCAAAACAAATCAGATTTGTAGTCTCAAATCATAAATTGAATTCAGATATGTAATGTGTTGATTAAAAATATCAGTTAAATGAAAATGTTGACTATCAGCAAACATTAACAAATCACAGATTATTTTTTCAATTAAATGATAAACAAAAAAGCATTATGACACATCTCATAATTAGTTTTAAGTGTGGTAGTGGTATTTCTTTTTATGATTAATTTTCAGAGACAATGTATTTTACCCATAAAGTTATAAGCTCAAAATTTTGATTCAGCAAAAGGATACTGCTTTCTCTTTCGAGGAAAGGGAAGGACACAGTAACAAAAAGTATTAAAAATTCTTTTTAATATTTTTTTTTTATTATTTTGACTTAAGTTATCAGCATGCTGAATAGTGTGTTCATTTATATTACTATTTCACCACTTCACCTCTTTCAGTATTGAAATAGCTAGAAAATAAAGTGTCACAGTTGCTTAATGAACTGCAACTCATGCAAGACATTTCAATCTGTTTTTTGTATTAGAGTATGGCTGAATAGAAATGGGTTAACTGTCAATATTTTTACTGTCAGCTTAAATTTCTCTCCATGCATACAATTCTACTTTCCCAATGTTTTTTGAATTATCATTAGTAACTATTCCACAGCGACTTTTACAACTAGGGAAAATATGGGCTTATCACAAAGTCTTCTTAGGTGAGTATTGCTGCTCAATTTCACTTTTATACCAGAAAAAGATAATGGTTTGGTTTTTTTTAAATAGTCTTTGAACTCCAAATTATTTCATTTAGTTTTGGGGTTATTTAACATATCCCTACACTACATAATGTTCAGGTAAGAACTCAAATAAAAATTACTTGAAAATCTTTTGACAAAATTACATGTGACTGTGAAAATGTGTTTTTCTACAATTGCATGATTTGCTAACTATTTCGGTCAGCCAGACTTCACGGTAAGATGAAGCTACATTTTCAACATATTTTCAAATGATCGACATGTTGAAAATCGCTAGGTTTTGTTGTTCTTGGGGTTTTTCTTAGTCTGAAAAGGCTTATGATCTCACTGAAATCAAATGATCTTCCACTAATTTCCTAGAGCCCCACATTAATTTCTAGCAATAGGCACTGCCTGCAGTTTTATCTTTTCAATTGCTTACCTGAAATCTCTTTTTTTTTTTTACCTGTTTCAAGTTCTCCCAAACACATCTTGCACATGACTAGTATCTGATTTCTGCTGTAAGAATTTGTGCACATACTCTGTTAGTCACACTGTAGTAAACCCTTCAAATTCACACTCCCACAGGTATAATCCTCGTATGAAAATATTTCAGAACAAACTTCATAAAATATTTAGTCATAACATTCCACACTACAAAATTCACTGCTTTTAAGTTCTTCAAAACCATTTTTTGAGAATAGTTTTCCTCTCTTCAGCCTCCAAGCATGTCTGCCATTTATCTGGCCTTTTGTCCCTTTCATACATATAACAATAAATTAAAACTCAGGAAAAAAAAACCACAAAAACACAGATAATTTCCTAATTACAATGATTTCCAGAAAAAAAATAGAAAGACCTAGGTCATTCCTCCTATCTGTGAGATATTATCAAACCACACTGTATAAAGAACTGTTTTACTTGGATCTCAGGTTAAATATCAGCTGGGATGATAGGAGAAAGGGACTGGTATTCCATATTTGTTTTATGGCAATATTTTCCTGATTATAAAATGAGGGAGAACAGTAGGTTATGAATCACCAGGTTAGTAAATTAAAATTATTCCTGCTCCATTATGTTAAAAGTGGATTCTCACAATAGTCTACGTTACATTTGTTCAAACCTTTCTGATATGTAAGACATCATTAGCAAAGTAGGCATGCATGGCAAATCTTAAATATGTTCTCATTTTAGGTTTTTGCTTTATCAGACCTGATAACCACCTAGACTTTGGGACTGACAATTGGTTTATATAAGTCTGCATATTGGAACTCTACCTAAACACCCTACAAACCATATCATACTTTGGGCAATTCCTCCTCAAACAGATTTTGATAAATTCTTATTTCTGATGCACATGATAAACATAATTCAACTATTATTTAAATATAAGGACTTTTGAATGAATTGATGAAATGATTACAAAGGAAAGACATTGTTAAATTTCTTACAGCAGAGACTTTATGGACATTCTTGAGAATAAAAATGCAACATTCCCAAGAAACAGTAGGAACAGAAGATTGAAAACCGATCTGCTGTGATCAGCCCCATTCAGCAAGTAGAACTTGCTGCCAGCAAGCTGTTCAATAAAATAATTTTTAAAAAACTACAGGGGTAAAATATTTTGTGGAACTATAAAATTGGTATCAACCATTAGATTTTAAGTCAAAATGAAAAAATGGCAATCTTTCAGGCACTAGAATTAGTCAGTAAAACAATCCCAGAGGACTATCCTGACTGGAACTGATGCATTAAAAGCTCCGAGTAGATAAGTAACAAAGATGGCAAAAGGTATACAATATTCTGAGGAAACAAAACTGAGGATGCACAAAACAAAATCTCCTGAGAAAATATCTTAAAACTGCACAAATGGAACAGTTGCTCCACCTCCCAAAAACTTCACTCATCTTCAGCTTAGCATTCGCTTCTGCGTTTTAATTTTCCTGCTACTGTGTTAATGTGCAACTGCATGTAGAAGTTTTCATAGAAAGTGGGGAAAACATACTTTTGGCAAATTTTTCAGAGATGCCGCAAATATCTGTCATCAGGAGTAACAATCACTATCGATAGTGGTCAATTTTAACAGCCATGACCGTTACTTAAAAGAACCAATCACAGCAACAGACTTCGTCCTCATCTAGGCAGGAACAGGTAAGTACTCTGCCAAGGTATACAAAATTTTTCTACAACACATTTATAGCTCCCCGTAGATTCTACAGAATTATCATCCTGTAGGGCTATAAGAATCTTACTACACAGGTTCTTATACTGTGCTGATAAAATGCAGTATGTAGCTTCTTTCTAGTAAAGCATTATATTAATATTCTCAATCATTTGTTTACCCCCATGCCCTGTGCATGAGCACATTACATTTTAATATGTGGTTACATAGCTTTCTGTAACATAAAAGGTAGAGAAGTACTCTGTGCTTAGACTGGATAGCGTTGATATTCTGAGTATCAGCACTATTCCAGAAAGTAGCTTGCACACTGCCATACTGTAAGCAGAGCAGTAGCAGGATGAACGAACATGCAGTTTCATCTGTCCTTAACATAGGATGTAAATACGTATGCCTTTATTATATAAGAATTGTGAAAATACATAAAATAGCACACACACACGTACTTTCAAACATTTGATCTGTAGGTTTGAATCCATATTATTGTACATGCTGAGTATTAATATCTATCATTCTTTCCAGAAAGAAACTGTAGAATAAGCTCAAGATGATAATGAACAAACCCAGAGGCGTCCACATAAGGAAAATATTGTGGATGTCAAATAATCACAATAATAAACTTTTTTGTTATGGGAAGTTTCCAAAACGAAATTATCTTTCCAATGCTGGATCGAGATCCACAAGCATTTCAGGACTATATGTCATCACAGTCCTGCAGCATAACAGAGATATTTTCATATTTAACATACGTATATGAAAGTACTACTTCCTCTTTGCTTTGAAATCATTAAAATAGCTGCTAAATAAGCCACATTTGTGTTATCTTTCTCTGTGAAGTTCATAATATTGTTTCTCAAAGCATTCATTAAACCAACAGGAAACATACATTTCCACTGTAAGTTCATTATTTACCGTACCCTGTCAATGGCCATTTCTTTTTCATTTTGCATTAACCTATCTTTGCACCTTTTTCACAAAGTACTTCCTTTCTCTTAAGTAAAGTACTTACTATTTCAGTATCCTTAAGAAAAGAAGAAGAAAACAAAATTTTACTACAGAAACACCTGATGCCTGCCTGTGGCTATGTGAGCATCTGTTCTCTAGAGGCTACCTCCTGTGCCCTTCCTGTGCAATGACCAATGATGCTGGAGTTACTCCTTCTGTTGTTAGCAGAAAAAAAGTCTGAATTAATATACTACAGCTAAAAGTAAAGATAGGTAAAGAGACTTAACAGGTAAAATATAGCCTGGAAATAAGTGAAATATATTGGAGAATTGGAATATGCATGTTTATTACTTCAGAAGTTTCTCAAAGATCAACTTCTGCAGATTTCAGTTAACATAACTTCGTCATCTTTATTGTTTTCACTTTGCTACTGGTCTTCTCTCTTCTTCTCCCGCACCCTTACACATATTATACTTTCCCCATAACACACTTGAAAATAGCATTTAAGAATATGTGGCTGATCCCAGAGGAAGCTTTGCTCAGTCACAGCCAGCACTCCTCATCTTTTGACAGCTTTCTGGCAAAGGGGCAAACTACACAGTTTACTCATGCTATAACCATTTATCTTGGTGCTTTGTTCTAGCAGCAAATCCACTGTAAGAGCTTTACTTGTGCAGAAATGGAGACACAGAAAACTGCACACAACTACAGACATTCCAGAGCAGCCTCCCATTGGAATGCAGCATATTCTGTAATTCTATAGAGAGAGCTGCTATGCTAGGGCTTTGCACGATTTCAATTTTTTTTTTCCCTTCTAATCATACTAATCAGTGATGCTTTGGAGCTTCTCACAAATTTTAATATTAGATACCTGATATCACACCCCATGAGGGACACTTTACCACTCTGGCACTCTCTGAGGTAAAACTTCATCAAAACATGTTACATGAGCAGTAGCCTGCAAGTCACTTTCATAATGCTGTTTTTATTCCTCTTTTTATTGCACTCTTACTCTGTATGATTTATTCAAGCATTTCACAAAACCTCAAGTGAGCTGGAGCTCAGGCAGGGAGTGGAATAAACATATAGAAAGTAAAACAGAGGGCAGCAATTCAAAACAAGAATTTGAGATAGGAAGGCAGGAAGTAATAAATAATGAATACAAACATTTTGCTTTTCATAAATCAGAGACAACCATCTGATGCTGTGTTGCAACGCTAAAACAGAATTGTGTCTCCAGCAAAGCAGATTCCTTACAATACAAAGGTAACGCAGATGAGCAGTATGTCCACTTGGGTGAACAGATGATGTTATATCAAATCTTAACATGTATTCGTGGTCTGAAGTAATGGCAGTACAGGAGCACATATACATATATATATATATAAAAGCATCGTAGAAACATTCAATAACGAGTACACTTACAAAAACTATCTACATAAAAGATTGAGTTCTTCAAGTTAGAAAGACTTACAAAGGCGCATATTAGCAGCAAGTAGTAAGCCAACAAAGCTAACACTAATATCCAATCACAGAATCCCAGAATCACTGAGGCTGGAATAGACCTCTGAGATCATCAAGTCCAGCCTATGATCTAACACTCCAACAGCAACTAGACCATGGCACTAAGTGCCACGTCCAGTCTTTCCTTAAACACCCCCAGGGATGGCGATTCCACCATTTCCC
The DNA here is from genome assembly GCA_013396935.1 of Baryphthengus martii. Classification (NCBI taxonomy): domain Eukaryota; kingdom Metazoa; phylum Chordata; class Aves; order Coraciiformes; family Momotidae; genus Baryphthengus; species Baryphthengus martii. The sequence continues at coordinate 109,710 of VWZK01020829.1, read as the reverse complement.
TGGGCAGTCCATTCCAGTGTTTAATCACCCTTTCCATGAGAGAAGCGCTTCCCAATATCAACAATAAGTCTAGAAATCAACAAGGGAAAAACAAAAACTGTAACAGCTGCCACTTAGAACTCATAAAAATGGCAAATGAATGTTCAACTGAAGAAACATAACTGTTCAGCACATTTTATTTTATAACTGAATCCTAGGAACTCATGATGAACTAGTTCCTTTACAGAACCCAGGTAGTTCACCTAATGAAAAGGCAAGTGATTCACAATATATCAGCACATCACCTTAGAACAAGGGACTTATGACACAACTGCCATGTACTGTTGAACTGATTTTTTCAATACTGTTTTATCTGTTCTATACTCAGTTTCACACTTACAATTAACAGATTTAAGTTTATATGTTAGGATTTAAAATTTTCTGCTTTCAGCATAGTCCTGGATGTCCCAGCGGTTACAAAAGTCATTTGTAAGTTCCAACATTACTTTTAAAACTCAATAAAATGGACTCTGACAGCCAAAACAAACTGGAATCAAACACAGTACAAACAGTCAAGCTGACAACTTGGATGAAGGAGTTTCTTTTTGTTGCTGCTGTGAAAGCACAGAAGTTTTTTATATTCTTACTAGAAGAATATAAAGCTTTACATAGGGAGTAACATTAATCTAAGGAAAAACTATGGAAACCAATATACATTAGGATCACAACAGCTGTACTGAGAAGTAATATAAGAGCACCTGCTCTCTATTTTTCTATGAAAAAAACAGTCTGTTTAGAGTCAGTACAAACCTTATTTTAACAATCACAGTGAGGAAGAACAGCTTGCACGCTTTGTGAAATTTAGCTCTTATATTGTACGATATATAATTAGCACTCAGCCTTCAAGTTTAAATAATGATCTAAATGTTTTAAAGGAGTTTGATCCAAAACATTACCCTCTTTTCCTCTCTGCTGTTAATCAGTTCACTAATTATAGTTATCCTAACCTCTGATATACTACTGTCAGGTTTGATTGATGCCAATAGCTCCCTTAATCAGATCTGACAACTTTCAGCAAGAGCCTGTCTCTTGAGACACTACATCCAGCCTGCTTGTTTTCAAGTCTTCCCAACGTTATTTTGCATATTCTTCTCCCCTAGCCCCTTTTTCATACAGAACAGACACTCAGTAGAACAACAACAAAACATGAATGTATAGCGTGTATGTTTTTAAACATCATTATAGCAACACTTGGGCTAAAATTGATGAACTGTTTACTAGATAAGAATTTATGAGGAAAAACTATGTACAAAACACGTTTGGAAATACATTGGTGTTTCTGAGAAATGCACTATTTCTGTTTGGTTAGTGATTTGTGTGTTTGGTTTTTTTTTTTCATTTTCTCTCAAAGCTGCAAGGAAAAGGGTTTCAAAATGATTCCTCCTTTGTTCTAGATGGAAACTTTAGGCTTGCTTGGGTTGCACAACTTCAGGAGAAAAAGACAAAAGACTACGCTTAGCTACCAGTTTTTCCAATGTATTTATACTGGCACACTTGTAAAGCTCATCACAATGGTCCAGTATATCTCATTAACTGTAAATATAAAAAGTTCAGAATAACTTTTGTTAGCATAATTACAACCTTTTATTTAATCTTTTATTCACTCATTTACTTTTAAGACCAGCCAGGTTCAGGGAAGAGTGCTACTTTTCCTGGTTAAAAAAAAAAAAAATAGCAATCAAATCCCTATTCTCTGCAACACAGAGATAACTTTTTCTCCAAAACTGAGGATCTGTTCTTCAAGAGGAAGTTGTTCTTGATCAGTTTTTTTCCTCTCTGTTCTACTCCTGTAAAGTATTACTGCAAGACATAGATTAATCCAATATTATGTGGAAAAAAAAGACCAGATTGCAACAGCAAAATTTTGTTCCAAGCATCCTTAACACAGCTTTACTCAAGTTTTATTTTCTTTCACAGATTTGTATGCAAGAGGATGCAAGTTGTGTTTTTTTCTCTCAAACAATTATTTTTTTTTTTTTGAGAATCAATGCAAATCACTGACTCAGAGGCATACTAAGTGTAAGATGAAAGATTTCTTGATGTGGCTGAGATGCTAATGTTAAACAGATACTGCATTAAAAGTCAATTTCATGACACCTGTTCACGAAATGACAACCCAAACACCAACTCATTTTCTTTCATGCAAATGCAATTTCATGAAATTTGCTTTCAAGTCTACATTCCAGAGAAAATTATGTATGCTAATATTAATGCTAACCAGTGTTGAAGGTGATTGCAACAGACCTACAGTATGATTGTCAGATTTATATTCTCCACACCCTTCGGATTTCAACAGGATCCTTTAAGCTTTCAGAGGAAATACCAACAGTTCACTCTTGTAATGAAAGGTCAAATCGAATGGAGTTCCACAGGAGTCTATCCACCTGAATACTACTGCATATTTTCATAAGTAATCCTAATGATGGACTAAAGATTATAGTCACTAAATTTTCGATTGATATTATTCTGCACCAAGCTGTAAATGCATTAGAGGATGGAGTAAGAATTTAAAAAAATGCCTTAATAAGTTAAAGAACAGATGTATTAATGGATGAAAATTAGTAACACAATTACAAGATTCTACACTGAGGATGAGATTCATCTTGCCTATCTTAACCGTTTATTTAGAAATTCACCCTTTAAACTAGCTATCTAAGTTCCCCCTAGCTGATTCATTTCCTCAGGATGAATCAGCCTTAGAGGTCTTTTATTTTTCTTGTAGTGTTCTCCCTACAAGTTTGTGCAATCAGTTTAGACTAGTTGCCCATCTTTTACACAGCTCAAGCCAAGAGAGATAAATGGGACCCTTAGGAATAATTATCTCGACAAATACAGGATGTAAAACAACTGGCAAGATGGTAGTTAGAGAAAAGAGAGCAGATCAGTCTGCATATGAACCAAAAACGCTATGTTGTTTCAAAACAACTGAAACCTTGGAACAGGAATGCTGTTATTTCGACATGTTAAATAAACCTTCCACCCCATTCAGCAGCAGTATGAACTTGGGGCAATACATTATGTTTTGGGCAACTTAATCCAAGAAGTGCAAACCAACTGAGAGTCCAGAAGTGAAAAATGAGAACGACTAAATATAAATGAAGCATGACCTTTACAAAAAGTTTAAATGAACTGATGCTTAGGCTAAATAAATGTGACTGAACAGAGATAACTACAACTACAAGAGTCTTCAAACAGCAAACAGCAGTGGCTGGGGAAGACAGACATTCAGATAAGGAAAGTGGTAATAAAAATTGAGTAGGATTTGTGTTGAAAAGAGATTTCTGCTAAAAACAAGAATATTAAAAAAATCTTCCAACAGCAAAGACAGATAACCCCTGAAGGAAATTCATCAGGAAGTGTAGGAAACTGTTGTTCTAAAATCAAATTAGACTAATATTTACCAATAGTGGAACATATGTATTGCATCTGTTTGTAGAAGGACAAATTAGATTAATTCTAATATTATTTTGTACAGTTTTAAGATAAGCTTAGTGCATATAACTTCACTTAAATGTTGCATTCACACCAAGGTAAATATTCTCAAAATGTCAATCAACTATCTTTCGAATTTCAATTCTAAACAAATATATATACCATATATCCTAAATAAAAAAATTGTAAATTAGGGTATATTTCAATACAGTTACTGCATGTAAAGTGATTCTTTTGTACCAAAGATTCTTCAAAACAAATTTTGTCACGTAGTATAGAAAAATTCGTACTTTTAAATGCAGGCAAATTTAGTAACATTTTCTGCAATATTTGTATTAATTTGAAAAATAACGTGGGGGTTTTTTTCCACAAATGCTAAATAACCTAAAATATTCTTTAGCATGCCAAACTTAGAGGATATAAATTCTAAATTGCTCGGATGCTATTTTGCAATATACTTGCATTTTCAACTGACCAGAAGCAGTTAAATATGAAAAAGAGCCAAAAGAGACAAACATTCCCTGAGCAGCCTGTCCTCAGCCCTACTCAAATAAGCTATCTTTTTGCAGAGGAATATTCACTCAGCAGGCACAGCTGTTATTCTGCAATTTTTACATCTAAATCAAAGATAATTGGACTTCTGAGTACCTTTAAATTGTACTCTGGGAGAAGAGTCTAACTTAATGCATCATTTGCATTAACTATGAAAGACTGCTTTTTTATCCTGTAAAATTTACTGTGCTTAAAAAAGTATTTGAAAGTGATAAATAGTTACTCAGTAATTTCATAGACACGTGGATTCCTTTTGCACGGAACCTTTTTCAGCTATAAAAGACCATTAAAGTCAACAAAAGTAAATCATTCATCCAAGTTCTTCATAGATAAAATATTAACAATAATAGACATTCTTGAAAATTATATTCTTACAAGTTTTACTGAAGATTACATGCTTAGTGCCAAAAAAAGCCTCAGAGACAAAACCCTATAATAATATTTTATTTGGTGTTTTTAATCAAATCATTAATTATTAATATGCAGATGAGTAGTTAGTTCATATCACGAAGTACTTCCATTTCAAATTCTTTGCTATTAATTGAAGAACTTCAATTAAGGCATTTTTTATTGTTACTTATTAAGATTCATTGAACTCAGAATGTAACATTCAGACAATGTATTTTAAGGATTTTTAGATGTTAAGTTTACATCCAAAATATTCCTCATTAGCCTTCTATCACTGGAAAAGAAAATCTGAAATTCATTTGACAAAATGTCATCTTTAATCATTATAATGGAATATTGTAACAGGCAAAATGGCATCTAAAATGGTTCCTTACTCGTCTTTTACTGGTACAGGCAGTAAATATCACACAGGCAATTCCATGAAAATAGACTAAACTTGATTTTCATAGAATCACAAAATGGATAATGTTGGAAGGTACCTTAGCAGATCTTCCATTTCAACCCACAGCTCAAAATAAGGTCACCTAGAGGAGTCTGCTCAAGACTGTGTCCAGTTGGGGTTTGAATATCTCTGAGGTGAAGACTCCACAACTTCCCTAGACAGACTTTCAGTGTCTGACCACCCTCACAGGAAAAAGCTCACAACTTCTTATGCTTACAGAGAATTTCCCATAGTGCACTTTGTGCCCATTGTTTCTTGTCCTCTTGCTGGACACTGCTGAGGTCTGGCCCAGTCTTCTTTAGACATACACACTCAGTGTATTTATACACATTGATTACATCTATCAGAGTTTTCTCACACCCAGGCTGAAAGAATCCTGCTTGCTACACCTCTCCTCAATGTGTCAGATGTTCTTATCCCTTAATCACCTTCAGCATTCTCACACTCCGGCTGAATGAATCCAGCTTGCTATACCTCTCCTCTATGTGTCAGATGTTCCTATTCCTTAATCACCTTTGTGGCTATTTGCCAGACTTGCTCTAGTAAGTCCCTGTTCATCTTATACTGGGGGAGCCCAGAACTGGACCCAGCACTCCAAATGTGTCTCACCAGGGCTGAGCACAGGGGAAGGATCACCTCCTTTGAATTGCTGAAAGCCAGTCCTAACAATAAAAGTTGAAGCAAAGAAGGCATTAAATACGTCAGCCTTTTACATGTTCTTTGTGAGCAGATCCCTTGCCCCATTTAGCAGTGGTTTTCCCCAGTCTTCCTTTTGCTATACACCCAAAGAAGTCTTTCTTGTTGCCCTTCGAAAAGGCTTCTGGGCTTTGTTTTACTTAATCCTGTCCCTTCATGCCCAAAAAGCAACTACAATTCTTCCCGTTCACCTGTTTCTGCATCCACTTCTTCCATGCTTCCTTTTTATATTTGCTTTTTGCTCTGCAGGCCTCCTGCCACTTTTGTTTGACCCCATGCTCATCAGGATGAGCTGCTCTTGAGCTTGGAGGTATCAATTAGGAATAACAAGTTCACAGGATCACTTAGAGACTCCTGAAGTCTAACAGTCTTTGAGTTTTCCATCTAGATCAAAAAATAATGAAGTAGCTTATTGAACTCATTAGTATCTTATCCTCATTAAGTGATCTACAAAGGAGTGCAGAAAATATTGCAGCAAAATGCTCTTTGATCGCTTCTCAACACCAGACCATTTTGTTTAATAATCCTACATCTAATATCAAATTACACAAACTACACAATTACATATTACACAAAATGCACTTTCTGAAGCACATTAAGTGAAGACACTAACTTCTGCACAAAAGATTAAAACTCAAGAATCACACTGCATGACATAAATGCATTAAGCTAACTGAACTTATTTCAGCTATAATACTGGATCTACAATATTGGCATATTAGCACACAACTGAATTAAAAGCCTTTGAAACTTTCTACTACATTAGGAACTCTCTCCTCGCTCCCTTCCCGTCACCCATACCGAGGTTACCAAATCAATGTAACATCTTATCTGTTTTGAGAGATGTAACAGTAAATACCACTTGGCAAGTATATGACTAAATAAGATGGACTGTCTGAAACATAGTAAAGGAAGATCAAATAAGAGAAAGGAGCAGCAAAGATACCTTTTGCTTAATGCTATGCCTTTATCATGAAGAAGTAACATTTGGATTTTGATATTTCTGACTAAGCTATTTCCTTTAAAAGTGGCAAAACCACTCTAAAACCATGACAAACTAAAACTGGCGTCTGTAAAGACCCAAGAAGTAGGCGTAATTTATTGCTGAATCTTATGTAAGGTAACCACTTCCCACTAAAGTCACTAAATACTACAGCTGACTCTTTCTACGTTCAGAATCCATGAGACATATAAATACATATATATATATCTCTCCTATTTGAGTGACATAAAAGTAATAGAAAGCTCTAAGGCAGCTTCCCCATAGGTGTTTCAGCACTTCGGTGCAAAAGTGGGAGAGCAACTTAGCAGCTGCAACCAAGCTTCCTTCTTCCCCACCATCACGTCCCTGTACTACACAGAAGTCTCTCTGACAATGTCACTAATATTTACAACGTACCTTAAAACATTTACAAGTACTGTGCAACTCGAACGTGATTTAGTAGCCACTGGATGACCACATCATTGTAATAATATAAATAAAAATCCTCAATGTAAAGGTCAACACAGAATTTGATTCAGTCAGTCTCAGCCATGCAAAAGTGAAGAAATAAGTGTATTTTTATTTTTTTTTAAATTAATTTAAAACCTGGCAACAGAGAAAGGAAGATGTTGAAACCTCAAAAAAAAATGACTGAAGAACACCAGTTCTCTCTCTTAGCATAAATTATAGTCATATATTATTCTACTCTCAGAAAAATTTTGGCATTGTAATATTTGTTATATTGATGTAACAGATGCAATGATCTAAGAACAATCTTTTACATACACAAATTAGAAAAGTGTTTATTAATTTCTTTTTTTTTAACCCAAATGCAATGCTTTTGACATTTCACTGAATATTCACTTCTGCAATATTCTACCACAATGAATGAGACAAATCATTGATAAAAAATTAATTTTCACCTCTATAAAAACATATAGAGGAAACAAATTTTTTTTTAGTGCAATTTGATTTTAGAAAGTAAATAGGTAGAATATTCTCAATAAATATCTTTCATACGCATTAAAGAATGATTTGAATTTTTTTAGCAAGTAATTCATAAAAAGTTATTTTGAATTACATATTTGCAGTTAAATTTCATAACAAGAATAAGCAGAAAAATTGACTTAAGATATTAATTGAAATGTTTTCAAACCAGATCTTCCCATTTTCAGTATCTTGTGTGTCTAAAATTTCTATTTGATTCACCTGCAGGTGACACTGTTGGTCTTAGCGATACAACCAAAGAGCAAGAGCATTCCTCTCAACATACTCAGTTGCAGCCTGGATCGATGGGGTATTCAAAACACAATTATTTTTCTTATAACTGTACAGTAGTACTTTTAAAGTTTCACTGTCATATCAAACCTCTGCAGAGAAAGTGATTAATGAAAGTACATCATGTACAGATATATTAAACTGAATTTATTCTGATAAAGCTTAAATGAAAAAAACATGTGCACTGGAAGGGGAGGGAATATAGACTTATAGAAAGGGCTCTTCATCCCAATTGAATAGTTGTATATTTTCCTATAAGTGTTGAAGTATAATACTGAAGACTTATATAAGTTCATTAAAAAAAAAAAAAAAAGGAAAAAGAACAGCAAAAAAGCACTCAAAACTTTCATTTCAAAGTTTAGAAAAATTTGTAGGTAATGGAACTATGTCAGGCATGAATATAATAACTTCCAATAAAAGGGAACACACAATCACGAACGCAATTACAAAAAAACTTGTATATCCTTTAACTACAGAATACATAGAACAAATTTTTTCCTGTTGTTCAAAATTACTGTAATTTTATCTGGCATCGTTTCAACTAGGTTTTACTGCTAAAACAAGAATTAACTCCCACCTTCCAACCCAATCTACATTTTAGCCAAGTGAGTCTGAAAGTATGCCAGCCAGTTACACATTTTGTCAGACTATGTGGCAGGTGATTATTAAATACAAAGTGAGTTACTCAAAGGCTATACTAAAACTCCTCTATAGAATATGCAAAACCAGCAAATAAGTGGACATGCAGTATCTGTCTGTTTGAAAAATAATTTCAAATTAAATGTGAATGTCTTAGCATAGTGATGATAATTTCTAAAGAATTGAAACCTTTATTAGTAAAATCAAGATGGATTCTGTCATGAGTATATAAATTAATTTAGGTCACAGGCAGCATGTCCTTTTCCTTACAAAGGACTACTATTTTTCATTCAAACCTCTACTGTTTGATGATGCGTAGAGTACTTCCCCCCACCCCCCTGCAAAATCTTAGATGTCATAGGCGCATATAGTGATGGTAGAACAGTAAATCAGAAGGTCTTGCAACGATCCCACTAGGGTATTAGAAGACTAATACCAAAATAAACGAAGCACAATGCTGAAGGCACAGATTGGCACAGATCATCAGCCTGAGAAAGCAACATAGCTGTCCCAGCAACAAAAACAACAGAAAGAATGCAGACAATTCAACTAAGCAAAAAGCTTATTACCTGAACCCTCTAAAAAGTTATCCAGAAATCTATTATACAAGCAGAACTTAATTTGTTTCTTAATCATTTTCATCATCACGGACAAACAGGAGTCCTATATGTGAACTCACAGTTTACTGCCTTTATTTCTGAGGCTTAAAGAAGTCAGTCAAAGAATTAACACTACAGGCCTGAAGTTGCCTCTTTCTTTGCTGTTTAATATTAAATCAGCTTTACTATTTTCAGTATATTTCTCTCACTTGAAAGGCAAGGTTTTTACCTCATTTAAAGGAAGAAAGACTCATTTAATGTACAACTTTGAGAAATCAGAAGAAAGAGAATTTTCTTTCAGCAAGGTTTTATTACTAGAGAAATATTCTGGAATTTTTCTCAGAGAGAGAAGGGCATGTCCCTTTCTCTTTCCTTTTTATATTAGATTTTCATGTCCTCTTGACAAATTGTATCTCCCAGTCCAAATGCTGATCAAAAGAGGATATTCTGCTCCTGAAGCCATGAGCGTGCACAGAATTCAGCACTATGTTTCATTCTAGACATACCAGAAGAGGGAATACTAACCAGGCTCAACTCTTCTTTTGAAATGAACAACTTGAAAGGAGAAAGGCTTTTCTGTATCTATGAGCTCTATAATCTCTGGATCACTTCTGATGGCCACTTCATGACACTATCTCCTCATACCAAAGAAAAGATCTGTAGATTTTGTTGCATCTGAAGTTTCTAGAGCAAAGAACTACTCTCTTCCTGGCAGGAAACACACTGGCACCTAAAGTCAGCAGTAATATAGGTGTTTTCAACTGCAAGTCAAAAAACAATGTCATACAATTGGAGAGAAAGGCCACCTACAAAACACTAACATCAGAATAAGTCCTTAGAGGGATGGACAAAATGTACTGGAAAAGGAGAGAGAGAGATCAGACAGTGACAAGGCACCATGAAATAGGAAAATAAAATAGTATTATATTGCTTCAAAGGCATTTCAAATTGTATATTCTAAGTAATTTTTCAGCATAAGCGCTTCATATAGAATTTTCACAAAATGCTGTGGTAATATGGGATAATGATTGACATTGTCAATCCAAAAAATAAAGTGTTCTACAACTGACTTCTTTTAAAATGCAGTACAGTATGATAGCCTGAGAACTGTTAAGAAAAGCTGCTAATATTATCAATTTTTACAAATCATAATTCTTGGTCACCATATTGAAACATTTTTGTATGAGTATGATACTGTGCATGATGAGATGACACCCTTGAATTCAATAAAAGTGAGTGTCCTGATTTGAGTTAGAACCGAAAGTTCCTATAGATTCTGTTTGATAGATTCCTTACTAATCAAGAAATATTGAAGGCTACGTTATCAACACAGACAATTTAGAAATAGAAACATATTTGTGGGAAATAGGTCTTTGGAAGGAATAAGAAATGCAGTACTTCTCCATGTTTTAATTTCACAATGTAATGTAGTTTCATACCTTTCAGCATTATACATGTAACCAAAAGGCCAATTTACTTCCAATTAAGAGCATGCTGCAAAGCCCACAAAATCAGGGAGTCATTTCAATTCTTCTCCAGTTTGGGGGCAAATGAAACATGAATTATTTTTGCCTGTATTGATCATGTACATCTGTCAAATTCTTAGTTATGTATTTGCTCTACTACAATTTTTGCATATATAGATTCAGTAGCCAGTTTCCAGCATCTTCATGTGTATCAATCCAGGCTAGGAGGTCTTTTTTAGCACACTATTTAAGAAAATTTCATTGTAGTAATGCTTAGGAATGTTTCTTTATAACTGCTCCCTGAAAGATCACCTCCACAGAACTCATTAACTTCTACTAAAACCTATGAAATGGACAGAGAGAGAATGTCAAGAAAAATATTATAAAAAAAAAATAAACCCACACTACCAAATCCTGTTTTACAAGATTTTTCTTTTATCTAAAAATCCTTTTTATTTGATGTATTGGGTTTGGGTGAGCTGGAGTTCACGTTCCCCAGAGCAGCTCTTAGGGTGCTGTGCTTTGTATTGGGAGGCAGGTAAGATGCCAGTGTTGTGGCTGCTGCTGAGCAGCGTTCACACAGCACCAAGGCTGGCTTTCCAACATCTTCCCCCACCCCGCCCAGTGAGACGGGGTGGGCAGGATCTTGGGAAGGGACACAGTCAGGACAGCTGACCCAAATGGACCGAAAAGATATTCCACACCGTGTGACATCAGCTCAAGTATAAATGGGAGAGAAAGGAGGAGGGGGTTGGGGTCATCGGTTTGTGAAGATGCTTGCCCTCTGAGCAACCACTACACGTACCGCAGCCCTGCTTCCCGGGACAGGCCAGACATTGCCTGCTGGTGGGAAGTAGAGAATAAAATTTTGTTTTGCTTCGTTTTGCATGCACCTTGCTTTTTGCCTTTTCCTATTAAACTGCCTTTATTGTACTCCATGGGCTCTTCCCATCTTATTCTCTCCCCCATTGTCGTGATCAGGGAAAAACGGACGGAGTGACAGAGTGACTTGGTGGGTACCTGGCACTCAGCCAAGGTCAATCCACCACATTGGAAGAACAAGACACTGAAAGCAATGCTTACATAGATTTATGTCATTTATCACAATTCAATCTATTTATATGGCCTCAGAGTTAAATAGGTCCAGCAGTCAAAACCAAACTCTTAATGCCTAAAATGATTTATTGGTAATTCTGTAATTACTACCCTTTTTGCCAGTTCTCGAGTGAAAAAAAACCAAACACAACACTTTGATTTCCAATACTCTCTCATCCTTTATCCTTTCTTCCTAATTATAGAATGGTAGGGGTTGGAAGGGACCTCTGGAGATTGAGTCCAATCCCCCTCCCAGAGAACGACCACCTAGGGCAGGCAACACAGGAACATATCCAGGCATGTTTTGAAAGTCTCTACAGAAGGAGACTCCACAACCTCTCTGGGCAGCCTGTTTCAGTGCTCCAGCACCCCCACAGTAAAGATGTTTTTCCTCATGTTTAGGTGGAACTTTCTCTGCTCCAATTTGTGACCATTGCCCCTCATCCTATCACAGGGCACCACTGGAAAGAGACTGTCCCCTTCTACTTGACACCCACCCTTCAGATATTTGTAAACATTAGTTGAGATAAGACTGATAGGGGATCTTATTAGAGTCCTGGGTCTTCCAGCCTTTCCTCATAAGAGAGAAGTTACAGTCCCTTAATCATCTTCATAGCCTCCATTGGACTCTCTCTAGTATTTCCCTGTCCCTCTTGAACTGGGAAGCCCAGAACTGCACACAATACTCCAGATGTGGTCTCACTAGGGCAGAGTAGAGGGGAAGGACAACCTCCCCCAAGCTGCTGGACTCACTCTTCTTTATGCACCCCAGGATGTCATTGGCCTTCTTGGCCACAAGGACACATTGCTGTCCCATGGATAACTTATTGAACACCAGGACTCCCAGGTCCTTCTCTGCAGAGCTGCCTTCCATCTGATGAACCCCTAACCTGTACTGGCGCATGGTATTAATGTAAGGATGTCTTCATTTCTGGTTACACAGATACATGAAAGTGCATGCAATGGGTAGGTAATGATTATTTAAAGCAAGTATGTAAATGAGTAACTACTGTAAAGAATCACTCTCTCATGTGCTTACTATATGCGTAAGGTAAATTACTATATGTGCATATTCGGCTTCGTATACGCATGAAAAGGGAAGAACATATATCACAGAATATAACAGAATATAATGCAGTAAAACTTAATAAAATTTATGTATTTCCATTTCCACGGGAAAAGAAAAGTAGTAGGAATCAAGTTCACTATTTTCCTTTACCTAGAAGCATCTCTACACCTTATTAAAGTGCAGGAAATGAGAAATAGTGTATCAGAACAAAAGCTGTAGATGAAACAGAAGGTACCTCAAGTTTATAGCCCTCTTTTGCTTCAAATAGTTTCAGACTTGATTAGTTTTATATTGCAGATAAGAACTTAAGAAAAAAGCATTATTCCATTTTATTAGTATCAGATTCCAACAGGGAATAAAGCCTTCATGACTTAATATCAGAGTCTATCAGCTGACAGAATCTATCAGCGTAATCATCCATATTACTCAAAGGTCCTGATGCCATTTGCCATTCTCAGAACTACTTGCCCTATTCAGAGCTGATGTTTTTCTGGTCTCTGCCTCACTTCTCACTTCTGCCTTGCCATCACAAGTACAATTAATCAGCTAATCTTCGAGATGTCAAAATACATTCAGTCCTTCAGGCTATTTCCTCTCCTCAAGAAAAGCATTCTGTTCAGTAATCAGACAAATGTATTTGCCAATGCAAATGCAGCTTACACAAATTTTCTTTTAATTCGCAACACTGGTGTTTTCAAAACCACTATCACTACTGTTGTATTACTCATGCTCTTCAATAAGAATTGCCCTTTTGTTCTAAACTACTCTAATTTCCAGGATAAATAGCTAACGTTATAAAGAAAAATAACCATCTAACAAAATTTGCAATAAGCTAACAAAATATTTCTCTTGCACTTAAAATACCAAAAGCAATATTTCAACGAAGGAAGTAACTTTGTTTAAAAAAAAAAATCCCCAAAATCCAAATCTAAAACTAGCTGCGGTGGGTTGATCTTGGTAGCTGCCAGATGACCAGCCAGCCACGTTCTCACTTCCTGTCCTCAACTGGACAGAGCGAAAATATAAGATGGAAAACACCTGGGTTGAGATAATGACTGGGAGGTTATTCACCAGTTACTGTCACAGGCAAAACAGTCTTGACTTGGGGAAAATTAATTTGATTTATGCAAATTAGAGTACAACAGTGAGGAAACAAGGACAAAAACCTATAAATCCCTTTCTCCTCGTCTTCTTTTTTCCCAGGCTCAACTTCACTGCTTTGTTCCCAACTCCTCTACCTCCCAGGGGAACAGGGCTGCAGTCAGCACATATCCCTTTGTCTTTGCTGCTCCTTCTCCACACTTTGTACCCTCTTCAGTGTAGGCTCCCTCCCCCTGGATAGTCCTTCACAAACTGCTCCTGCATGACCTTCTCTCCAGGGGCACAATTCCTGCCAGGAGCCTGCTCCTGCAGAGGCTCTCCATGGGCCACAGTTTCCCTTAAGGCACCATTCACCTGCTGCGGTGTGGAGTCCTCCAGGGCTGGAGAGTTGCTATCAGCTCCACCATGGCCTCTTCCATGGGCTGCAAAGGAAACTGTTCCAGTACCTGGAGCGCCTCCACCCCTCCTTCTGCTCTGACTTTGGTGTCAGGGTTGCTTTTCATACTTTTTTCCTCAATATTCTCTCCCAAGTGCTGTATATCTGCTTTCACAGAGGCATCATCAGCCTGGCTGAGGGCCTCAGCTGTGCCCTGAGGTGGTTCCACTGAAGCCAACTGGAACTGGCCACACCTGGTACACTCAGCACCCTGCTGCCAGTATCTGGGCCCGGACACTCAAAAAAAATGAGTACAATGTGCTTATAAGCTGACGAAAAGGCACTTTGCATAGTTATTGGTGTTTTTTTCTTAACTGAGATCTTGGAAGTCATTCACATTTTTAAACTGCTCAACATTGTTCACCACTTGGGCAATGAAAAGTGGTATCGCTTCTCAAATCTAAAGCTTTTAAGGATGGTTTCTAAGCAAAATGTTAAGATAGTTTTTATATAAACTGTGAGCAATGTCAAGAATCAACTCTGAAAGCTTACACAGGTTAAAGAGTAGAGAAAAAGTATGACAGCTGACAATGACAATTCTAACTGACAATGGATATCAGGTTTAGCAGGACTTTGTTCACCACCACCTCCTTCTCCCATTCCCATCCCCCCACCTTTTTTTTTTAAACTGAGCTGCACAGATGAAAATATAATCTTTCTCTTCGTGTCTCCGTGTATTTCATTGATGCAGGACATGATAGCAAACAAATTAAAGCTTTGAATTTGATTTATTCAAACATCTTCGAATTTTACAGAGTTGTGGAATTAAAAAAGATTATGAAGAAGGCAATTAAAAAAAAGTAAAAAAATAGGTGAATGCTACTCTAGGCTTCCCACTTCCTACCTGTGTTAAAGACAAATGCTTAGAGTACTTTAGGTTGAACGCAGACTAAGGTCAGGTACACCATTTGCTTCTGATACCCCTTTCTTTAAGTGGACATGCAATTAATTTTTATCAAATCCATGACAGAAAAAAGACCGAGATATCTAGGGGTCTGCAGTAACCTAAAAGTTTTAGAAATGTTTTGTTTCTGTGATGACTGTCAGGCTCATGTTGACAGGCACAGCCTTGCAATTCGGTGTATAAATCTCCTTTCGTGGGCCTTGAAGTACTGTAGTACTACGTAAACACTACAGAAAATCCAATATTGTACTTTAAATGAATAACCTCGCTATCTGTATAATCAGTTTCTTGATCAACAAGAACAATAACGAAAATGGAAATACATTCCTCTATTAAAACAAATAAATCTATATTCCAAGAGAGTTACAAAAAAAGTATCCAATAGTTCTGAAGTGGCAGAATCAGGACTATTCAAACAATAATAGCCTGACTCATTTCCCCATAATATTTATTTAAAAGACAATAACTTTCCTTCTCCTGCTCTCTGAATCCCTTTAACTCCAAAAATATGAGAAGGAAGGAACAGAGATATACAGAGGTTTATAGGGCATGGAAATTTGCCTGCTTTCAGAATTTGACCAGATTTGTTTT
Source organism: Baryphthengus martii (assembly GCA_013396935.1). Taxonomy (NCBI): domain Eukaryota; kingdom Metazoa; phylum Chordata; class Aves; order Coraciiformes; family Momotidae; genus Baryphthengus; species Baryphthengus martii. The sequence goes on along the minus strand of VWZK01020829.1, from coordinate 93,981 downwards.
CAAGTACTATATAATTTTAGTAACACAGAAAGCATTGATAATCTGGCTGTAACACCAAGACATAACTGCAGCAGCCAAGGCTCATGACAGTCTGGCAGCCTACAAGGCAAAGTAAGAGACAGGACCAGTAAAAGAAGTTTGGCTTCTATCTGCAGGTCTGAGGCACAAAATAAAGCAAAGACATGACAGAAAATCTATTTCAACTTTAAAATGTCAGTCTCACTTATATGTACTTATTCGAATTAGGACACTTCTGTTGACAAGGACTGTAGTGTAACACATCTTGTACAAAACTGCTGAAGTACTATTTTAAGGGTGAGGAATATTCACAGTAACGGAAGATGTGATAGAACCGTAAAGTAATTTTTCTTAAGAGGAAAATTAAATTATCTTTAAAAGGTTGATATTTTAAAATTATTTTTAAAGTTCCTACAGGTGGAAGAAAATTTGATAGATTTACACTGTGCTATGCCAAGGATCTTCATTTTGTTTCATGTTACGTATGCATAAAAGTAATTATCTCCTACATGTTTTCTGATGCCCACTACTTTTAAAAGTTGCTAAACGTTAAGGCCAGAAGGAATTTCTGCAACTCCCTAGAGGCTATCACTGTTTTGTACAAGGTAAGGCATCATGCTACTCATCAACTTACAATGCACTGTGCCCAGTGCAGAGGCCAGTGCCTTCAGACTTGGTGATTACATTAGAAATCTATACTGTTCCAATCCCAGTTGTATTCTCCAAACTTTCAAAAGATAACTATTACTACTATATTTGCTGCAAACATGAGGTGAAAGACAACTGATTTGATAGCCCACAAGTTGATACTGAAATTGTGTTTTATCATTTTGTAGACTGTATAAAGCAAAGGCTGAGTAGCTATCTATATGCACGCTCAAAAAAGTCCATAAGGACAATCACACAAATAATCTACTGCCTTCCAATGAAACACTTGATGTTATCTCAAGTGTTATCCAGCAAAATACACAATTTATTACTTTGGAATATTTTCCATTTAAATATTAAGATTAACATATCAAAACCAACTTGCCACACAAAAGATTATGGCTAAAGCACACTAAATATCATTGTGCTTTAGGTGATGTCTAAGTATCAGTTTCCTAGATAATAGTATCGCCAATGTAGAAATGTACTTAGATAATAGTAGATCAGTACACAAACCTGCTTAGAACAGAGCTGCTAGGAAAAAAAAAAAAAAAGAAAAGAATGATGGGGAAATAAACTGCCTTAGATTGTTTTTAGATGAGGAAAAGAAAGTGAAAACTTAGTGTATCTTTATTTAGACTATGAAAAAAGCTTTAATAATGTAAGATACACTCTCTACAAGAATCAGTACAATAGCTAGGGTAATTTATTTTTGTAACAAGTTTATTTTCTTCTGTTCCCAGGTTCAGTGAAGCACTAATCTACGTACAAATTATTTGGCAATGTGCTCTGGATCTACTCTATCCGAAACATTAAAATGATATGCTAGATATTTACACTTCTTTTCACAAAAACATGAAGGGAAATTGTGTCTCTACAGTTTTAACATGCATCCCACATCTTAGATAAGTAGTAGCTGTTGTTCTCACTGCACAAGACGTGGGCAGCAGGTTAGAAGACTGACTGAAGAGTCAATAAAGCAATTATTTTAATTTTTCTTTTAAAGGCAATTTCATTATTGGCATAATTAGAAATAACATTTTGGAAACACTTGGCTTCTGAAGTACATATTGGAACCACAGTACTGTTAATGAACAGTCAAAGTATTATATGGAATAACAGAGAAGTAAAATCATCTCATATATAATACCATAGAAGTATGAAGCTGCAAAAGACATGGATGACTTCCGGATGAATATAAAAGACGGCATGGAAAGCATAGAGAAAACTATTGCTGAAAAAGACCTTTTTTATGGGTGCATCTTTCAAAAACATCTAAAAGATTTTATTCCATCACAAAAGGAATGAAAATTTAAATTAGTCATTACTTTGGCTAGCATTTTCACCTTTTAAAAATGTAAAAAAAGTAATAAAAGCTGATCCCACTGTACAGTAAGGGTGGATTCCTGAAAAGTGGGACAGTTAGAAATTTGTCAAATAAAGCAATTTTTCCTCATCAGAATAAGCATGACAGATACATGTAATGACTTACAAAATACACGTATACGTGATACACATAGGCAAAGTATGAAGGATGAAGCATGCAGAATGGAAAAGAAGGAAAAAATTACCAGGATTGTCACTGAAGTGCTACTTCTAACTAATACCTGACAATCACCTCATTTTTACATCTTTCATTGTGACCAGTTTGATTCACCTGAGGATGAAAATGAAGATGGTGAAAATGTAACTGCTCGGAAAAGAGGCAGAAGACAACTGTCACAGAAGATTTATATCAGGCCTTCATTTTCCTAGAATAGCTGACATCTTTTGAAATAATGATCCAATCTGAAATGTCTGTGTCTACCTCAGTTGATGATCCTATGCCTCCCTTTTATCCTCCATACTATATATACTACCATTGTATTTTTAAGTTGCCTGCATACATTCATCTGCTATAATGTTAATTCTTACAGGAAAAATTGCTTTACTGTTAAACACAGGCATTTCATCTATTATCCTAGTAAAGGCTAAAAAACAGGGTAATGATTGGAAAAGCAACTCAGAAAGTATAAATAACGCAGCAACACATATCAAAGTATTTCTGTCTGAGAAATGTATACATTAGAGAGGCTGACAAATTAAATAAAGTTTCTAAGCAAGAACCAATTTAATAAAGGGTAAAAAGCGATGAAAGAAACCTGCTTGGACAAGGTGCTTTAAGAGCTTAGTTGATGAAAGAAAGCTCATAGGAAACAATGTATGCAAAGAGCAGTAAGTAAGATCCAACACAAGGAAGTGCCCTTTCCTCAGTTCATAGTAAGGCTACAGATTTTCTGTGCACTTTGATAATCAGGGATAAAGCAAAACCCACTGCTGTGCTTCAGAGTCTGCAAAAGCAGTAGCAGAAATTACATCAGTAACTCTTGGTCTGGTGTTATCTCTCCTCTGCATCTCCTACAAATCTAATAAATGATAAGAAAAGACTGACTAGCAACAGCAAACAAAAGAAAACAAAAGCATATATCAGTTCCAGAATTCTTGGACTTCATATATGTCTTTTTAACCTTTCCAATGTTTTGAAGAGCAAAGAAGCAAAACTTGTATTGATACAAAAGCAAACCTGAAATTAATCAGTGCTTTAATTATAGTTCCTTTGAAAATCCAGGGACTAAATTTTGGGTCAGAAATAACATAATGCTTTCCAAATTTTCCCCTTCTAGAGATAATTTTTCTCTCACTTCCATTCCCCTCTACACTTGAGATTAGTGTTTCTGCTCTATGAAGTACATACGAAACAGTAGAAATCCTTTGAAAAGGAGTAAGTTTCATATAAAAAGCATAAATTTCAACAAAATGAGATGAGTCCATGGCAGGTAAAAAAATATTTTTACCTAGGTCCTCTCCTTGCCATTTCTTATTGATTTTTGTACATAAAACTGCTTTTAGTCTCTTGCCCGAAGAAAAATGAAGAATTATGCTACTAATGGTATCATGATCTCCTGTTTCAGTCCAAAATGAGGCAGATAGTCCTACACTTAAGTTGCCATGTTGCTCTAAATTAATACTTTTTATATATTAATAATGTACCATTATTAGAATAATAAAATTTGAACTTTGTAAACTATTTTTCATAGACATTTCTTAATATTACCTGAAATGTTGATTTTTTTGCTTTGTTTTTTTGTTTTTCCCTTACTTGTTTACTAGATGTAAGCAGAGCTTTAGTAATGAGGTGAGATTTTATGAATTACATTGCAAAGTAAGAGAGCAAGAGAAAACAGCACTTTTCCATTCTACATTCAGTCTGTTCATCGAACTTTGTAGTTACATTCAGAGCGGGCTTTTCCACTGTCATTTCAGTTTTGGCAGTGATTACACATGCTCTCTCACCATTAAAACTCTGACCTGCTTCATTATGTCCCCTAGCCAAAAAGGACTGTAAAAACAGGAAGTAATTTTCAATGATAATTTGGTGTATGTAAATAATCTCAATTATTAAAAGCCCCTATTGAAAAGGTTTTTTATTTTGTAAAGCCAAATTTTAGACAGATGGTGTGGAAAAGTGATTTTGATAAAGTACCAGTGGTACTGCTGTTACTCATTGATATTGGTTTGTTACTTATTGGTTATGACAGCATTGTGACTGCATGGGTCAATATGTATGTATAGCTGTCTTCTAATAAAGCTGCTATCCAGGACTTCATCCTAGATTACTACAGTGGTCCTCTTTATTATTAATTACATGCACACATCATTTCTTGTCATGTGAAGAGTTTTCTCTAGTCTTACCATAAAAATGTAAAATACATCAAAGTTAAAATTGTGAAAATGTAACACATCTGAATTAGTAATTACTACAACTTACATTTATAAATGTTCCTATTGATAATACAACCAGGTCATACTCTGTCTCTTGGACCGGGCAGGAGGACGAAGGGTAATGATAAGGAACTTCATGCAAGAACGGATATAAAAGTATCATAGTATTTTGGAAAAATGGTATTTCATTGACACAAGCAGCATTTGTCTGAACTAAATGTAACAAGAAGTACCTGCTAAACCAGAAAAATCTTCATCACACAATACTATTTATGAGGCTAAAATAGCAAATTTTATTAATTTTTATTAATGTTCAAATGTTTAAGCTAGCGATGCCTTACAGTTTTCCTTACGTGTCCTTAAAAAGGAAAAGTGAGATCAGCCATTAACAGGAATCTATAGCTTTTTTTTTTTTACTAAAAAAAAGTATTACTTTGACATATTTGTAACAATGTTGTTACAGCACTTAAAATTTGTTTAGAACTTACCATTTTCAGACCAGACCTTCAATTTTTTAAAGATGATTATTATCAAAGAATGCCAAATCTGAAATTACGAATGCGAGGTTCTTGCAAACACATACACATACAACACCGGGTTTACAATCCTTAAAGGGTAGAGGCACAACCCACTAAAGTTCACAAGCTGAAAACCAGGCAAGATTTTATGCGAAGGTTATATGAAAGTGGATCACAGTAGTAGTAAGTCTAAATAAGAGGAGCTAAAAAGTATAAGCAGCCCATTGTGTAAGATATTTCAGATATATTAGCGTTTTAATCGCTTTGACTTGAAAGTCACATTTTGGAACGTAACCAGTGTAACTACAGACTTCAGCTGCTTCACCAATACTTTCAGAAGGAGTTTGAAGAAAAGAACAGCGTACCTATGAAAACGTATGAATACACACACAAAACAGTATTTTAAAATATTAAGCATACCTGTGTTCGCAGAATTTCACCTTTTGACAGTTGCATATCACCAGTCAACTCCTTCACGGTAATGCCTAGTGGTTCCAGACGCTTGCTGAAGTAATTTGTCATTTCAGCTGCCAACGCCTTCATAGGAGCAACATACACAATCTGCACCAAAAGGACACTCGCTTGATAAATGAGCAAACCCCACAATGTCGTTTGTCTCATGGCAACCCTTACAAATCACAATTTATTGTGAAATATGATGCCAGGCGCTTACAGTGAAAAAAATCTTAATAGTGATATATGAAAAGTAGTTATCTTTGTTGGATAAAGTGTGCAGCTGTTTAAAGGACAATGGATTTTGTTTATGCAGCCTCATCACTTTGAAAATTGGTTCTGCATCAAAGCTAAACGCATTTTCATAGCTTTTTACCCATGTAATAAGATTTTTAGAACACAAATAAGAATAGCTTTAACAATAATGAAGTAAATCAAAACCAGCCTTATCTTTGACTTAGAAAAGTGTAATACCCTTGAAAACTTCCTGATTTCATATTCCATGTCTAACATATAATGGGTTTTACCTTCCAAGTTAAAAAGCTGTTACTTGGTTCATTAAACTCTTACCTTAAACTCATCCTTTTTGATAACACCATGCTGGACATGCTGGCGAATTTCATGAAGGACTGTCAGCATGGCAATGTTAGTCTTCCCAGCTCCAGTAGGGGCACAGATTAGCATGTTCTCATTTGTGTTGTAGGCAGTCTCAAAAACTATAGACTGGATTCGGTTTAGTCTTTTCATGCCTTTAAAAGCAAGTTGTCCAATCTGTTAAAACAAACAACACGCATATTTTGGATTTTTCATATATCTATATACGTATGTGTGTGTCTATACATACATTAATCACAAGAAAAAGAACATATGGTAAGAAAACTTGGGATGCCTGTTGAAATATATTTATTATACACAAGGTTTTTATTCTGATGCTATCACTCCCACCCAACCCTCAAATATTGAATCCATAAAGAAAACAAAATATACCAGGATAACATTTGTTAAAACAAATTAAGATATTTAGCCACATGCTACTTCAGTATTTAATTTGTTTCTAGTAAAAAGTTTGATCAAAACTCATATACAGTAAAATAACAACCTATTAACAATTAAACATCAGTAAAACAGCAAGAGTCAGATTAGAAGAACATACATTTTAAAATCTAAGATAACAAACTAAGACTACTCTAATGGAAGAAGTGGCAGCAATACACAGGAACCTGCTGAAGAAAAACATTATTTTAAAAATAATTTATGACTAATTTTGTGCAATAAAGTTTAATTATGCTAACACACACGTGCACACACAAATTCAGTAACAACCTTCTCTTTGCTTCTGACAAAATCTCTACCTTGCAATTATTTCTCCAACTGTACTTACAACCAACTGCAATCTACAACAGAAAGATAAAATCTGTATATGTAGTCCCAAGTAAACTCTGAGGATGTGAAAAAAATTTAAATTGTATAGTTAATACAGGCAATTATAGTTATGATAGTTTAATACATGACTACATCTTATAAAGCAAAAATCATCAATTATAAAGATACTTTGTTCTTCTTGGTCTCTCTGAAAAATGACATTTTAACAAAGAAAGAATGGCTATCAACAGTTACAATTTCTGCATCTGAAGATTCTAAAACTTGTGCAACTGCAGAACAGGCCCTCAGGCTATACAATTAATTTTCTAATGAATTTGCTTCTTTTTTTAGTTACTTTTCGCAAATACCTAAAAGAGATTACATAATTATTTCCCTTCTACAGATTTAATTACTTGAATTGTTTCTATTAATAATCTTGAAAAAGTATCTTACTAATATTTTTATTATTATAATTTTTATTTAATTTTTGATGATTATAACTTTTATTTAATTGTAGGAAACCACCAAAGTACAAATTCACTGCGAAGAACAGTCCTGAAAGCACCTTCTGAACATCTCCCTTTACATTATTCTGGGTGCTTTAGTTAATTTACAGTCATTTGTTAGGGGAATATCCTCTTCAATACTACTAATACTCTTTCTAATACTAAGCAAATTATTTGAGCAGGACATGGTTTATTAGTACCTCAAATAACGCAAGCTTAGGAATCAGCTTAGCTTCATCGCCTATTCAAATCAACTATTTATTTAACTTTGCAAAAAAACCAGCACTAGGTCTATCACTTTGCTGCAGCTTCTTCGTAGTAGCCTCATGTGAGAGGCTGAGATGCAATTTACAAATTTAGGTTCATACACCATTTTTATAATATCTGAGAACACTCTAGTCCTAAATGTAGAGGAATGACATCCTTAAGGACTGGCCATCTTTAGTTTTATTCTAGAGGACTTTAAATATTAAACCCCAGCATTCATTGATACAAAAGTCAATGAAAGTGTTATGCAGTCAACACACAATTTCTTTTTGGAGAATGTGCTTTTCAGTTTAGCAGTACCTTTCTCTTTGAAAATCTTCCAGGCTGAAATTTTATTGTGCAACCCTGAACAAAAAGGTTCCATTCAAATCATGGATTGCATTTGTATTTATAGGATTGATACATCTGAGATATATTCAAATATCTATTCTAAACTGTAAAGTTTCTTTGATGGAAAAAAAATAAAAATGTATCTAATGTAAGTACTTCCGGTACTTTTCATCATGTTTCTTTTTTCTTTCTTTTTTTTTTTTTAAGTGGCTGAATTTCAGGATTACAACAGATTTCAGTATTATTCTTTCAGTTTATTGCGCTTGCAAGATTGCAGAGGGAAAGCTTATTTGTTTTGCACCAAGTTTTTTATACATAATGTTTCCTTGGTGTATTGTCTTCAAAGTTCATTTCATCTTCATGAATGAGACTATTATAAAGCATTAATGGATTTCCTGGAGACCTGCTGATTACAGTAGTGTTATCAGGGTTCAATCAGCTATTTTTTATGGCCTCCTTAGTCATTTTAGGTTTCTACTTTGCGTGTTACTTCATTCTGAGATTTCTTGACAGGTCTTTGAAAATGTTTTTTATTTTTCCTTTTCCCTCCCATTCCGTCTAATTGGTTTTAGAAGCTATTACAAACACCATAATGTTCACACTGATAAACACTGTTTACAGTGTTAATAATAAAGGCTCTATGGAGAGAAACTCACAAACAGAACTGGCGATTACAGAAATGAACTAACAAAACACTATATTGCACAATATGCATATTATTTAAAGAAGCAGTTTTTAAACAAAAGCAGAAAAATAGCTGTCTAAATGAAGTCCTGAGTAAGTATCTTCAGAAAAGAATGACAGGAAATGTTGACAGTCACATAGTTGAACACGTGTGGCTTTACATATACAGGTCTCCTTAGAGTTGTGTGATTGTTAATACCCAGAAATCAAGTCTGGCTTTAAGTGTTTTCTTACACTACTGCCTGTAGAAATATATTATTCCAGTTTTCTTAATCCGTAAGCGGGCAGTGTAAGATATCATCTTCCTCTACATTTGGACGAAATTACATATGCTATAGCCCTGGGACATGCAATTGTTAGCAACAATAAATAAATATTTCAATAAATAAAAATCATTTCCTGTCTCTCTTCTGTTGGAAAGTAGTAACACCATGGTTTATGACTGACTTGGTAAGCTGCAACAAATAAACAGATGTTCCAGAGGAAGCTGTGTAACAACTTAGAAAAATGAACCTCTGTTTTCTGGACAAATGCTAAGTCGGCTGAAACAAGAACTTTAACAGTGGAATACAGATTGATAAAAAACAAAACCCATAAAAGCCTGAGTAAGAACTAGAAGTACTTTTTTTTAATAATGGTATTCTGACCAGAATCTAGACTTCAATTCAACAGACTAATTAATTTTCCAGCAACTCCAAAGAAAGATGCAGATACTGACAAATCAATAGAGAAAGATTTGCTTTTTTAATTCGCTATTTGCACAGACTACCTAGTTTGAAGGCTGAAAACCCTTTTTTTTCCCCCGTCTGGCATATTAACATCAGTCAAGACTTCTACAGACAGTTCTTTTTTGGATAAACCAGCAAAATCCCTTCTTGCCTAAAGGACTGGTAGCTGCTAGATGGCAGAAGCTGTTTTTTTTACTGAAGGTGAATGAGATGAAACATTTTTTTCAGCCTTCTATGCCACAGCTGATTTATCCCTAGAATTCTACACAAACAAAAGTAAATTTAAGCAGAACACAATCTGAGTGCTATTCTCAAAAAACACAATTTCATGCCTACGATGGTGTCATTTTTACATAAGCACAAATCAACGTGAAAGACCATTGAGAAGCAACTCTTTCCACAAACCAGATGATACTCAAGGCAGCTCAGATATGAAGATCTTTATTTTTACTTCAGTAAGCTTTCCACTTCTTTTCCAAGGAATTAACTATTACAACTAACGCATTTACGAGTAAATGAGATTATACTTAATAAAGATACTCTAAATCAGTCATTTCATTAAAAAGATATTTGTGTTCTGGTGCTCTAACAGCAATTTAAAAATAGGACAAAATTTTAAAAGTCACTAAAGTAATATTCATGAATGAGTCCATGTGATTCAGTCTGCAGGCAAGTTACAGCTCAGAAACACAACTGCTTTAACAACATGGTAGCGTCTCTTCCATATAGGACTTGCCATCAGTACTTTGGACAGAGTTTTAGTCATGCAACCTTGCAGTTCTACAGAGTTTCATAAGTATGATACAGATGATAATTTTTTTCCCAAGGCGTATCTGTGAAACTTGATGTGGTCATTGGGCTACAGCACCCTCCCTCATCTAGAACAAAAGGGTGCTCACTACAAGTTCCATTAAAAGCTGAGATCTTCTTTCACTCTCCATATCACTTTATGCATTAACACTAGTTCACAGAAACCGTTTGTTAGATGCAATTAACCTCAGTATTAGAAACGTTCACTTGGTGGCCCAATGTGCTCTGAAATCAATCTCAAGTTACAATGCCAGCATTTTAGCAGCAGGTTCTAAATTCAGTATAGGCATGCACAGACATAGTATAATATGTCTTACCAAATCTATGCAGAGCAACACTTGAAAAAAAACAAACAAATAAAACAAAACCCCAACCATATTTAATTCTTACCAATCATCCGGAAAACACATTTGGGTGTTATGTCCCTTAGAATTTTCATATTTTGTTGACTTATCTACTCGACATTCTCTTTACATTCCTCATTCTGAAAGAGGTTTTGCTTTGTCCACTTCCATTTTTTCAGTTTTCATGCAATTTTTTCACGGTCTGAAATCAACAAATGCTAGTCATCTGTGCTAACTTCCACAGCACAAAACCACCTAAAATAAATGTTTCATGATGATGATTTCTTCTGCTGCACTATAACAAAATTACTACCTATTTATCATAAACATTATCTCCTGCACTCATAAACCAAGTTAAAACTTTCAGCATTTTCCTGACTCATTGGCTTAATTTTCACATAGATATATTTTAATCAAAGTACTCTATATATTTTAGGTGCAACAAATTCCATTCTGCAGTCAGTTGTTTTATTGCACTTTCAGTTAAAAAGATAATTGATCTAACTGCTAATAGCAAGATTAATCCATGCTGTTTTACAGAAAATCCATGAAATTCAGGAAATTAATTTCAAATGTTCCTTGTTCTGACAACATGAATAATCCTGAGGTCATCTTTCCCCTTTGCTCTACTTTGCAATGTTGTTGGTTAAAAAACCACGTATCTAAGCATATACAGTCATACACACACACATAAATATGTATTTGTGTGTATATATATATGTATATACACAAATATGTATTTGTGTGTATATATATATGTATATACACATAGACATTTTAATATATACATTCCTAATATCCTTCTGCACTGGGTTTGCGTCTGGTGGGGTTTCGGTAGCAAGGGAAAGGGCTATAGGGTGGCTCCCATGAGAAGCTGGATCCACTCCTGGCCAAGGCCAAGCCAATCAGCGCCTCTGCAATAAGATTACTTAAGAGAGGAAAAGCATGCTGGGCAACTTCATTTATATTGGAGAGTAGGAGGATGTGAGAGAAACAACTACGTGGGCAACAAAGTCAGTGAGGAAAAAGTTGGAGAGGTGTGCCAGAGCAGAGACTCCCCTGCAGCCTGTGGTGATATAGCAGGCTGAACCCCTCCTGCCCATAGAGGTTAATGGAGAGCAGATGTCTGCCTGCAGCCCATGGGGGACCCCACACCAGAGAAGGTGACAGTGCCCAAAGAAGGTTGTGGCTCTGAGGGAAGCCCGCACTGGAGCAGGACTACACCCATGGAAGCGACTCACCCTAGAGCAGTTTGTGAAGCTTGTGAGAAGGACTCGTGGGAGAGTTCAGGGAGGACTGTCTCCCGTGGGAAGGACCCCACAGTGAAGCAGGGGAAGACTGCTAGGAATTTAGGAATTGAACCCCTGAGGGGGAATCATCGGCACAGACAACTCATAGCAAAGGCCTCACTGCCCTTTGTCTCAATCCTTAAGCCTTGTGTTATATTTTCTCCTCCCTATCCCACCAGAGAGGGATAGGAGTGAGCAAGTGTGGTGCTTAGCTGCTGGGTGGGTGGGCTTAAACTAAGACACCCTCCAAATTAATAACATTTAGTACTCCCTTCACTTTCTAATTATGCACGTATACACTTAAAGCATTTTTGTGCAAGTGTAAATGCTACTTTGTTACTGAAAGTACACTTAGAAATAAACATAGATGTTACACCTGGGGACTTTCACAGCATCCCTCTCCTGATGATACTTTTCATATTCTGCTACTTATATGGAAGTGACAGCTTATTTTCATATCATCTTAGGAATACAATTTGAGAATATAACTTCCTACCTGCCCCAAAGACTGAAATGTTGTCTTTCAAAGTGCACACATACATTTTAAGCAAAGGCTCATAACACGTAAAAGAAAAATTGCATGATGTTTGGATCTGCTCCATTTAGCACCAAATCATATCAGTGAGATTTCATTGGACTTAGGGGGACAATTTTTGTACGAACAAGTAGCATACAGAAAGATAGGAAAATTATACAAGCGTACCAAATAGAGCTTAGGATTGGCTTTGGGCCATACTCAGCATTACAATTTCTTCAAGTAAGTACAAATTATGTCTCACTCAAAGTGTAGTACCTGAAGAGTTATGTACTAAAAAGGAAGCTTGGAGTAAAACATTAGACAGATGCAAGTAAAAGGCACCAGGGAATCAGCAGCTGGCTTCAAAGCTGTACGTGCTGCAAGTGACTAGACTACAAATAAAAGCAATTCTTTCATAGTATGGCTATCCATGTCACTATTAGTGGTAATTACAGAACCATCTATTTACGTTGGAGATCATCTAGTCCAACCACCCTTCCAGAAGCACAATTACCTACATCAAGTGGCCCAGGATTGTGCATTTGGGTTTTAAATATCTCCAAGGATGGAGACTCCACAACCGTTCTAGGCAATGTGTACCAGTGTTTGACTGCTTCACAGTAAAAATTTACTTTTTTGTGTTCAGACGAAACTTCATGTGTTTTAATTTGTGCCCATTGTTTCTGGTGCTGTCATTTGGCACCACTGTGGAGTCTGGGTCCCTCTTTGTTAATTATGCTCACATCAGGTATTTAAATACACTTGTAAGATTCCCCCTGAGCCTCTTCTTCTCCAGCTCTCTCAGCCTCTCCTCATATGAAAGATGGTCCATCCCCCCAATTAGATTAAGAAGCCAGAAGAAATTCCTAGAAATGACAGATAATAAACCACCAGGGTAAAGTTATACTCTGATATTCTATAGAATACAGAATCATAGCCCATAAGACTTTATTAAATATGTTTTTATTTTGAATTAAACATCATCTTTTAGAAAAGTATGGAGTCTTGATTTTTAAAACTATCACATGTTCACTGGTTAATGCAGTAGGTCTTTAAGTACCTGTAGCCATCAAAAACCAGGGAAATTTTCATCCTTTCAAGTTATATTAGTGGCATTGAACTCAAAACAAATGCCGCAAAATTTTCCTAGATTCTGAGAGAAAGTTCACAAGAATAAAAAAGTATCCTGAGGGGAAAAAATAAATATATATGTATAAATATATATGTTCATTATATATGAAAGGATTATCTCTGCTTAAAGCTATCACAACAGATAAACTACAAAAATTATTATGATTTTACTTTATTGGAATGCTGCTATTAAATTCTGATTAAAAATTTCCCCTCCAGACTTTCAGACTTCATGCTTGCCAAGATACTGAAATTGTTCTTATTCTGACAGTTATTCAGTTCTCAGAAACATGTCAATTCTGGACAGCTCATAACAGTGAGTGTTCTTTAACAAGCTAGCCTGTATTAGAGAAGAACTAGTCTCCATCGAAAGTCTAGAACAGTTCCATTAAAAACCAAACCGCAGAAAAATCTAGTAGTATACTAGTCCTACCGTGGTAACGTAAGCACTCCTTGAAAAAAACACGTCTGTTTTGCTTTTCTTAAAAAAACCCACGTCATCACTCCTGCCATCTGCTCTCTTGAAGAAAGAAGCTAGAGTTTTTAAGGGAAAATATTTAACTTCATATATGACAGCCAAGAGCTAACATGCCTGAAGTAATTTCAACAAAAATCCTTTTAAATCTACAGACACATTGCCACAAACATGATCTAAACTATTCTCTTGATGAGTTATTCTATACAAACAACTGCAGCAGTCATACCTTTTCTTTTCTAGACTTCTGCACGTATAGACTCAAAATCAGTTTGATGGAAATGATGGAAAAGCACCATCGCTCCAAGGCTCTGAGTTAAAACACCGAAACACCTTGGGGAATGTCCTCCCCTCACTGGGAGAATTGTTGTGTTCCTCAGCCTGTTTTATAATATGACAAAAGATTATAAACAGAATAATTATACCCTCTGGTGATTTGATTTGAGGAAATGGATAAAGTGTTTCAGAAAGATTTTTACATAAAAGCAACTATTTCTACAGCGCAGCAAATGTACATAAATTTTGGCATCCAAATAGACACAGAGGCGAGATTCTGATTTCAGTGACTGTAAACTCGTAAGTGTCTGATGTCAAGAGAATTATTGCAGATTATAGCAATGAAACGGAGATCAGAACACAGACTCCTCTTAGAGCTTCCTCATGCCATTTGAGAATTACACACAAAAATTACCTTGAAGTAATGCAGCTAATAGGAAAATAGAAAAAGGAAAGTTGGAAACAGTTGTGGCATTTCCTAATAACATCAGAAGTTAAACTTCCATAAAGACGGAAGGATTTGAGTTTAATTTGCTCAAATCTAATCCATATTAACAGTTTCAAATAAAGATGGTTTCTTTCCTTTAAAAATTAAAAATAGCTTAAAGCTATACAAAGCTAAGAGCATGGAAGAGCGAAATACAAAAATCTCTACGAAGTCTGAAACATTTAAAATGTTGTTACTCTTAACAGCAAGGTCCCTCTCAGACTGATACATATGGACAGCTCCACTACTACCATCTCCCTGACTTTTCTGGATGAAGCAATGAGGAAACTGATGTTTATATGCCACAGTCTATTCTACAGGTTTTGTTTTTTTACAATTCAGAGAACATTCTCATAATTACTTGCACTTGTACACAAGGAAAACAGACTCCTAGCTCTGCTGATGGTATATCACTCCCTTAATTTATTCCCCTGGGAAAACACAGTATATCTCTAGAGAAGGAAAGAGGAAAACCAAAAAACACCAGTGTTAGAGGCACACTGTCTCAAAAACAACTGTCAACAAAGAGTAAATACAGAAAGCCCTTTTCTAGTTCAACAATATAGACACTGCAAGGCAAAGCGACAAACCCAACAAATAAGAAAGAAAGATTACAAGGGCATCATGAAAGGAATTACGTAAGTTCTGGCCAGTGGTGAGAAAAAAAGTTACTAACATGCAGCATAAGAATCAAAGTCTTTTATACAACAAATATAAAATGATTTTAGCTAACTTTTCTCAAATAAAGAGATATGATAGATATGAAGATACATACAAACTACTTTTTGAAAGCTGGATTCTTGCATGAATTGCAACTTCTGAACTAGTCAGCACAACTTTGAAACAACTGCACCATGTCAAGAGAGATCTAATCTATTATTTTCCTTCCATATTCTTGTTGCAGTTTTGAAGGGATATGTTACTACTAACACTAAAAAAAAAAAAAAGAAAAAAAAGGAAAAAAAAGAAGAAAATTCTAAGCAGTAAGTGGTGTTGATGAGGTAGTGAAAACTACAGAATCATAAAGACTAAAAAGCTGGTGAAAAAGCTAGTCGTTTGCAAATAGCACTATAGAAAACAGAGCTTTCACTTGTACTCTGAAAAAGATACTTGCTGCAGGTTACAACTGGACCAGACTTTTTGTTTCACTGCTATAGTAGCTATTGATACGCAAAACAGTCGTCTTTTCTGATGTAGGCAAATTGTTGATGCAAAACTTGAGACATTCTTATTTAGCTTAAAGATACATCTGATAAGGAGTCAAAAGTCTCCATCTAAGGAGTGTGCATGGCAGGGAGACACTTTCATGCATAGAGGAGTAGGACAAAGGTCCACAGCTGTCAAAAGCACAGGGAAGAAGAAACAGAAACATCAAAAATTATCTCCCGTACAGTTTCAGATGACTCAAAAAAAATCGCCACTCTTTTCAGATTCAGGGAATAAAAGAACAGAAAGAACAATGTTTGCACAGAAGTTTCCTTCATTATATTTTGTTCAACCATAAGTAACTCCTATGAATGGCTAAATAAAATCATCTTCCTCTATATTTTGTTTCCTGCAAATGAAAAGTTTTTATTTTCCTTCTCCAGATTAATTTCCAACATGCTGCAGAAAAAAAAAAATATGGTCTCTACTATTACTGTTGCTGTTATTCATATGAAAGGAAAAAGTAACTCCATTCTTATTTGACGTGTTCAGTTTCAATATTCTAACTGAAAGATTATGTGGTAGGATAATTCCAATTTTCCAATTAAAATTCAGGAAAAGTGTTTTCTCAGAGTAAGATACAGAACGTATACACACACAAAATGTGTTTCCTGCTTTGAGAGACTTTACATTACTTGTTGCTTCCTGTTGATCTGCAGACTCAAACAGCTACTAATTGAAAACTTTAAATTTTCCACTATATTAGCAGTTATTGTGTGATCCTGATGTTAACAGAAGCTACAAGTCTGAGATGAATAGCCTATCATATACACAAAGCCAATCTTTTAGTCATGTAGCTCCTCTATTCCCAAACCGTTTAAAACCATTTAAAACTATTTTGTGTTTTCTAACTGACTTCCTTGATGGACAGTCTCTGTCCCATTTCTACTACTGAAAGACTCAGGACATTCTTATCCTAGATAAGAGATTCATGTCTCAAGGAGAGTACTAAAATTTGCAGTAATTAAAGACAAACATTATAGTTGTCTGATTTTAATTTGCCTAAAATACTTTCAGTGAGAGCTAATATTTTAAATGTTACAGCATGTCAAAATTAGCATACACTTCCTTCATCTTTGAAAATTCTCACTTTGAGATTACATTTCTTCAAAATGAAAACCAACTTTGGTCTTGAGTTTAATTTTAATTAGTATTTAAAATACTATCCTGTATTTCTTTTTAAATTGAAGACTGATTATTCCTAAGAACAAAAGTTTGCCTTCAGGTATGCTATCAAAGTAGAGCAGACTACTGCATTCTTCTTCCAGACTCATACTACAAAATTGCATTGAGAAATGGCTATCCTCTAAAGAGGATGCAGCAGCAGAAAGTTATTCACTCTTCAGTCTTGATTATCAAAATGACTAAAACTACTTTGAATTGTTTTCATCAAAGATTTTAGAGATCTCTGCACATGCTTTGTATCAAAAACTCTATACTCAATGATGTAAATGTACCTCCCTAGCAAATGAAAAATGAATATTTAGCAAGTTGCTTTCTCAATTTAAATATTTCACTTACTATGATCATTTAAATGAGGTCAACAACCATAACAGCTGCAAAGATATAATTGGATTTCAACACTTACAGAGACTAAGTACATGAGGAAAAAAATGCTGTGAAGCAGAAAGCTGGATTTCTCTGAGTTACATACAGTCCACCGGAAATGCTTTGTGGTTTTTTAATGGTCATTGGTTTTATTCTACAAAATTAAATACATAAAAGTCACACAATTTACAGCCAGTTGAACATCACAATTTGGAGCCTAAATATTGTGTTCCCTTGAAAGCAAATTTAAACCTGTTTTTAAGAGGAGGGTAACAGCATTTCATATTATAATATACTTTTAAAGCATCAATATCTTTTTAGTATTTTTATTTGTAAATAAACTAACTAATTCAATACTATTTTACGCACACAAAGACATCAGTTCTAACTGTTCATGTAGAAATGAGTATATAAACTGTTAATGTAGAAGCCACTTCAGGACTACATTTTAAGACTATTTACTTTAGCTTACCCTTAACATATGACATAAACTATTATTTTCTAATAAAATCCAAAAAAACTAACAGAGTGCTCTAAATAGTAATTATAGTTGAAACTAGTAATAATTTTAACACATAAAGTAAAAATGAAAATGTCAAACAGAATAATATTCCCAGAGGAATAACTGTTGCTGTCATAATTTTTCTACAACTCAATTTTCCTCTCTATTTCAGTTAATTTCACACAACTACCAGGAAGGCAATATTGTTTTACAATATACCTGTTAAATGACTTTTTCCTAAACTTTACAAGGGAAGACTACAAGCAGAATCAGTCTTCTTTTCTACAAGAACACAGCTATTTTGTTCTCCCAAATCCCAACTAAACCAGTACCATTCATAGAATTTTTCCTACCTTATCTACCATAGGAAAATAAAAAAACAAGTCAAGAATGATGAACTTGTGTAGTAAGGCCACCAGTGTGTGGAAACAATAGAAGTTTAAGTATCAAAAGACAAAAAAGCACAGCAGTTTTTAAAAGTATTTGGGAGATTTGTGTAATGTTTCCAATTATAAAATGTATTTTTGTGTGCACATTACCATCCTCAATGAATCAAATACACTGCAATGAAAAAAAAAAACCAAACATACTCTCACAACCTCCCTCGAGATCCATCTCTCAGGCTAAGTCAAAGAAAAAGAAGAAACCTGCTCTTCCGTAGCAGAGTCTCTTCCATACTGACTGCACCCTTCAGTAAGACACCAAGCACTGTTTAGCTGCAACTTTGTCCCCCTATCTGGGTTTGTTATTATTAAAACAAAACCATAAAAATAGTTAGGATCTTGAGAAGCTTTCACAGACTTCTGTTGCTCAGAAGTGGTGTTCTTTCGTACAAAAAAAACACCCCAGCTTTTTTTTCTTCTTTTCTTTAAATACTCAGAATTAGTTTCAATGGTTGAATCTTTACACAAATCAAAATCCTAACAGGTAAAAGCAAGTACTTTGTTAGATTACTTCTAGCTATAGGCAGATGAGTCTATTCCCACAGTGGCTCAGCAGGTGCTTTTCAGCAGCTGGTGCCCTTTACTGGTTTGCCTTTGTAAGTGTTCCCATCAGATTTTCAACCATTTCAGAGGCAGCACTACACAATATACACACACTTGCCAGCTGTGTGGAAAATGAAACAGGCTTATCATTTCACTCAAATCTGATGCAGTCAATTTTACCTCATGTTGATAATAAGTGCATTTCCCTATTCATATTTACTCTTTGCAAATCTCAAAGAAGTGCAAGAATATGTAACTATCACATGATAGTATCTACTAAATATTTTTCAGCAGTTTCTGTTTAGTATATCACACACAGCCATGATAGTTTAAAAAACTAAAAGAAATGGCGTTCTCTGTATTCACCAGTACAGCTGTTCTTACTGCTAGCCAATACTGTCAATTAATTGTACTTGTCTTCAGTCTTACACTGCCCAAGAAGAGATAACTCAGATTTTACAGAGCTCTTTTCAATAAAAACTGTTGTACCTTACTAGAACTTAGAATAAACAGAGTATCTATAAATAAGATCTGTTTAAGTTTCAATTACAACTTCACTAAAGAAAGGACATTAGAAAATACTATTTTATATTCACAAGATTGTTTTCTTGCTACATATGTGGAAAACGCTGATAAATGTACATGTTTTCACCAGTATCTTGCCTTTGAAAAATAAAAGTATGCTTAAAAACACAACCCAGACAGACACAATAAAGAGCATATTTTCCAGTTGGTTTTTTTTTCACAGCATCCTTGCCACCCTCAGCATCTCTGGTGTCTATGACTTGTTCATGTAACACAACCATCAAACTTCTAAGATAGTAAAAGACTCTTCTATGATTATGTAAACAGAGAAGTCAACATCAAAAACAAAGCAAGCTATAATGTATTATACAATATACTACCCTAACTGTTTAGAAGCTGATGCTTAAAGAAAAAAGAAAAAAGCCTTGACAATCTTAAGAATAAAAGCACAAGACTACCAAATGTCTTCAACTAAACTGCACTTGACACTAGGACAAAGGCAACTTAAAGAACAAATAATCAGATCACATTTTAAGTAGTCAATTCTAAGATACTGCAAGACAGGGAAAAGCATTAGGTTATAGCTGAACATGAAGGAGAAGTCTATCGGCCAAAAAGAGAAAAATAATTTTCCACCTTTGTGAAAATTTGTGTAGATGAGCTAAGACAACATATACTGGAAAGGAAACCTTCATTCAGCCTGTTCTAAAAGAATCAAACTTGCCCAGTGTCAAACCAAAGCAAATAAACCTACCAAAAGACAAGTTTATGACAGAGGTAGACAAAGATCACTTTTGGAAGAAGAAAAAGGCTACATTCCAAGTTGTTGTGTTGGTTGATTTTTTTTAAACCAGGAAAACATTGTACAACCTGAAAATATGGATACAGGTGGTTATCTGCAAGTTTCTCCAGTAATACCGGTAACCAAAAATTTAAAGTAACTGCATTACTTCCCCATTCTTACGGGTGAAAAAAAAGCCTGTCCACATCATACAAACAGGCCAAGGAGGATGTAGTTTCAGCCAATACAGGCCTACATCTGATCTATTACATAATACCTACGTTCAAATCTCATGAGCAGCATGACACATTTGCTTCCACTACTCCTCCTTATTCCCAACAAGGTGTACTATGGCATTACTTCCACAGTGGTGGACTGACTCGGATTGTTTCAGTACGTATGGTGAAAAGTATGTTCAGTGAAAGCTACTTTTTACTCCTCATAAGATCATACTTTGTTTCTTGTCTCTCTCCAATTATTCATCATCATCCTCTCCTTTTTGCAATCTAGATATATCTACATAAGGGACATACATTGGCTTGACTTTTCTTGTATGCAGATCTTTTTTTCTGTTTAAAAATAAAAAAGTAAAAATCTAGAAAGCCTAGGAAGGCAAAGGGAAGGATATAGAAAATAGTGGTGATGTATCTGTTAAAAAGCATCTGTTACTCTAAAAATCAACCCTGTATTAATAGGAAATATACAGATACACACCCATCTAATATACATATTGTATATGTGTTTTTCTGTATGTATATGAAATCTGTTTTATAAATAGATTTTTAACATCTAAAATTTAGATATTACTGTCTTTTTTACGTCTAGGATAATTTTGGACTGAGAATAGAAGAAGCATCATGGATTAAGGCAAAGACCCCAGTCATATCACACCTAGCTAATGCAGAGATATTTCAGAGCAAATAGTTCCAATTTCTCACCCTGTGTTGAGACAGGTCTGCTCAAACACTACAGTAGTGTCAAACACATTTTCTTTGCTGAGTCAAAAATCACAGTTTTCAAATGCTAGGGGTATGTCACAATCCTTCCTGTCAGGTACCACTGCATTTCAAAATAATAATTTAAAATACCTGTACAAGTTACAAAATCAAATGCTCTGGAGGAAACCCATGAAATGGCTGACATGAATGTATCCAATACTGTATTGAGCTCTTATGAGCTAGCACATGCCTGGGATCCAGATCTTGGGAAAAGAAGTTGAGTTATGAGTTTTGTCAGAAAACAAAATGTCAATCTCTAACTCTCGTTTACTTATTTTTAGAACAGCCTTGATATCACTATCTCTGATGACACTTCCTTTTTTGTGTGTTTTTTTGTGTGTATTGTTATTTTAAAAAAAATGAAATCTTTATCCTCAGTGTATCGTCTTACACACTAGCATAAACTTTTATTCTGATGTTTTAGGAAGCCTTCTTTATATATTTTGACAGAGACTTTTCAGGAAAAGTAGACACAGGTGGAACCACGTTTAAAATGAAAATCCACCTGTATTTCTTGCTAACATATTTATTCTTTTATTATCTACCTACTTAATTTCTAACCTTCCCTCTTGGTGTTAGCTTTCAATTTCTCAAACTCACGGCTATTGGAGGAGGGTAGTCATAATCCCTGATCCTCCCAAACTCTGCTCCTAAAAGCTCTTCCTCTCTGGAGCTGGACATCTACGTGCCATGTTAAAAATCAAGGAATTCAGACTTTCACATTTCATTCTGGAATTAATGAAAAGTTGTACTATAACATTCAAAATGTCTTGCTATCACATCAGTATACCTGTATTTCAATTACCACACCAAGTCTACGTGATATTACCAAACCAAGTCTCCTTCTCTCTTCAAATTATTTAGACATGTTTTGCTTTAAAGGCATTACCTAAAGCAAATCAGGTTAATAATCTGGCATGCAATAAAATCATTGATTCTGTTCAACAAACAAAGAGCATCTTACTGGTAAAAGAATATTAGAATTTAAACTAATAGAAGAGTTTCATGAATCCGGAAGAATGCTATGGTATCATTTTATAGTATTAAAGTTTGTATCAATAAAAAGTATTTTTCAAAATACTTTCCAGAGATTTATTACACTGAGAAGACGTTTTCAGTTGCTGACAGGAAAAGAACTATTTAGCATTCAGGAAATCACACAGTGGTATCTAAAAATTGGAAAGCTGCAGTCAAGTGATGCACATATTTTAAACATATGACAATCAGTGAGTTATATTTAAGTACAGCCAAGTGTCTTCCAACAGTGAATTAGTAGCCAGCAACAGAGCACTTGTTTGCATTTCTCCAACATCAGATTACAGGTATTTTTTAAGATGAGAATATCACTTTAAAGCTTGCACATCAAGCAACAGATCATTTTGATGAAGAGTTAATAAACTATTTCCAGTAAGAAACAAGATTTTCATAATGGGAAAGATGGTAATTTTACACAAGAGGTACTTTAAACTGCTGGTTTGCATGAGATATATTTTTTAACCTGTTTTTAGCCAAAGCAACAGTAGTTATTCAAACAATTTAAACAAAACAATGCACAAAACCCTGAGCTGAGGCTAATGTTTTTCACAAGAAAGGTTGGACCAGATGACCCCTGAGTTCCCTTCCAACTTGGTATTCTGTGAAGTTAGATATTCAAACAATTTGATGCAGAAATTGTAAATATGGAATTCTAAAGTAATAATAACCTCTCATTAACCCAAATACTGAAGAAAATTAAATCAGAACTCATAGGCTTTGAGATTAACCTCAGTGTAGAATCTTAACTCCAACATTCCTGTTAATCTGTTATTCCACGTATTTTACCTTCTTTGGACTCCCACTCATGAAATATGAGGACAGACTGCAATTCCTAATATACACGACCAGCTATTAAAAATATTGCATCTTGACTTACATGTTTTTTTTCATTGTCTTAAGTTGGAACTAATGATTACAGAACTTGTAGACTTTCAACAGAGCAATTTTCTAGTATACTTCATTAGATAAATGAGATTTCAATAAAAATAATTTTTTTTTTTTTAATTACTAGATTCAGTTCAACTGTCAATAGCTGCTTGGAAAACATGCAACTTACACATAAACTAAGATCAGCTTTGGAATACATGGTTCAACATTCTGAATGTGAAAAATGTAATTTATGCAAAACCATCCATACTTCTATTCAGTAGACTTACCTTGTACAATTAAAAACCAAGAAAACATTACAGGAAAAAGGGAATTATTGATTTTGTAATAATTCCTTCACACAATGTAGAAAGAGAGAGAAAAAAATTATTTAGACCATTAAGTAGTGCTAGTAAAAGGAAACACAAAAAACATGAAACAAAGAAATAAATCCTACCCTGAACACCCACTTTAGGTAAAAAGCTGAAGTCATTTTTCACCAGCAGCAATTTGTTAGATAAAACCTGTTTTCATAGTCTTGAAGAAGAACTTTCCCTGACCTGAGTTTATGACTTTAAAGGTACATTTATTTGGCAAAAAGGCTGGCACAAAAACACTCTTATCGTAAGTACAGAAAATATATTTCACTAATGGTCAAGCTGCGTGTCAAGCAGCCAAAGCAAATAAATCTAAGCCTGCACTTACCCCCTTTTTTAAACTCTCGTTATTGAAACAACCTAGCCAATACGCCACCATTGCAAGTAGTAGCACCATAATACTTCAGACTAAACTGATGTGATCAACCAGCTACTTACAAGCCATGTGGGCTTGCACTGTGGTGAAAACACAGCTCTCCCAATAATAATAAATGCCAAGAAGAACAATTATCGCTAACCTGAGTTGGGTGTGGGATTTGCTGCCTTACATTAAGGTGAGAATCCTTCCCTTCTGTGGCTCGTTCTGTGGGACACGATGCACCCATCTGCCATTGAATGTCAGAGATGCTTCCGAGCAGCAGCACAGCACCCTCTTGCAAACCACTAGCTCTTGCTCCCAGCCCAAAAAGGTTAGGAAATAAAGAATATGAGATGAAACAAGTGGAGTTAGACTGTTGCAGGAGGTGAAACAGTTCAGAGGATAGTGTAGAAAGGTAGGGGTGACAAAGGAGAAAAAGAAATACCACAGATAGTGACGCTCAGGAGAGTGTTAGTGTGAGCGGTTTATGACAGAGGCTACAGTATGGTTTTATGGCTGCTAAATTGTGAAAGGTTGACCACTCCTGATCTCATATTTACAGTGCATAATGGGATCAGGTAGGAATAGTAGTTACAAAAACTTGGATCTTTGTCAGTCTGTGTCATGAGTTTCACCTTTGCATCTGTATTCTTCCAGGCACTGACTCCATGACACTTGAAATTACCCACCCAGGCAGGGTTTTCTAACTAATCATGAGGTTAAACTCTTTAGGAAAAGCTCTAACCTTTTGCAGGGAGGCTCTAACTAAACTAAGTACTTACTCTGAAAATACTAGTCATAGAATTTCAGATAATACAGTGCCAAATCTGGTTAAAAACATGAAATTTCTTCATTCTGGAATGCAGTGGAAGGTGCATCCTGAATACACTGCCTATATATAAAAACCTCCTGCTAATGTCTGTGCTAGTTTAAGACATTGCTGCTTCCTTCGGTGTTGGTTCACAGATGTTTTGTCATTTTGCCTTATACTTTTACTAAAGAAATAAATAAAAAAAAATGAGTCCGTAAGTGTTTAAAATGTGGTTAAATTGTGATTTGTTAAAATTAGCATTTAGAGTAATACACTTCTCTCATCTCAACCAATGTTTACATCAACGTAAGGAAACAAGAAAAATATAAGTAATCCTAACTAATAAAAAATATTTAAAATGCAAGATTAGTTCAGTGTACACAATCCAGAGGTTTAACTTTTGGCTAATAGTTCACAATAGAAATGAACTCCTTATCATGAACTCAGTTCCGATCTTAAGAGTTTTAAAGATTAAATTTAATAGTATATTCTGCAATACTCCAAACTACTGATGATGTGATCAAAATCACATAACTCATGGAAAAGTCCTCAAAATTCTTTTGTGTAAATGAAAACATAGAGACTAAAGAGAAAAGAAGCTCCTATAATACTTTAAACATTCTCACATGAAATTGAAAGTGAAACTTTTTTTTCTGGATGCAAAAATGTAACTTCTTTCCCTTGAAAAGACATCTACATCAGGCATTAAAAAACTTTCCATAAATAAAATCTAAGTAGAAGCACACCTCCCTCTGAAAAATAAGAAACTAGAATATCAGCTATACAGTACTTTTCCTGACTACCTACACTCTTCACACTTGCGAAAGGTTAACTATCAAAGTTAAGAAGAGCCTAGGAGAAGGTCTAGGTAATTTTGCAACTGTACAAAAATTACTGTAGTCTGTACCTGAAGCAATGACCTGTATGTCCCACAGATGCCCCTCAAGTTTCAAAGAGGGAACGTGTTTAGATGGAAAGGTCAAAATCTTCTGTAGTGTATATCTATTTTTACTTCTGCCATCTAGTCACAGCTTCTCACAGCAAGCAAAAGAAAGCTGGACCTTACAGAACAGAGCCTATAAATCCCCAAAATTTATCACAAACAAAGGACTTGTTTATGTTATGGAGAAAAGGAAAAATATTATTTTGCTGCTTTTGCTTTACACTAGTTCACCAGAGAGAATAAAATAAAATACATTGACACAAAAACTTTTTGCCCTCTAAACTGACTCGTGTTAATTAAAAAAAACCATAAATAAAATTTAAGATTTTATGAGCTTAGAGATTTAAAGCAGCCATACAGAGAAAGCACAAAGACATTTTGCCCCAACCAATATACTTACGTTTTGATCAGGTATATATTAAACAACACACACACTGGCAATTCCAGCCTCTTTAACCTCATGGAGAAAAAGGTGCTTTTCAGTAAGACTCAAATCTATGAGTCTCACTAGTGGAAACTGGAATCTGACAAGTCCTACAGTTGGAGAAACTATTCATAAATGTCTTTTTTTGTTGCAAACTGTTATCAAAGTTGGGGCTAGGAATTAAATACATAAATATTCAAACATTCAAAATGGTATTTGCTGTTGACATCTCCTGCAATGGGAAACACGGAAGAATATAGTTCTTGTTTCTTTTTCAGAATCTATTTCACTGTAAAACTGAAAAGTATACTTCTTGATGATTGACAATCTACAAAGGAGACAGATTATTTATAAAATTTGTATAACTGATGCACTTTGTAACATTATGTGTGTAAAACTCTGCAAACCATTTGTTTTAGATATTTTTCTGTCTGAATTGTGGTTTTTTTTCTGAAACAAAGAATTGTCTATCGAAATATTGGTGCTTCCTGCAAAAAGTTTACAGATTAATAGGTAGTACTTAGCTTAGGAGAAAGACATTTCATTGCAAAAAGCTGTCATGCTGAAAATTGTCATATAAAATGTCACATTTTATAGCTGCAGTGGCTCAACTTTTCCATCTAGTTAAGCTGTCAGTCATTTCATAAACATGACATTAGCTACTGTCACCCAAGCAGAAAAGAATAGATTCAGATTCTAAAATTAAACTGTCTGCTATTTTAAAAGAGTTAAATCTTTATGTAAGACATAATCTTTACTCAGAACCCCAATAAAGTGCTCTGGGTAACTGTATTAGATTTATATTCTCATTTCCTGTTTTCCCACAGGGGGGAAAAAAAAAAAAAAAAAAAAAAAAAAAAAAAAAAGAGGGAAACATTTTTCTGTTTTGTATACTGCTGAAGATCTAAGGCATAAAACCTTCTTCATATGTACACACAGCTTGTTCTTTATGCCTCTGTTGAAATCAATAGCAAATCTTCCGTTCCTCAACAGTTTTGACATATACAGTGAGTGAGCAGGTACACGTGACAGATTACTGCAAGTTCTGGAACGTAAATACTAGCAACAGATTTAATTCCCTTAGCTCAGATTTTTTCACCATTTTAAAATCAGTAAAAGTTAAAATGCTAATATTTGTTTTATTTGCATTTTTCCTCTCTGCCCTCTATTTTCTATCATCAAAGTTTTGCTAATAATGATATGCCATCTTCTGCTCAAAGAAACATTATTCTAGAAGGTTCTCCACCTCACAGACTCTCCTATACCATAACTCAATACCCCCACAACTCTATTGTACTCTAAGACTAGTCTGATGGACTGCAAAATAGCGGTGTGCAGTCATAAGTCAATCTGTACAAGTCAAGATACAGGAGCCTGAGCTCAATTCTCCATGTGGTCTCCAGAAAGAGGATAGAATGGTCGTAAACTTTCCTTTTCATTTTACCTCAAAACCACAAACAGCTGAACAGATAATGCCAAAGGAATCTAGAATTGCAACTCATGAACTACATCCCCCAACAAGTATTCTCAAAATTGGTAGTGAAGAAACTAACTAGCTGCATTTACATATCACCCGACACGCTATTTATTGTTAAACTTATAAATATAAGTTTTATTACAAAAAGGAATTTAAAGGAAACACTAATTTAATATATTTGAAATAGTTTACTCACCTCATCTAAGTCTTTAATATAAACAATTTTCTCTTCAATACCAATTGGCATTGGTTCGCTATGGGGGATCTTTACCTCTTCATACATTTTATTGTTTTCTCTCTGAACTGCCTCTGGTAAGAACACCTAAAACAGTATTAAGGGAAAATTAATTGAAACTATGAAAACAGAAATGTGTCATTACATATAACTCACTTTGAACAATAGCTTATCACTTTTGTTCAAAAAATGAATCCAAAATAAAAGCAGTTCTCACAGATTCATTTTACAGATAGCACTGAACCTCTAAAATGGAAAATAATCTGTTTTACTACTCAGAGAATAGTCTCAAAAAGACAAAAAGATAACTCCATTTTATTACATTTCAAAAGCCATTAAGTCTACAATTTCATAAAGCATTCATTTTGTCAGTTCAATAGTTTCTAAAAGACAGAAAGAGAAAAATAGTATTTTAATGATTTAAGTGACCACAGAAATAAAAACAAATACATTAGTTGAGAAAGATTACTTCTTCTAGAGTCAAAATAAAACCAGAATATATAAAAGTATTTAAAATCCTCTGCAAAGAAGCACTGCTTCATACACTGGACTCTGAGAAGGAGGAGAATCTCTAAGAGAACAAAGGGAATCCTGCTGCATATTATTCACTGGGAAAGATGCACTGTTCAGGAAGGATCATGCACCAAACACGTACCTTTGCTCCCCCAATGAATGCTGATGTTTTCATAGCTTCAGCTCGGGAATCATAAACATGCGGATAACGAATTTTTTCAAAGTCCATTTCTCTTTGTCTACCCAGGACTGGCATACTTCGAGCATTCAAAAGTGCTAGTTCTCTGTGAGCAAAAGAATAACTGCAATAATTCTGCCCATTTTAGGCAGCAACAATGAAAACTGAATGTGGTATATATACGTCAAAGTAAGACTTGTGGAAACTTAAGGCAAAAAAACATTGCTTAAAACAAACAAATTTTACAGTGTTATCCCCTGGCATCAGTTAAACCAAGTCCTCACAACACAACGTGTAGACAAAAATCAGAAGTGCAATCCAATAGGTTCAAGGCACTTCTAACTGCAGTTTTGCCTCTTTTTAAGCAAAACAGCAACATGTATTCACAATTTGGTACCAGTCTCACTATATTTTTCTCAATACAAAATACAACTTCTTATTTCTTCCTTATCCTCTCCCTTTCCTACTCCTCCCACTAGCTTTAGCTGACAACATGGAAAATAGTGCCCATTAATCTTGAGAGAAAAAAAAGAAAGATAGTTCTGATAGATTTAGTACGGACTTCATAAATCTTAAAGCAAGTAGTGCGCATACAGGAACTAAGAAAGATAGCCTACCTCTCTAATCTGCATCTCCAGCCCACAGAGATGAGATCAAGAAGATTCTCATTAAGCCTTAAGCTTTCTTTCCCTGAAAATTAGGTTTTTATACCAAAAAAAAAAAAATTTACACTTGCAATAAAACGTGACTTGAAGTCTGAATTACCTAACCACCAAAGCAAATGAAAAGAAAATAAACTATTATGATACGTTGAAGTAGCAATTACAACAGAAACATTTCTCAGCATTTGGCATTTATTACCTTTGCATCCGCAGCTCTTTGGGATCAAAGCACATTAATCCTTCTCCAGAAACTTCTCCATCTTCTCCAGCTTGTTTTTCTTTTCTGGCATTTCGCTTTTCTTCCCGACGATATTGTTTCATTAACAGCTTTTCTTGTTCAGATTGAATTGTAACTTGACAACCATAATTGGGCTTAACATTTTCTCCTATAAACTTCTTGCACTGTTCTGCAATATGATAACAAGTATTCATCTCCATAAGTACTGGATTCCATCTTTATTTCCCCAGCTTTATTCTAAGGGTTTGTTTCTTGAGGTTTGGGGTTTTGTGTTAAAAGTCTAGCTTTATGTAGGTGACTGTGCAGCAGTGGCCTCAAGAAGTCTAAAAGTACCGACTCACATCCCACAGGTAGGACATTTAAAGTCACCATTGTTAAGCAAATAAAACTTCTTCATCTCAACACTTAGCTCTTTGCTTACATGTACACACTAACGGAGTAGAACGGTGTGAAAACAGATTAAACTGGTTGGTTTTTTTAAAGTTTCTTCACATAACAATTAGTGTGTATAACGTGACTGTATTGCAAGCATACTCACAATGCAATTTCCCTAAACAAGTGAGAAAATAAGTCCTATTCTATACCATCACAAGGACTTCTTCCCTTTATGTGGATAAGCAGGCGGATTGAATCAGGAGGAAGCAGAACCACAGGAACTATTACAGTAAACAATAAATCTAGGGGAGCAGGGAACCCAAAAAAACCTAGTCACATTTGCCCTTCTGAGGCCACTACTGGCCAAAACCAAAGACACAAACAAGTCTTTTATACGCAGTTGGATGGAGAGGTTTGTTTTGGTTTCTACTATATCAGTATTTTTAAACTTTTATTTTCAAAATTCTGCAAACAGATTATTAGTTTATGTAAGTTTGCCTGAATATTATACATTTAATTACAATTCATATTTACTTTTACAGTCAAACACTGAAGCCAAAAACTTGAAAACCTTTTTTTCATCAAATAAACCCACTTGACTATGTTTTGAACAATTTGTGCCACTTAGTTTTCACTTCAAGTAACAGTGAGAGTCCTACACCTCACAGCATGCATATTGGATAAGGTGACTATAACTTGTTAAACAGCACTGAAAAAAAAACCTAATAAACTGTCAAAATGTCTACATTAATACCTTCACATCTCCAGCTTTAACTCTCTCTTTCTAGTATTAAAATGGAACAACAATGAATGTAATTTCATAACTAAATTTAATTCAGACTGAACACATCAGGTCAAATGTTACTTGATTTGTTTGATAAGCACAACAATCACCTTTACTGCCATGGAAATAAATTACATAAGAAACAGTCAAATAATACAGTACCCTACAAAAATGTAGTACACGTACAGTTCCTTGACTTGTGCTTATTTTCTCAAGACACAAATTACTCAAAGTTGACTACATTTCTGCATTCACAAATGATTCCTTTCCAAATGCAATTCTGTAGAAGCAAAACTTCAATCCTCATTAGAAATATCATTTTGATCAACTTAAAAGAAGAAAGCCTTACTAAAATTAATAAACTAAACTTGGGTTAGAGCATCTCAGTCTCAGAGAAGATACTCAAATATCACTGACTTCTTTACCACAGTGAAAGAAGGGTTCTCTCATCAGCGAAAAAAGCATATAAATAGTAACGCTTTCCTATCATCTCAAAGGTACAACAATGAACATATTCTTTCTGCACATTCTACCAGAAATTACTGTGACAGATTTTATTGATGGCATCATTAAGAACAAATTCATAAAACCTTCCAAAATACTACCTCTACTAAGTGAGAAAAAAAACCACTTCCGTAACTAAAATCTGCATGTAGGAGTAAAACTGTAATAGTTCAGTTTCTCCTGAATGTATTTTATTTTTCTTCTATATTATTTGATTATTTGAGAAGGGAAAAACCACCAATACACAAAACCTTGTTATCCTGAGAACAAGACACTCCACTTTGATATCACAGATAAAACTGACAATTTTTTCTGATGAGTTTAGATTAAACATCAGCACAATAAGAGGTGAACTGCTAAACACACGCTTATATAACATTTCATTTAAGATAAGCATATTTAAAAGGGGTTATTTGCATTTTAAAAGTATTGTGAGGATGCATAAGTCCACCATTACTACCTGTATTCACATTTTTCTAATTCCATGTGCCGTGAACATGCAACAAGCTGCACAGTGCTATGTCGATGTAAGGCTTATCTCAAAGTCACAACCTACTCACAAATACATTCATTTTTGTCAGAGGAGAAAGTGAGATGAGAGATTTTAGAAGAATTAGTCTGTGGGGGCAATTTATCTTATAAAAACAAGAATCATAGCATAAAATCTGAATTGCCTTTTTTTCCCCCCCTCTCACTTATCCACCCTTAAGTTTAACTTTAGTTTTTTCAGAAGTGGTTGTTACTCTGCTTTTTCTCCCCGAGACCCAGATTTGATGATAGTACAGATGTAGAGAGTAAACAGGAAAGCAGATGAGGAATAAGTTCAACTTACTTCCAGAGTAATCCATTAAAACAGAAAAATTGCAACAGTTAATACATTTAAACATTACATGTAGGCAATTGAAAAGCAAATAAACACATGCAATATGTACTTGTATAAACAGATCACAATTTGTTCAAGTTTGTATAAATATCCCCACTACCCGTTTTTTTTTGTTTTTTTTTTTTTGCTTGCTTTTTAAATTCACGTACACAGTGTTGTTGTTTGAAATATAACTGAATAGTTAGAAAACTACTTTTTATCTGGTTTGCAATAAAAATTTTGTAGTCACTTACCTTGCAGAGTCTGGAACCTGTTATCATTTGGACAAGATCTTTCAAGAATCAGGGATCTCTTCTGTAGGAGTTTCTCTATGAGTTCAAAACCTTCAGGGCCTAGCAGTTCAAATAACTACAAATAAAACAAAGTTGCAAGTCATTATCCAAACTGACATAAATGTATAAATAGGACAGCGATACTTTCATCCCTGGCAACAGCGTATCTGTTGACAACAAATTCATGAATTTCAACTCAATTCCATTCAACTCAAAAGGTATCACTGCCAGTATTCAGCCAGATTCTCTAATAGAAAAAAGGAAAATTTCAGAAAGTTTCAGCTGGAAGTATTTAAAATCTATGAATTTTGTTTATTAAGTAAAACCTGTTTCTGTTAGAGAATCTGATCTACAATTTAACTCTTCTCAAGACTAAACTTTATGTGTCTGTCTTTATGGTTATTTACATCAACTATGCCACAAATTTATTCCTCCACTATCTAAGCAGATAAGTCAAGAGAACCAATGCTCTCTCATAAAAGTCAGTTAAATACGAAGTTATTCCCATTCCAGTGAACAAGAGATACAGCCTACTGCATTTTCACAGTCACGTCCTACAATAAAAAAAAACCCAACACGACAAATCTGGAATACAGCAGGAATTTGAAGAAACAATTAAGATGACACTAGTATTGACTTCAGTCTATACTACTTGCACATATAGTGCTGTGTATGTGAGAGTGTGCCATTCAAAAACATGATGTAGGTGACATATATCAGAACAGAACAAAATAGTGCAATAAGCACTATTTTGCCATACAGTATCCGAAGGGGGCCTACAAGAAAGTTGGTGAGGGACGTTTTAGGATGTCGGGTAGTGATAGGACTACGGGGAACAGATCCAAACTAGAGGAGGATAGATTTAGATTAGATGTTAGGAAGTTCTTCACCATGAGAGTGGTAAGACACTGGAACGGGTTGCCCAGAGAGGCAGTGGAAGTCCCATCCCTGGAAGTTTTTAAGGCCAGGCTGGATGGGGCTGTGAGCAACCTGATCTAGTGGGAGGTGTCTCTGCCCATGGCAGGGGGGGTTGGAACTAGATGATCTTTAAGGTCCCTTCCAACCCTGACAATTCCATGTTTCTATGATTTTGGTCAAATAATTCTCTTATAGCAGGTTAGATAAATACAGTTCCCTACTAAAAGTTCCTATTTCCACATAATACTGCTTTTTAATGGAGAAAAACACACCACCAAACACCTCAAAACATTAAAGGCACTTCCCTGTCCATCTTATCTATAACTGTTTTGTCAAAAATCAAAGCATTACAGTAGAGTAGTAAGTTATGCAGAACCCGTTCTTGATTTCTAATACTGCTTAAAACTATTTTTCTCCATTTTTTCAATTTCCAAAAAAAGGAAAACAGGGTAGTTTCTCCTCAGTATTCTTTAAGTTTGCTGCTAATATTATTCATATGACTTCAGGAACCAGGTAAGAATAAAAGTTCTGATGTACTTTGATGTGATGTTCTATGAAAGAGTAAGTGTTTCAAGTATTTCTGTTCTAACTATAAAAAGCAGAGAGAGGTCTTTTATTATCCTGTATTTAATTTGCCAACTCCTTAACAGAGAGTTTTTCTCTGGCTGTGTCTGAGTACTACCCTCTGGGAACACCTTGAAATAACTTTATGCTGCCTCTCCATATATTTGTAAAATTTTGAACAGTGCCACAGGCATCAGATCAATGATTCTTCTTTTCAGGCCACTTCATAATATAAGTTATCATTTAAAAAAAAAAAAAAAAGTAAAATAAAAATAAATAAATAAAGTGTTCTGACCCTCAGGGTTTCTGTGGAAATTAGTAGAATGATGGCAGAGCTTGCAGAGACCATGAAATAATAGCTCTGAAATGTATAAAGTCTTATATCTCTCTCATTAGCATTGGCAAATTGGAGAAGCAGTTTGAAAAAAAAAATAATAAAAAAAAATGCAATAAATGTGGACAAATAGAAAAATCTATACTTGGATAGAAGGAGCAAACTACAAAAATACCAGACAGGGAACTGCTGGCTAGATGTCAATTCTGCTGTCAAGGATCTCAAGCTATGACGGATTTCTTTTTATCCGGCCTTCACTAACAACAATCATTAATTCTTGTCTTTTGCATAACTCTTCACTGTCACTTTACTGCCACATTTTAGCAAACACTATCTAAACATATAAGACAACCTTGGGTTTATATTTCAAAAGAAAGCGGCAAATTAGTCCTGGCAAACTTGATGAGTAGATATAGGTGTTTTCCAGGGGTAAATACTTAAGGCAGGGTGGAAATAATGACAAAAGCAACAAGAAATGAAGTGTATTTGAAATGGTTTAATTGTATAAAGAACTGAAGACAAGCTTGTCTCAACTTTGCTACCGTCCTGTTGATTAAAGAATACCAGCAAGACAGGAAAATGAAATGCTTCCAATTCAACCAGATCTGGGGTTGAACACTAGTTTCTCATCAAGGTAGCACACACAACGTAAAGTATTTCCATACTTACCATGTTGCCCCACCCCACCCCAAACCAAACCAAACCAAATACACACCACCACTTCATCACCCCTAGAAGACAAGCAAGATATTAGCCCTAAAACATCCAACGTAGACCTGCTCTGCACAGGACTCCAAAGAACCTCTATCGCTGGAAATTGAACAAGCTAGAAGAGCATCTATCAGAAAAGAAGGGATTTGCTCAGTAAATAGATGACACCATTTTTTGAATCAGGAAGACATTTTTCCACTCCTGTTACCCCAGTATATTCTGAAACAATCAAATATCTGCAGCAGAACTATCTCAACCAATTAGAACAGCAGAGCTGTACAAAGAAGCAGTAATGGTACATATGGTCAGAGATCACAAGTAAAACCATTATCACTTACTTCATGCCCGATGAGCCAGAGGCCCAAAGGAAGAGCACCAAGGTGAAGTGCATATCCTACTCTCCAGTCTGAGAATCAAACCCCTAGAGAGTGTTACTCTGCAACACTTAGGTGGTAAAAGTCACTGTATTTTGCCTTCTTGATTGGTGAACACAGTGCGTTATTCATTTGCTACCAGTAGTTTGAGAGCTGTCGGTATCACCTAAATAATCTTGCTGCTGTCTGAAAAGGAAGGAAGCTTTCAGAACATTTTGAATGGCTAAGACAGAGCGAGCTCATTGTTTCAAGACTGAGAGGAAAAAGCTAATAAATACAGAAGACCAGAAGCAATGACCTGTTCTTATTGACAAGCTGTCTCCCATGTCCCACTAGAAGCCTGCTAGAGATCATGGGTGGAACAATCCTTGGGAACTAAACCAGGACAGAAGTAGAAATGAGAGATGGAGATTAAGTTAGAGTGGTATCTGCCACTACCTACCATAGCTGGTGACAACAATAGAAAGAGTTTGCAAAAAGCAGAAATAACTAAATTTGAGGACTTGTAAGGCCAAGATGTTATTAATAATCAGATTTGTTCATACTATAGCAGTAATCCATAGCTTCCTAACTGAGTATTAAGAATTACCACAGAATGTGGCTGTTTCAAAGTGCAACGGTTTTTCTTCACATTTGTTTAGACTTCCAAAAACATGTCAGGGTTCATTCAGAAGGCTTTCTATCGTTTCAGAAAAACTTTGACATTCGTTGGAAGCTTTTAAGCCTAAGTAAAAAACTACCTGAACTTCTATAACCATAGACATCATTAAAAAAATCCCCAAATTTTCTATGGTAACAATTACATTTTTAATATTAATAACCACACTACTCAAATAACTCTGATCAAAATTTACAAAGTAAACAAACATGAGTTAAAACAAAACCTCACAAAGTTTATCTTATTCTAAAGAGAAAGGCGTCAAAGTTTGTACAAAATTACGACCTCACTATTGCTGTCAATCTTACACTGGAAAGCACTTACACTTTATAGTGACAGGGTGACTATAAATCAAAGAGCAGGAAAGAGAAAATTAGGAGCTGTGTTGAACTGCTTTATGCCTACTTGGAGAAATGAAGCCCCAAGGCACAGAAAACATCTGATCAAGAAATAAAGTGGCCTTCTTTTGCCAGAACGTATCTTTCCTAGAGTAGTCTTATTTTTTGATGGTATAAATTGGCAACACAGGCTGGAGAGGCTGAACCAGCTGTAAGAAAACAAAATCCACAATACCCTCCAGTACAGACTCAATGTTGATGTCGTCCTGACTGCCGCAGTTCAATGTCACGCCCGGATGTTCAGCTGGAGGCACAACGCTGAAGTCACTGCTTACTAAAGTTGCTCTGCATATTGATTTACAAAATACAAATGTATTACTTGTCACAGGAGGCTGTGTCACTTTCTAATGTACCGAACAGACTTCCTCATGATGATGTTTAAGGTGATTGCCCTACTACTTTGCAGAATATGTCCATAAAGAATCAACTCCACAAACAAGTACATAAAATTCAAAGCTTAAGAAAGTTATGAGGCAAGTTGTCAACCATATCTACTTTTAAGCATGAAGCATTAACTCCCAAAGAGCTGCCATTGCTCCTTCCGACAAGTATTTAGTGTAAACTGTACAGAAATTCCTAATATTCAGTACAGAAAAAGAGAATTTCAGAGGTTTTATGTTGTTGAGAAAAGAGTTTTGAATACAACATTTTGCTTCTAAATATTTCGCTTCCTCTTCTGGAGAAGAAAAGGCAAACTGAAAAACTGTGATGCGCTCTAGCAATTTACGAAGCTTAAGAGGCTAATTATTATGTTTCGTTCCAAATGAAACGCTTTCCATTAATCAAACCCAGGAGTTAGCAGAGTCATATCCAATCCACCAGTTCACGGGATGAAATTTCTAGCATTCAAATGTCAAGCAGAAACAATGAATCTTAGGACAGTAAGGGTAGGAACCATGCTGATGACAGTCTAATGGTAACTTTTAATGGAGAAACTACCAGAACAACAGCTGTTCTTGGAAATAATTTCACTACTTTTCTCTAACATCATACCTATTTCTAGGATACTGAGCCGCCACCACTTATTTCAGGTGCTCAAATTAAGGATGATGCAGATTTGAATGGCAAACATGTTCCTGTCACTTCAGTCTGTAATTTGAATGCTGTTATTGACTTCACGTGGCTGATGGAAAAACATTAAACAATGTGTATCGCTGCATGTAGAAAAAAAAAAAAGAAACACAACAAAAAACCCCCAAACCAAACAGGTTCTCATATCAATACGTATCCAGATCATAACCCTTTCAGGAAAGTCTGGTAGGAAAAAAACATCTATGCAACCTTGTTCGCAAAAATCTGTGAGGGTTCTGACACAGAAAGTGGCATGGGGGGGTACTTCTGTGCTCAGTGTAAGTGCTAACATTTCAGATTTGATACCTTATTATATATTCTGGCCTGAAAAGTTAACGTCCAAGACCCTGAGAGCAGGCAAAGGAATCTGGTGAATGTTTTCAGCTCCCTTTTTATTAAGTTATAATGAGATAAACTAGGCAGCGGGCAACACTTTGAGAGGCTGCACGTCAATCAGTGGTTTCTTGAATACCAGCCAAACTATTACGTTCCTTGAAGTCAGTAACAGATTGTGCCCAAAAGGCAACCCTGTCTGCCTTCAGTAACAAAGGTCCCAGATGACTTCAGCTACTACTCATTGACCATAAAGACACAGATGAGTGTGATATATGGTCACTCATATTTGCTTGCATGATTTTTACATTTCATTTTATGTGCATAGCCTTAATATCTAGAAGAAAGCATAATGAGTAATCAATCTAGGTACAAAAGGACAAGATGTTTCATATTGCATTAGAAAGGGGAGGCAAGGCCCCCATACTAATGATTTCTACTGAATATATAAAGCAAGGAGATCCTGAACAGACAGCAGTCTTGCAGATGGACAGCAGTCTATCTACCAGAGGAGGAAACAAGAAAGCTGAACCCCAAGGAGATACATGGCACAGTAAGTTTTTTCAAGGAAGGTTCAGTCATAAAAAGTACATCTTTATGGTTGAACTCACAGCTCAATACTGAAACAAGTTTTTTCTCTGAATGTTAAATAGCTAATATTCACTTTTCAATTCTGTAAAGCACAATTTACAAAGAACCTTGGAGGTCCTTAATGTGACCTCAAATATGAGGTACAGAACTGTGAGCACTATTTTGCCATCATAAACTGTCATCACAAGGGTTTTTCTTGATTTCTACATCTTCTGTGAAGTGAGAAGTAATGCTATAAATCTCAGAAGATATTTTGGTTTTCAAATATGAACAAAAATATACTAGGAACAGTCCTAGTACCTTGCTTGAGTCTTAGAAATAAGCACTATTCTGCAGCAATAAATGGAACAGAAAACTAAATTCGGTCAACCAGTGGTTGTCCTCTGCATCTCTCTACCTTCATAGCCTAATAGATAATCTAGACATTATAGAAGAACACTTGGCTTAAAAACGAATCTCAGGTGTTCTGTATTTTCATGTTTCTTACAGGTTGATTAAAAAAAAAAAAAAAAGACAAGCGAGAGACAAAGTATAATTTCTTACCACTGCTATTAAAAACACGTAATACGCGTGTGAGAGTCATTCAGCTCTCACATCTCCTTTTCCTTTTTCAAGCTTGGCATTTTTGAACACTTATCTCATCACATTAAGTCCATCTGTACAGAAATTATCTTCCAATTCCAGGAATCATTTCCGCCTAGAAGACTTGCACATAGTCTAAGCAAGCTCAGCTGAACTGCCTCACAAACGGAACAGTGGCCAGGCACTTCAAGCACTTTGAAGGCGAGTCACTGATAAACTGTGTGTATGCAGGATGCATTTCTGATGGCTATGTCTCCGTACAGGGGCTGGAGGACTTCCATATTGCAACCTCATCGATCACTGGGATCAGACAAGACAGAACAACGTGCCCATGGGCAAGCATTCTACTGGGACAAGGAGCACCTGGCTCTCACGTAGCTTCCAGCAGAATCAAGCGTCAGCTTCATAAGGATGAGTAAGACATTACCACTCATTTTTAGAGAGGTCTTAAAGGTCTGTCTGTGAAATCAGCATTGAATTTTTTGATTTTACTTTCAATTGGAATCAGAAGAAAATAATTAAATACAAAGTTAGAAACAGGCAGATTGAAGAAAAGCAGAAAAATTCTAGGAATTTCCCCAATAAAACTTGCAATTTTACTTTGAAGATAGAAGGCGGCTGAGTAAGGAAGCTGACGGGAAAGTTTTCATTATAATATTGTCTTTGAGNAAGGCGGCTGAGTAAGGAAGCTGACGGGAATGTCTTTGAAAAAGGTGTTTACATAAAGAGAATGCATTCACAACAAATTCACACTCAACATTCAAATTTTGGTTGCTTTTCCCACTACTACATTTGCAGCGCAAAAAGAAAAGCTGGAAATTTGGTCTTTGGTATGGGACACATTTTTAGCCCAGGAGTACAAGTTCAAGACACAAATAAAGACCCAGACAATTATTTTTTAACACCGTCTCTTCTTAGCACATCAGTGTTCCTTCTATTTTTATGGATTTCTATATCTTAGAAGACTCAGCCTACATGAACCAGGCATGACTTCTTTTAAATCAAATGGAAATCTAAACTTAAAACACTGAAATTGTTCGGTTATGGGGAAAAAAAAAAGAAAATTTTTCTTATAATGAGACTCAAACCCAAACTATCAGAATGAAAGAACACATAAAACTTGCTTAACAGACCTATAAAAATCATCTTATTACTTAATTTCTTATCAGTTTTTATTACAGATATCTCTTCAGTATTCTTCCATTAAAAAAAAAATAGCATAATCTGTCACAGCATAATTCTAAAATATTTGCTGGAAAGCTTTTTTCCTACTCCTTGCGAAAAACCATACTAAAACTGCGTGCCATACTTGTCAAAGATACAAATATAAAACCATAAAGCACCATAGTATATTTTCTTAATATTTTTAAGAGAAAGTAAGTAGACTGGAGAAATCACCACCACCACCACCACCATCAGTGTTTTAACAGTGGCTAATTAGAAACTTACACTAGTGCACTAATTTTGAAATTTTCAAACATATAGCCACAGGGCAACTTCCACCAGCTTATTTAGCCTAAAGACTTCAGCAATTAGAAATAATGTCAAACAGCAGCTACAAACAGCAGAGTACTGATCTGCCTTACAAAACGGAAGCCCTGAAGATCAGTTTAAATGTAGAAAAACTTGCTGTTAAAAACTAGTTTAAGGAACCATATATCTTCAGAAGTATTCTGGGATCAACTGTTGAATTTTGAAGAAAAAAAAGAATCCTGAAATTAGCTAATCAGATGCACTTGCCACTTTTCTTACCCATAGGTACTTTACCCAGCAGAAAATACGCATTTATAGAATCAATTTCTATATTAGAATCAAACAATTATTTTTAGGGCTGAAGATTTAAGACTCTTATAAAATGGTTGGTAAATGGTTAGTACAGAATTATTTTCTGAAAAGGAAAAAAACCTGTGGGTTTTTTTAAAGGGCAGCAATTCCCAAACTAGAAGGAGGACCTGGTGGAGGATGGAGCCGTTCACCTCTAGCCCAGCACTTCCGCTATCCCAGTGTGTACTGACAGAATAAAAATATACCAGCAAGCCAAGGAGTTAGCTCATACTGCTTAACAGAGGTGGATGATGAAGAGTAACAAAAGCCTATACCACCGAAAGCTATTTTTATCCCAATTAGGATAGTAAAGTGAGGATTTTAATATCCTCTGTGAAAAGCTGCAAGGCCCAACAGGGTTCCCCAAGGAAACAGGCTGAAAGGCCTCATAGCTTTGCTCACGTCAACCAGCCCCAGGCTGCACACTCCAACACCCTGGGCTGCCATATGCCCAAGTGGGTGAGAGGGAAACAAGGCAAGTTTTTGTCTGAAAGACAGCCTGCTGTATAATTTTAGGGGTGTCTAGGAAAAAAAGCTAAAAAGACAGACTTCAAACGACAGAGGATTAATTTTTAGTGTAGACTTCTGAGAAAGCAAGGCCTACCAAGTCACTCTGTGAATTTACCAGTGTGTGAACTAACAAACAAGTTTTAAGCCTTCAGTAACTTCCAGGTTTGACAGACACAGAAATGTTTGGGGCCAGTAGAGGTGACCAATCTGAACGACTGCTCCTCATGTGGCATGAGCACGCATCACTGAGCCCACCAGTAAAGCACCACCATGAACTCTTCTTTGGCCAGCAAAGCTGTGGCACTCACACTGCAGCTGACATGGGGTAACAGAAACCACAAAACACCAAGAGCCACAAGAAACCTGGCCTTGTGATTTCTGTGGTTCAAGCACCTCTGGATTTGGGATTTTTTGGTAGTGCTCCCTCTCTTCTCACCTTCCAAAAAATTATTTGGAGAAAAAAGATTGTGATCCTTAACCTTTCCAGTGCCATCTGACTGCATTTCTTCTTGAATTTGTAGTTCCTTATGTCTTCATGTGGATATGAAAAGAATTCAGCATCAAAGAAAATAAAAAGAAAAGTTCTATCAGCTACAGACTGGCTTGCTCTAGAAAAAGATCTCATTAAGTTTAATGATATATTGAATCTGATTCAAAAGTTATCATGAATAGATCAAGCCTCACACCACCTCAAAGACATAACAAGATTTCTCTCAGTACAAAACTGAAGTAAAGAAGTTGACAGGAAACAGGAAAAGTTACTGACAGGAAGGAAAGCGACCAGCTCTTAGCACCAGGATGAAGCCTAGCATCTCTTGGCTCTCACTGTGGCTCTTTCATCATTTCTTAAGTTCTGTTCTCAAAAAACAGCACTCGAATGCTATTCAATTTGGTTTCTTACAGAGGGAGACAGCATGGCTCTGTTTTCGTAAAAAGACAGTTTCCTATCATCCATGGGGTTTCAACAGTCCTTGGACATCAACAGAGATCTATACTTCTGATTTAAAAAAAGAAGGCCACAACTAAAAAAAAGGAGAAAACTGCATCAAAAATAACCGGATTATTTTCTCTATGTAAGAGGGGAACAAATAAGCTCCATGGTCAAGAGTAACAAGACCCAAGCTTTGTATTGTCTGAATATAAAATTCTTAGCAATTTCAATACAATTACAAAGCAAAGAATATAAGTTTGAAAAGCCAGTCTCATGCAAAGTTAGAAGCTTTGATAAGATAAAACACCACAGGGGTGATCCACACATGCCTACACTTTCCCAAAACGGGTACTGCTTTTACAAATGACGAATAAGCTTTGTGGTATGTTAATTTGTTAGGGCTAACTAGCCCTTTATTGAACAAAAGGAAGAGTCACCCTGACACTTAAAACCAAACGTTTTACGGGATGAGCTGCTTTGGCATGAAAATATCTGCGATGCAATGGTATGCACACAAAAACTTAAAAGCTAACATTACCATTTCATGCTACATTGAGAAAAATATAGATTAAACTAATATCAGCACAGTATCATATCTGAGGTTTTCATGTGGTGGTGTATATACATAGCAATGAAAATTTAAACCACCTAGTTTAAATTAAAAATGGCATTAAAAGTAGCATTTGAACTGTTCTCTCAAAGGATCCTCACAAACTCCACTTCCTTATTGATTTTAACGAACTAATAACTTCTAGGGACAGCTGAATTTTGTTTATTTTCTACTATGCAAACAACTTCCTATAGTAAACTTATGTCAATACTGAGACAAACCTAACAAAGTAACTTTTAAACACTTACATCAAAGTCACACAATGGCAACAGAAATTCACTCTGTCCTCAGGAAAGTTCCCTGGCAAAAGTCTTCTAAATTGTCCAAAGACAAAAGAGGAGCCATACTGCTTTCAGAGAGGTTTGCAAATGAAATTTTGGAGTGACTTCAGGGGGGACATGAACAAATAATTACATAATAGAATGCAGGAGGAATGTGAACTATTAAAAAATTACTCTGGCTATAAGCACTTCCTCTTCTTTATTAGGTCCCACATACTTGGAAAAACTACTAGATACTGCTCTTCTATGTTTTATAACAAACCTCTTAACTATGATACTGAAGCTTGGGATTCCTAATTATTTGTTTAACTATTCGTAAACGTTCAGGGAAGGATCCTAGATAGGTTTCCTAAACTTACAGCTAACTATAGTTACATAGCGGTAACAGTATCAGCATTGTTACATAGTGATTAGTAACAATCACTAGTAGGGCTAGTTGAATAGCAAAAGATGAACATTTCTAAAAGTCAGGTAAGTACTTGTATTTCCTTCTGTCACAAAAAAATAAGCCATTTATAACTTTTGAACTGCCTTATATGTTTTTTAGATAACATTTTAACTATTGCTTCAGATTTTGTTCAATATTGAAAAAAAAAAAAAATACACCAAATGAACAGTAGTTCAGTACTGAAGACCTAGTACCAATCGTAGAAAGTATGTAACAGGCACAGGGACATACCGATACCACCTGTGACAATTCCCATTACTAAATAGCACTGGCAGTTTATCTATGCCCTGTATAAAAATGGATAGTGAATATTTATTGAAAAAATAATAATCTACTCCTGATTCTCAGCGTTTGTTTAAATCCCGTAGAGGCAACTGAACTTCCATGTCCAAATAGAGCAATTTGGTAACTCAGAGCATCCTGAAGAACATTTCACAAGTAGACAATTACTCTGTGTGTAACAGTTCTGAGAGTTGTTGTTCATGCACATTTCTTTTAACAGTGAAAATTGCTCAGTTACTGCACAAGCTGCACTAGCACTGGAAGCAAACCTGCTTAGGATCTGAAAGTTAACTGAAACTCCTGGTGAGATTTTTCCTCGCTAAGAAGAGCAGCCAATATTTACAAAACGTTTATTTTATGCTGCCAGTCTATTGCTGTCCCCTCCCCCTCTCTGAGTGCCTTTTCCTGCAAGCCACAGTCCGTTGACGCGTTACTCCCACACTAAATATGTTTGTGCTACTGCTACTTCTTCACATCAAGCCAGAGCAGCAAATATTTTTTTCATTTCATTTTCTCCGTTTTCCATGCTTTATTTCACATGCTCCCTTCTATACGATGGACCTCCTGTGAACCCTTTTCCAATTATTTTTTAGCACCTCCTCTATCTAGTGATGAAGTCATCTTCTGAAACTGCTTGCCCTATCAGTAGGCAGCCAATATTAACACATTCTCCACTTCAGATCAACTATGAAATGTAGTTGTAACACTGAAAGTATCTGGCAGTGCTTACAATGAAAGTCTTTAAGGTCTTTATCATGGGACAAACAAACAGATGTTGATGTCTTCGAAATATATTCAGTCAAAATAAAATCTTCTTGTTGTGGCTTTGTTTGTTTTTATTTATTTAAATATCTACATACCTGGATGAACGC
Source organism: Baryphthengus martii (assembly GCA_013396935.1). NCBI lineage: Eukaryota > Metazoa > Chordata > Aves > Coraciiformes > Momotidae > Baryphthengus > Baryphthengus martii. The sequence goes on along the minus strand of VWZK01020829.1, from coordinate 49,602 downwards.
TTTTATGTTTTCAGTATCTGCATTTTTTTAAAAGGTGCTAACCTAAGTAGCATGTCAAGGAATTTAACATTTAATTTGATTCCTTTGAGTAAAAGGAGAGTCAGTAGACTCCTTATTCCAAAATGACACTTGTAAATTCTTTCACTCAACTAACTTGCATAGTTTTGTTTTGTTCTTTAATGAACTTAACATTAATAATGAAAGGTTGAATAATGACTTCTACATAGCAAAAGAAAGCACCATGGTTTTTTCCTACATAGCCTCCGCAAACCTAGTCTCCACAAAATTAGGACTTCAATAAACATTGCCAAGTAATACAAGATATTATTACCTGGAGAATATAGTATATGTATATAATACAAGATACTGAATTGTACAATGCTTTTGATGCTTTTTTGCATCGCCCCTGCCTAGTTCTAGCACAACATTAACATGCTAAGTTCAGGGGCCTGGAGAACTTCTGCAGCATGACAGAAAAATATTCCCGAGAGACTCAGTTTTGGCATCAAATTCCCAATTTTTTCCCTGTATTAATACATCTTTTGTCTCATCATAAATAACTGAAGTAATAAATATGATAGATCATAACAAAATATTTCATGCTCTGAATGATCTTTAGTTAAAGTTTTTATGACAAAAAAAAAAGTCACAATGTAATCTAATTTCCATTTTGAACAGAAGACTTGCAGTATGACTACCTGCTCTTCACACAAGCATGCAGGTTTTGCTAGATGTTTTACGTAGTTGTTACTACATCTCCTTTTATCAGTAGTTCATGGCTATCTTATTAACAGTGTCAAACTCATTGGAAAGTAGTTAAAATCAGTAAAGAGTAAACCTATGAGCATGTAACCAGATATTCAATTCCTCTGTGGGAAAGTCTCATAAAAATTGCAATGGCAACATAACACTGAAGCTCTTCTAAGTGGCAAAAATTTCCCAAGCCACGTAGAAATACATATTAGTGCAGTCTATTTTGCAACGATGCTATTTTGCTGGCTATGCATATAAAATATCAGCTATACATAGAAACGGTATAGAAATCACCTCTCAAGTCAAAAACATAAGCACAGACTAAGATAGGTATTAAAAATAAAATCCTTTTGAAATTAAAGACAAATCATCAATTGATTTTATGGATGCTAGTATTGTATACTACAGGTTTTGTCTTTGTGCTTACACGTTTAATTATTATTTCAAAGTATATTCAATGTACCTACTTCTTTCACTTTGGACAATCACATCAGCCATTTTATTACTGACTTCAGTTTCTGGCCAATTCAATTTTCTCATTCACTAAGAAGCTGTACTCTTTACTTATAACTCAGTACATTATGCTATCTATTGTATTTCAAAAAGTGTTTCCCGCTATTTCCCCCAAGGATTATATCCTAAAACTACTCCTATTGGCCTCAAGTTCTGCCAAACCACATTTTGACACCACAGCTGTCTTTCTCCACCGAATAACGGTAGTGCAGGGAAAACAGCAGCCTTGTGCTGGGGCTCTCAAAGCACCTTTGGTTTTGCTTCAGATGAGTTAGAAGAGCTGCAGCTGGGAGTCCTAAACCTGAAGAGAAGAGCAGCAGCTTATACAGAAAATCCAAGCTTTGCCTTTGACAGGGAACAGAGAACCTTCTGGGAAAAAACAGAAGCACACACAATTAGACTGATGTGCCAAGTGAGTGACAAGTAAAATTGAGTTTGCAATAGCAGAATGTTCATGTTTGATATTTGGAGAAGCTAAACATTTGTAAAGTCCAATATCTGGCATTCTACAAAGCAGCAAAAAGATGACGCTTTAAGTCATATTTCGCTTAAGAAAAGTACACATCTACTTTCACACCTGCACACTGCACTGCTCTGATGGAGAAGGTCAGCTTCTAACTAGGGGAACGGCTACACAGCACATGCAAACAAGCTCCACTAGCCTTCTGAGCCAAGCAAAAGTATTAGTCAAATATTTGAATCACAGCTGATTGCACTGTGCAGCCATAACGCAGCCTGTTTCTCTGAAGCATCTCTGTTGGAGCCTGCACAGTATATGAGAAGAATGATCTCAAAAGTAGCACATGAGCACCAGGCAAGCCTGTAAAAAGTGAAATGCCAAAGCACTTTTCACAGTCAGTATAATAATGTGAACTGTGAAGAGTTCAGAGCTCTTAATATAAATTACATCTTCAGACCTCTCGGGGAATCACTCTCAATTCAGTGAGAATTATTAAATTGAATTCCGGTTTAGAAATATGAGCTGTGCGTTTCTTGGGTCATTATCAAATTTTTGGATACTAATACTTTGACCATACGGTTTTTATTCGTAAAAATGTAACACCGAAGTTCTGACTACTTATGAAAGCAATAAGCAAGATGTAAATACAGAGAACAGCATCTGCAGTATGTGCTACTGACAAAGAGCACACTAAGTCACTAGTAGGAAACAAAATCTACACGCATCTGCTTAGTCTTATTCTGAAATAATGTTATATTATGCAATGCTGTATGTGCTCTTCCATCAGTTTACCTGAAGGAGTGAGTAAGGATATGCAGTTTGAAGTAATTCAAAACCAGTTTTGTAGCTGATTTGCATTATGAGCTCTACAATATGTTCTTTCTTGTTGAACTGTATTTCAACGTCATTTCACAACATTACATCTGTCTCTGCTTACACATTTTAAAAAAATAATGCTTACATAAATAACGCTAGGATTTTAAAGGGTATTAGAAATTTGGGCATGTACATTAAGACTGTATTTTCTCTTGAAAGAATAATGACCATTAAAGATTCCTGTTCAATGCAGGAAACTAAATGAATGATTTCTCTGAAAAACTATTGTCCATTATTTATAGCGACTTAAGGAAATCAATTCAACACATCTGAAATCAAGGTCACTTTAAAACCTAATTGATATTCCTTATAACACAAGGACTATTTGTTTCCTGTATACTATAACTCATTAATTAAGTTACACATAAGGTTAAAATATAAGTACTTAAACAGCCCATTTCACTTATTTATTGTGAGATTCTACTAATAAGGAACCTGTTACAAAACAAAAGTTTCCAGCTTAAAAGAGGAACATATTAGGATAAGAGATAGTTTACACTTGATTTTAATGAAAGAAATCCATCAGGAAAAATGGAAAGTTAATACAGAATTAGGAGTAAATCTAACAATAATTTTCTTCAATTATTTCTATTTATTCAACTGAAAAGACAGAACCACAACACAGTTGAGGTTGAAAGGAACCTCTGGAGATGATCCAGTCTCCAGAGTCAAAGACTCCACCGCCTTTTGAACAAACTGCTTCTGTGTCCAACCACCCTCACAGGGACTGAAATGTTTATGCTTATGTGGAACATCCTGTATTTCAGTTTATGTCCATTGCCTCTGGTCCTGTCACTGGATATCAACGAGTGGGGCCTGGCTCAGTCTTCTTCACTCCCTCACTATCAGAGCAGATCAGTTCCCCCTGAGCCCTCCCTTCTCCAGGCTGAACAACCCCAGCGCTCTCAGTTTCTGCTTGTAGGTCAGTCACTCCAGTACTTTCATCATTCTTAGTAGTCTGGACTCAGTTCAGTATTCCCATACTGGACACCACCCTATACCTTTCAGATTTCTGTCACGATCATGTGAAATGTCACTTATTTACCATGTGAAATGCAATATTACTATTTTTCAATTGCAACTTTTTCAACTTCAGGACTGGAGGTGTGTGTAGGAAAGGAAACTGTTCAAATAAAAGGGGATAGCATCAGATAAAGTCAGCAACGGTAATCCAAGAACTGTGGGGCTTTTTGAAAGATAACCATGGTAGATGCAGTCTCACAACATACTCTTTCCTTGCAGCACTGTGAAACAGTGAGTGGAGACTTCCTCTCAAATAATCCAGCAAACACAACAGTGAACACTATGCAGAAAAATTTGAGGGGTCTTATCTCCTTTATCAATCCATCAGTTTATAGAAGAACATGCTACACAATATTAATATGCATATCAGAAATTAAATCAGCGGCTAATATTAAAAAAAACACAGAGAATTTCTACGTAATTAAAAAAAATGCATCTTTCTATAGTATCCATGAGATAAATGATAAAAAGCTTTCTGGGGAAAAGAAAAAAATATAAGAAATCAACTGTAACTAAAGGGCTAGGGAAAAACTATTATCTGCTGACTGCTGAGCTCTACAGTTTCCATTCTGATCAGAATTAACACCACTGACCAGTCTCGGTTTACTGTGAATGACATGCCCCATGACTTGCAAGCTGCAGTCTTAGGCTGCTACCTCTATTGCCAAATCTGTCCATTATGTTTTGGTTTAGACATGATGAAGTTCTGAAAAAAAGAGTCATTTTTGCAGGCTGAAGGATACGCCGTTCTAGAAATACAATTTAGTTTTCAAGTGTCAAGAAAACACACTGAAATCCAAGTTTGTTTAATTCCAGAAAAGACTTTATAATCTGCGAATACATTTTCTTTTCCTTATTTAGCCACAATCATAATTTAGAAAGAGTTTTATATGCAGATTTCCAACTTAGAAGGAACAGTGTATGTTTCCAGAAGGTGGTAATGCTATACTAGATACTGGGTAGATTTCAAAGACTTCTTAAAAGATGACTACAGAGGAAAAAACAAAACAAAACAAACCAGAAGAACTCATCTCCTGCTATGGGTTTCTTTTATTTGTCTTTATGGGACCTGCTGGGGTAAAGGCCTTGGGAACAAAAATCCAGGTTGATGCAAAGACAGACCCACTGTCAGTAAAGGAGGAGTTGCTAAGTGAAACATTACAGGAGCTTGACACGTACAAATTGATGGGCCCTGATAATATCCACCAGGTGTTGAGAGAGCTGGTTGACATCATTGTGAGTCTACTTTCCTTAAGGTTTGAGACGTTGTGAAGATAGGAGAATGTCTCAGAAGACTGGAAGAAAGCTAATGTTACCCACATCAACACGAAGGGCTCAGAGAAGGATCCAGGAAATTGTAGGGCCATTGGTCTTACTTCAGTCCATGAGAAAGTCATGGAACAAATCCTCCTGGGGGCTGCCATAGGTCAAATGAAGCACATAATTGGGAAAAGCCAGCACGGAATCACCAAGGGCAAATCATGCTTGGCGAACCTGATTGCCTTCTATAACAAAGTAACCTGCGTGGCTGATGTGGGGCAAGCAGTGGACATGGTCAACCTAGATTTCTCCAAGGCTTTCAACCTGCTTCCCCATAGCCTCCTCCTACAGAAACTGTCAGGAAATGGCTGATGGGCCGCACCCAGAGGGTGGTGGTAAACAACTCCTTTTCAAACTGGCAGCTTGTCACAAGTGGAGTCCCCCAGGGATTGATCTTGGGCCTAATGCTGTTTAATATCTTCATAAGTGATCTGGATGATGAGATCAAGTGCACCCAGATGAGGTTTGCCAATGATGCCAAACTAAGTGGGGAAGTGGCCACTTTGGAGGAGAGCCACCCTGCTGGAAGACCTGTATCGTCTGGAAGAGTGGGCTAAGCAGAACCTTATGAAGTTCAGCAAGGACAAGCGTTAAGTGCTTGCATCTGGGAAAACTTAGTCTAGGAGAGCTGCACAGGCTCAGAGCTATCTGGCTGGGGAGCAGCTCTGTGAAAAGGGTCCTGATGGACAGCAAGCTCCATATGAGCGAACAGTGTGCTGCAGTGGCAAAGAAAGCCAACAAGATGCTGGGTTGCATCAACAAGGGCATCACCAATAGAGATAAAGAAGTCATTTTCCCACTCTCCTTAGAATTTCTCAGGCCACACCTGGAGTACTGTGCTCAGTTTCGGTCCCTGCTATATAAAAAAAGATGTTGAGAGGCTGAAGAGGATCCAGAGAATGGCCAGAAAGATGATCAAAGGACTGAGAAGCTGCCATACGAGGAAATGCTGAGAGAGAAGGATTTGGTCAGCCTTGAGGAAAGAAAGCGTAGGGGACACCTTATCACCATGTTCCGTATTTCAACAGTGGCTACAAAGAAAATGGAGACTCTCTTTTTACAAGGAGCTCTCTGGAAAACATGAGGGGTAATGGGTACAAGTTATTGGCTTATATCCCAATATCAGGGAATAATTTTAGTGCCTTCTGCTTTGAAAGTGTCCAGGCGTGTTTTCCACTCTGAGTCTTACAGACCAGATGACTTCACTATCTAGGGCCCTTACTGTAGCACAAATTTCCCTTTTGATAGGGAAATTCTGACTGACCATTATTTAGCCTTAATTACCGACCTGTACTAAAACTTCATTTTTAAAATTAAAATTTGATTATAGTTAAAGAAAATTATTTTGGATATAAGGATAAGGTCGTTACAGAGAAAAGAGTACGGATATTAAAATTAACACATTGAAGCCAGGAAGAAAATTCAGAGCTCACTGTTCTCACAGCTTGAGTGAAAGGTAAATCTTCCAGAATTGACACATGGAATTGTAGATCTGGGAGCACACAAACACAAGTGTAGTAACACTGAGGATAAAAAAAATATAAGCATGACTGATGAAGACTTAAAATATTTTGGAAAAAAAAATAAATATAAAAAAGCATGCAGGTAACTGGAAAATGGCATAAACATAGCATGGGCTTACTAATGATATATCACTTACTTTAACACTTCATTAATCTAGAAAATTATTAATAGCAGTTGTCTCACATCTGGACTTCATTTAAAACATTGCAATTTTCCACATGAAGACTTGCTAAATTCAAGAAGATGAGCATTAATAGAAGACTTAAAAGTTGGCAAGGAACTGCCTGAGGGATAAATGAAAGGAAAGGCAATGTTGAAAAGGCGTAGCATCGGCTGGAAAAAAAAGTTACATGCATAGTTCTTTGATGCTCATTTTTAAAATTGGTTTAAATTTTTTAAAAAAATAAAGAGAGAAAGAAGAGGACAACCATAGCATGGGAAAAGTGATCATAAAACCAGCCCTGAATAAAGCCAGAAAGCAGATAATAAGGCTTCATTTTAACCACCCAGGCAACAAGACTGGAGAAGTCAGGACAAACTTTCCCACATTCTTTTATTAATGAGTCTTCAAGACATTGTATCACAGGCAAAAAAGGTCCCTTCCAGATTCTGTTAAAGTTTAAATAAATTTTGCTTCCTTTACTCTTCAGTACTTCTTTTCCAGAAAGGCTGGTAGCAGACACAGAAGAGCTTCCTGACAGTTCGTTTAATTGACAAATTAGTGAAGTTCCCTTGGTTCTCGATCCCAAGAGAATTTGTAGGTTCGATCAACAAAGCATATTGGTAGACATTTGTGGTAGGATTGGGATGGGGGAAAAGAAACAACGTAGGTGAGCTCAAGTGAAAAAAACAAAACAAAACAAAAGAAAAAATCACTTAATTGCCACCCGTGACACAAAGGCAGCTAAAGAAAAGTTATAGGCAGAAGCCTGTAACAAAGCTCCACACGAACAGAGCCTAGGGAAAACAGTCTAAAAGCCTGTTGTCACATCAAGCGTTCAGAGATACACAAACACCACACTGAGAAAAATATCCTACTTAACGAAACAATAAAATGATCTATTAACTTTCATTCTGAAATAAGTATGAAAAGAACTGGATTTCAGTAATAAAGTTGTAACTTTCTGGCTCTAATGATGGGTGCATTATGGGATGGATCTATTAAGGAATACACACAGGAAGAGGTGCTGCCCAACTCTTGACCTCCTTTTTTTCCATCACATAAAACTTATATTCTACAACTTGTACCTTTCTGGTTTCAGGTCTACTTTGATTTGAAAGGAATATTTCTGACTCTTGAAGGAAGGATTCAGCACCATCAAACTCCACGTTACTACCCTTTGGTCTCTTACCTTAATGTTCTCAAGTACTTGTGACAACAAGGAAGAAGTCATTTCCTACTTTACCTTACAGTAGGAATGATGAAAAATAAATTATTCTTAGAAATTAAATATAAAGGAACATTTGTTTCCCATTGTGACAGTTTGCAATACTGGTGGATGGTATTTAACTGGTGGAAGCCCTGGATGCTGTAGTTCAAGGAGGTATATATGCTATGTTTTAATGTAGTCTGGATTTAATGCAGTGGATTTATGTTTAATGCAGTGACTGGAGACAGCCACAAGTATAGAGCAGGGGGAAGAAGCCTAAGCAGTAAGCTTTCTGTCTCTTATTTTATAGAGAAATAAATTCATCATTTTTTTATATATATATATATAAAACAAACATATGTAACAACTCACATAATATGCAAACTGCTGCTTCCAGTGGAATTTTCTTGAAACAGTTCTGCTCTTTCACATCATAGCCTAGCATTCTTCTAGTCATTTATACAGCATTTAAAATGATTTTGTCTGGGAAACACCATTTCATCTGATACAGTGAATCACATTAATTTTCTTAATTTTCCTTAGCCTGAAATGAGTAAGTTTGAGCAATTTTTCATAATCTATGCAATATAAACTAGATCTTAATGCAATTCTGATTGCATTTCCATTTTTTCCTCTAGTTATTTCTACGGAAAATTTCCTCCTGTTTTGTTATGATAAAGGGATAATGCACCTCTGCATTACTGTAAAGAAGAGATAGCTATCTCCAAAATACAATTCAGAAAAGATCTGCAGATAAACTATGACAGGAGTTCATAGAAGAGACACACCCTTTGAGAGCAGCACAGCGTAAACAAAGAGGGACTAAACTCCTCCAACTTCTTCCTAGTCATCATGGGAGGAGTTAGGTGGCAAAGTTGCCAAAATGCTCTCAAATGCCTCAAGTCTTCATTCTGAAAGTATCAGATACTAGAAATTGAGAACTTGAAGAATGCACTGCATACTAAGTTTTAATAAAAAATAATAATAAAAAAGCATGATGGTACTAAGGCAAACCTCTATAGGTTGTCACCAGCTTTTTCTTCCTGTTTTTAAATAATGGTCTTGTTACTGCATCATTACCATTTCATACTCATCAACAAAATCTGACATACAGTGAAAAGCATGCTCCAGTAGCTGTTATTTAGCTTTACTAGACTTCATGTCCCCAAAGAAAAAGCACACATAGTAAGCACTTAGAAAATAAGTTACAACTCCTATATCATGCCAAGCATAAGAATCAATTTCCCTCTAATTAAGAGTCACCAGTGATGGGCCAGATAAACAAAACGTCCCAAAGGAAGTGTAAAATGTTCTTAACCAGTGAAAACAAAGAACAAAGGTTTTCTTCACCAACCACTTAAAACATAAGTTATACAGTGCTGGAGAAAGAAGTTAATGAACTCTACAAGCAATTGAAATTAAGTAAATAAAAACCTCAATAGCATACACGTGCATGTGTACATAAGCCAGATAAAATCGCTGGGCGTCGTCCCTGAAATGATCTAAAAATGCTCATATTCTCAATGTGATCTGGAATCTTAATAAGCTTTGCTTAAGAATCAAATGAAATTGTCTTAAGAGAAATCCACTCGCCAGTATCCTCACTGCCAGTAAGTTCTTTTCTCATTTAATAATAAACAGGTGGTATCTTCCTAAACAGAAGAACAGACACTACTGGTTTAAAATATATAAATGTATTTTACAGATCTGGGGTTTTTTTATTTACAAAGAATTATTCTCTCATATCAATAGTTCTTTCTTTCTTTTCCTTGGTTTAGAAAGAAAAAAAGTATTTTGTAGATCACAGAGACTTTAGCATGTATGCATCACTCCAATTAACGTAAGATTTTCAGTATGCACGACCAATTGCATACTTGTTATATGAGCTCATACAGTGAATCTATGACCTAGTTTAAGAAATGGATTATCTTCAGGTTTAAAAGCACCACCTGCTCTTAACGATGCCACTAGCAAAACCGCTGTAATAAAAAATAAGATAAAAAAATTCCTAAGTAATGGTAAAACCTACAGGCCAGAAGGAATTTTCAAGTTATGACTACTCTTACAGAGAACACCATACAAATGTCAGCTAACTTTTAGCAAAAGGTGATCAGGTTCAAGTAAGTCTGACCCCCTCCTCAGCAACCACATTGTGCCATGAACAATGAATTAATACGATTATTGCAAGGAAAGGCAACATGGGGCCAAGATAAGGACAACAGTCAGAAAAATGTATTTTTTTACTACTAAGAGTTCTTAAAAATCCAAAATAAGATACAGGTTTCAGACACTCAAGAGAAAGAATCCTTTTTCTCTCTAGTAACACAAAGGATTTACTCTTGCTAAATAATGTGGACCTAGTTAGCAATTTTTTCCATATTATCAAATTAAAACTCCTCTAAAGACATTAAAAAAAAAAAAAGATTAAAAAATTGCCACAAAGTCTTTCTTCCAAAAACAAAAGGAAAGGAAGACTTTATCAGTGATCTACATAAAAACTGACAGCTTGAAGTTTCTGTCAATTGATTTAGCAATCTATTAGGATCATAAACTTGCAAAATAAAAATAATTTCTTCTTGCTTCAAGCGAAAGGCTTTAAGCATTTCCTTGAACATTTTAAAAATTAAACTTCGTCATTAAGGAGGCATTATGAAGAAGCACAGAATTATTTCTGCATGCCCTGTGACCATATTTGAAAAGTCTTTTGCCGATATAAAAAAAAACTAAAAAGAAACTAAAATCTTTATCTTGGAAAAATTAATAAACTTCAGGTCCCTATGGCAAATGAAGGAACTCTTTTTTTATATTTCATTTGATATGTCAGTTTCCTTAACCAATCTTCTCCAAGACCTGTTCACTTTTCTAGTTTTATCTCAATACAACCATGCAAAATATGAAACTGTTTGCGGAGATACATGAAAATGTTATTTTTCAAATACATTATAAGAAAATATTCATATACAGAAAATAGCTCAAAAGACAGCTGAAATGTGGTCTACTGACTACCAAACAAAACTGGAGTATGGCTTCAGGAACTATATCATTATGCAATAGATATGAGTATATAGTTATCTAAATATAAAATGAAATATTCACATCCTCTTCTCTATCACTTAATGTTTTTGTTAAGAAGAAAATCTTCAACCATAATGGCAAAACTCCAGCAAATTTTCATTATATTGTCTTTCACAGGATCTCGTCTATTCTCACCATCAGTGGTACTTCTGAAAAGTCAGTTCATGAATGTTTTCAGGGGAGGAAAGCAGGGCAAGTTAGGAAAAATAAATGTAACAGAAAAGTGCACAGGAAGAAACTTAGCAAATTGCAGGCATTCTTTCCCAACCTCATTTAAAAAGAGTTCTCTTGCTTAGATTAATCTAATCATCTCTCCTGTACATGCCCTGAAAGTCTCTTCACCAGCCTTTCATCACGCTCTTTTCCCTTTCTACCACTGTGCTTATCCTTCAGCCTGAAACGGGAGATGGAACCTGCCCAAGAAAGTTAACTTCATTTTGACTTAACAAGTTCTCACACTTTAATATGGTAGTTTATATGGGCTACTGCTTAGAAAGAACACATGGAAAAGCTGAGCAAATGCTCCCTCCAAAATAATACCCTATCTGTTACGGGGGGAAGGAGTCTATTCACATAAATTTCATGCTGCATTCGTCTTCTGCCTGGTAAATTCAGATGTTGCCATGTAATTTTTCTCAAGATAAACAAACAAACAAAAAAAGGAAATAAAAAGCAGTGACTACACTTGGATAATTGGCATAATCCAAAATGAAATAACTGTATAGTTCTGCAACATACAAATACATGCAATGTTGTCAATGTGTTACTGTACCTCATTTTGAAGTTCATCACCACTTTTGGTAGAAGCAAGCATCTCATACAAAGTACAGCAGAGGTCTTCTGTTGTTGGTCCTCCAGGGGTACCCCCTTCAGATTCATTCAGATACTTTCCAACTTCATACCACAAAAAAGAATCATCTACTTTTTCCAAGCACTTAAGATCAGATTTCTCATCACAGTAATTCTGTAAGTGATTCAGCTGGTTATTCAGAAATTTGTTATAATCTAAGCTTATAACGTTCTGTGCATCGGCCTCTCCATTCACAGGCAGCTCCTCAGAGTGATCCAAATCATGCATGTCAAATGAAAACACTATATTTTTACCAAAGATGACTTTGTTATCATCATTTTGCTCTTCAGCCATCTGTATGAGGGCAGTAAGCTGTTCTTCAGTGAAGTGAGAAGCAATCCGACATGTGGCATTACAAGCTGCAGTGGCAGATGATGATGGAAATGGCCCAAACATCTGCTTGATCGCCTTCGTCTCATCATGGCCAACGCATTCTTTCCTGTGAAATGTCTTAAAGAGAAAAGCAGCTCCACTTTCAATTGCTTCCTGTCCATTTTCAGCTCCAACTGTTAACAAAACCGAAGACAAATGTAACTTTATACACTTCAAACTAATTTGCTTTCACTGCTTATGACATAACTGTATTCACTGTCTTGCTGCAAGTCTCATCAATAGAGATATGAAACAAAGACCATAATAACAAGCAGCAATTTCTGCAAGGTATTGAATTATAAGAGGTGTATGATAATAAACATCTGTCTTCATTATTGCTCTACTTCCTAGAATTTCATATTTAGGATTACCAATGCATTTCTTATTTTTCCGAGTTAGAGGAGAAAACTTGCCTGAGGTCTTAAACTCACAATAGTATATTTATGAGCTTTTTAAAGGTAACAAATTTCCACTTTGTCTCACTGTTTATTCACTGCCTGATTTGAATATTCATAACAGACTAACCATACAAAATTCAATAGATTTACTACAAAATGTGTGTTAGTTAGAAAAATTGCCCAAAGGAAATATATGCATGAATTTAGATTTATATCAACAAAACACCATATTACGCAAATAAAACATATATTCTTGGAGAAAAAAATGAATTTATGTCTTACATAAACATTCACAAATGTATTCAAGAAAAACATGAAAAAACACCATATGATGAACCAAAGTGCTACTACTAAATAAAATTTTAAAAGTCATCAAGCACAAACTAAACAAAACCAGACAGCAGAGTGGCTTTTTTCTGTTTTTTCTGTTGTTGGCAGTTGGGGACGATGTTGTATTTTGTTTGTTTGTTGTTTTTTTTATCTAAGGACAACAAGGAGAATTTTTTGGAGGCTTAAAGAATATCCTCTAAAAGGTCTGGTAGATCACTACAACATCTTTAGTAGAATTAGCATTTCTTATAAGCTTGCATAACTTTTAAAACATCTTAAAAGCTTACTGTGGAGCTGGTATTGTCAAGATGTCTTTATCTGGCCAATTCTTTAGTTATATCAAGATCAACCAAGAGAACTCCAGCAGCGAACAGTACAATTTACGTGATGGCACTCATGATTAACTCCTGGTATGGCTAATTCACTAACTATTAAAAAACCCTGTTATTTTAAAAGGATTCATTTTTTAAACCTCACAAATGGCACTTCTGGCATAGTACATGCGGCCATTCTCTTCTTAGTATTCAAAAGGGACTCGCACCTGCCTCTGTGTACCTTTACTATTCAGTTATGGCCCTATGTATTTGCTCTACTACGTCCCTGTTTTTTTGCCTGTTAAAAAAACCCCAATTCTTACTGAAAACAGTGGGAAGATTCTTATTTACTGTAACATTGTCACTTGTGATTTGATTCAATTTAGATTAGGTACAACCCCAGCCAAAGCATTGTTTCCCCCCCATCAACATAACAGAAAAGAGCAAAAAAAGCTAGCATAAGCAGGTGGAAAAAGGCTAGCTAGAAACACAGCAGCATAGGAGGCACCTAAAAATTCACTATTTCTCTTGACTTTCCATATAGTACACTTTGAAAAGCTGAAAACTTCATAGAGAGGATTGCAGGTGATATTTACAGGATAATTAGATACCTATATATGGAAGATATGCAACATAAAGGTACACACATATATATGCAAATATAACTCAAAGGCAAAAGGTGGTTCAGGCTCCCTCTCAGCGTTAGATATACAGGAATCACAGGAAACAAACCTCCCAACATCTGAAAACTTACAGACATGTTTGGGTGCATGAACTTCACTCATATTTGTTACGTACAAATAAGCACCGTTATTTAAAATCACTTGTGTCAGAAGTATACGCTACTAAATTAAAAGAGCAATTCAAAGAATCATAGAATGGCTTGAGTTGGAAAGGACCTTCAAGATCATCTAGTTTCAACCCCCCTGCCATGGGCAGGGACACCTCTCACTAGACCAGGCTGCTCAGAGCCTCATCTAGCTTAGTCTTAAACATTTCCAGGAACGAGGCATCCACAACTTCTCTGCGCAACCCATTCCAGTGTCTCACCACTCTCATAGTAAAGAACTTCTTCCTAATGTTTAATCTGAACCCACCCTGCTCTAGTTTAAAACCACTGGCCCTTGTACTGAAGGATTTGAGAAAAGGCTCTTTGGTATAGTATGTGCTACATCTCCTTTACTATCAATGTCTCCTACTTGTGGAAATAATTCTTGAGAAAATGCTAGCCCTGCCCTCCCCTAAATAATGAGTCAGCCAAAATGGTAAGAGATACACTACTTGAAGATACTCTTGCCTTTTTGTTTTTAAACCAAATCAGATCATCATTTCAGTAAGTGTTATTTTTCCCCATAAATCAATGTTACAGCATCTGTTGCCTAAACTGAGACTTCATTTCTTTGAAATTAAAGTAAAAAGGCATACAAGCAACTCCCTTTCCCTACTATACATTTCTGATGATGATGGCTGGTACATTAGAGTCAGGCCAGCCTGTGCCTCAGTCATTGTAATCCATTCTGGTTGTTTTGCTAGACACAAGATGTGTCTCCATCTTTATTCAGAAGAGTCAAAGCCGACATTTTCTTTCTAACTAAATAATGACTAAATAATCATGCATTTGTTTTCATTTGGTTTCTGTCCTCTCCACTCCAACAAACAAAAATTTACTATGAGTACTTTCAAAGGCTTTCAGTTTGCTCTACCTAGCCACAACACCGGACCTGCTATTAAAGTCTGGAAAAAAAGAAAGAAATAAGAGCTGATGAAGTTAAATTCTGCGAACAGCACAAGCTGAATTAGTTTTAGTCTGCTGATCAAAAACTAAACTTCCAAACAAAACTGAGTTTTCGCACTTTCTTTGCCATAATGGATTTCTGTTTTAAAAGCTTAATTCCAGATGAGTGAAGTTTACTATTTATTTCTCTCCTCAACACCAAACACCTCAAGCAGAAAACATTTCTTACATTTTTATCCACCTCTGGGGCAGTTCCATTTTTCATTGTACCAATCATGTGAAATTAAAGCAGATAACACCAAGATTGTTCTTTTCTCAGAGTACTGCCATTGCAAAAGAAGCTGTTGCTTTTGCTCACTAAAGGTCAATTATAAACCGTAACACACACTACATAACAATACTATTAAAAAGTAAGAATATCCACGTAACAATGGAATCATATTTTAAAATAAAATAGAAGACCAAATTGTGCATATACATACCAGATGAACTAGATTTTCAAAGATATTTCAGGGCAAGCCTGACATCAAGGTAGAACTAAACCTGTACCAGTTTGCAAAGCATGCAGACAGAAATCAGCTGGGGAAAAAATCCCAAGACTCTAACAATACAGTACATAATTAGGCTACCAGAGAATAAAAACATACCTATTTGTTTTGCAGCTTGTAAAATAGTTTTTAAATCACCATTTACAGTTTGGTGCTCTTTTTTGTCCAAATTGTCATCAACAAATTTTATTATCTTCTTCCAAGTAAGATCAGACTTCAGCAACTGTTCGTGTAGTTTTGATCTTTTAGCCTAAAAATGCAAAATATTTTGAGTTTTTAAAATTTATTTCAAATTACTATATAGTGGTTCCTTCAAAATTTAACATCAGATTAAAAAACCCCTCTTTTCAATTGCATTCAGTCAGTACGAAGTAGGGATTGCAGGCAGTTTCACTATTACCTGTTCTTTATACTCTTTTCTGAGTGTAAGGAAGGAGGATACTCTCACACACACACTTTCTCTCACTACTTTACTCTTTTCAAGGCAGAATTCTCTGCAAACCTAAACTCTTGCAACTTCACAAGATTTACAGCTCCCAAGATTCCAAATTAATTTCACATTACAAGTTCTCACAATCTATCTATTGCTTTAACACATTATTATTTGGGTGGGGGAAAGACAGACATCCTAAATTCGGTATCACCAAATATATTCTTAACATCCCCCAACAAGAGTCCAAGCCGAATCTGAATATTCAAAGGGATATGTCTGGCTCCCCAGTTCTGCATAACTAAAATCATAGCAGCCAAGCCCAAATTAACTTCCTGAAAGATGAAATAAGAGGACTGTACTAACACAGCCAAGCAACTCTACCCACATAGCACATCATGATTGTAAGGGCTCAGCATGAATCACAAAGCTACAGCGAATCTGACTTTCAGCGAAGACACTATGAAGGAATCCACAGGAAATTGTACATACTCTGCCCAGTCTTGCTTGCCTGCTCTTCTAGAACAGCAGCGGAAACAACGAAATTAAACAACTCTTACTATATAAACCCTCACACTTTATGATTATGCTTCAGAAAAGAAAAAAATCTTTACCGTTAAGTCAGCTAATTCTTCGCTGTAATCCTCATGTTTAGTGACATTTGAAAAGGAGCGTAAAGCACCCGTAAGACGAGGCAAGGCCATCTGTTACTCATTCAGTGATCCATAGGATGAGAAATCAAATCCCAGTTCAAGTACCTAGACGAGAACAAAACAAATAACACAGCTTTGTTAATGCTATAAATACAGACCCACATCACAAACTTGAAAGACCTTTTTGAGCAAGCAGAACCTGGCTGGCACTTCAATTAAATCAGTAAAAAAAAAAAACCCAACAAAAAACCCCTCTCTCAAAACGCTGATAATCAAGATTCAATAGAAGGGAGGTGAAAGGCATGGAGCCTAGGCAAGATGTGGTAACATGCAGAGGTCACTTTTCTCACTTCCCTAAGGAAAAGTTACCAGCAATGAGGCCAAGTGGCAATTATTCCTTTAGCACCACTAACACAAGAGTATTATTGTGAAATCTAAGTAACTGAACTTTAGTGGCCAACAGCAGTAATTGATTACAACCTATGGGAAGATTTCCTCTGAAGCATCCCACACAGGGAGCTTTCAGGTCACTAACAGCCTCCAGCCCTGATGCAGGGGCATCTTTCTTGACAACTGCTTGTCTGTTTTTTAACCAGTAAAACAGGTAAAGAAAATTACAAGAGGAAAATAAGATCGTAATATGCATAGCACTGAACTGTTACAAGAGAAAACAGGGAATAACGCGACTACCAGAAAACTGGGAAAAAAAATAAAAAGATACGCCTTAGGATGTTTTCCTCTCACAACTGGGAGCGCACACACGCACACCTACAGAGCACGGGGCTCTCTCCAGGACTACAGTCCAGTTCTGCATGGTCTGATTCCCTCTGTGAAACAGGCTCCTATCTACACAGCAACACACAGCTGTTCTCCATCTGAACTTGTACTCATTCCAAGCTTTTCACTGAAACTATTCTCAGAGTTGTTTAATTTCAAAAGGTGCCCACAGCTGAATTGTTTAATGAACTCTAAGGCCCAGCTACGGTTTCTGATGGTAGCAGATAGATACAGATTTAGATTATTTTTGAAACAATTAATGATATCATTACAAACCTAATGATCTGCATGATTCTTAGCACGCTTGAAGACCAAGGCCATCCAGAATTTAAATAATTTAAACCAGGATTAATAAAATGACTTCCCCCCCTAGTCACACATGGTACAGATCTCCGTGCTTTAATCCAATTATCCTTAACATTTTTCTTCATTTAATGACTGCATTTGCATTTCAGCAATCAACTTTGCAATGTAGCACAAAAGCAAATCCAGATGCAGTGTTCCAGTTACAGACAGAGAAATGTCACTGACTTGTCAGGTCTGCTTGTTTTCCCATCTTGCATTAAGATGCTTTTTAAGAAAAGCTATCACAACGGCTGATATTTTGGAGACAAATGTTATAATGATGAAGCTACAAAATGTGGAAATATAAAATATTTAACTGTGAAGGGGATAGAGAGGACATGTTCAAATCCAAGCCTACAAGGACACAGAGAGCCAAGCAACACTGCAGCTTTAGAGATGTTCAGTGGGTATATGACACCTAATTCATACCAGCATACATCCTAGTGAAAACAGCCTGTGAACATTATAGCCACAATTGTAGAAGGGAAGTAATGTGTCCAAAATTTGAGGGACTCTAGTCCAACCTTTTTTTGTTTGATTCCAAGAAAAAGAAGGCAAATCACATGCATGCTGCTCCAACAATAGCACTGCCATTACCTATATTAAAGATCACTCCATTTTGCCTATTTACGCATATTCAAGTATCTTTTTCTATAGAATTATGGTCCTCTAAAATAACATACAACAACATAACTCTAATTACATTATCTTAATTGTTTTTTGTAAAGAAACATGCAAAGTAATTTATGAAAGTTTGAATCCACTTTTTAAAAGTTCACTTTTCACATGCATTTTAAGCTCGCACTAATAAATGCTGCTTCGTGCACGTCTACGTGCACGGTGCTCGCAGGAGCTGGTTTGGCAGAGCAGCCACTCAAGGCTTCTACACCTCATTATAGGCAAACCCCACAAGTGCCCTTTACTTCTGGTGGTCCATGACACACATCCTCATCAGGGCATCACAAGAAAACAAACTAGAAAGCAAAGGACAGTTGCAACTACTCTACTGTTAACATAAAAAACCATAAATTTTCATAGAATCATAGGCTGCCCCGATTTGGAAGGGACCACCAAAGGTCATCTAGTCCAACTCCCCTGCATTAAGCAGGGACATCCACAACCCGATTAGGTTGCTCAGAGCCTCATCAAACCTGACATTGAATGGCTGCAGGGATGGGGCCCCTCCACCTCCCTGGGCAACCTGTTCCAGTGTTCCACCATCAGTTTTTGAACTTGCGCTATGATACCGCAACATATGAAAGCCAGCTCTAAACACTAGGTCAAAAATGTAGTGGCCCTATGAGATGTAGCATAAATTTACTTTTTTTTTTTTTAAAAAAAAAGAAGTCATCAGCTTTCAAATAAAGCCTGCTGATGTAGACACCTGCCTGCATTACATTGCCTTTAGGGTGGATCAGCTACTGCTTGTCTTCCCACAGCCACCATAAGGGTAACTAATTCCTTCTGATCTGACAGAAATACATCTGTTTGTCTGCAGCTTGATCTGAAGCATCTGCAGTACCAAATCCTGCTAAGATCTGCTAGCTTTGGAGCAAGGACCTAAATGGTAGCAGTGATTAAATCCTCCTTACCAGGGCCCATGTACAGAGATGCAAGATGAACTTTTGCCGTTCTTCTGCCCATTCTCCGTTACGCTCGAGAAACAGGTGTGAGAATAGTACTGTCTTATTTCATATTTGTAGAAGGACAAGTGGAATGGGAATTTAACTGCTGTTTAATATCTTTGTTGGTGACATGGACAATGGCATCGAATGCACCCTCAGCAAGTCTGCCAATGACACCAAGCTGTGTGATGTTGTTGACACTCTGGAGGGAAGGGATGACATCCAGAAGGACCTTGACAGGCTTGAGAAATGGGCCCGTGCAAACTGCATGAGGTTCAACAAGTCAAAGTACAAGGTGCTGTACCTGGGTCGGGTCAATCCTGAGCACAATTACAAACTGGGTACAGAGTGGGTTGAGAGAAGCCCTGAAGAGAAGGACTTAGGGATATTGATTGAAGAGAAGCTCAACATGAGCTGGCAGTGCGCTCATGCAGTCTAGAAGGCCAACCGTATCCTAGGATGCATCGAGTGTGGCCAGCAGATCAAGAGAGGTGATTCTGCCCTTTTACTCTGCTCTTGTGAGACCCCACCTTGAATACTGCACCCAGTTCTGGTGTCCCCACCATAAGAGGGACATAGATCTGTTGGAATGAGTCCAGAGGAGGGCCACAAAGATGATCCAGGGGCTGGAGCACCTCTGCTACGAGGATAGGCTGAAGGAGCTGGGATTGTTCAGCCTAAAGAAGACTCTGGGGGGACCTTATAATTGCCTTCCAATACCTGAAGGGAGCCTACAGGAAGGCTGAAGAGGGACTTTTCACTAGAGTGTCCAGTGATAGTACAAGGGGAAACGGTTTTAAACTGAAGGAGAATAGGTTTCGACTGGATCTTAGGAAAAAGATCTTCAATATGAGGGCGACAAGAATTTGGAATGGATTGCCCAGAGAAGTTGTGGATGCCCCCTCCCTGGAGGTGTTCAAGGTCAGGTTGGAAGAGGCCTTGAGCAACCTGGTCTAGTTGAGAGGCGTCCCTGCCCATGGCAGCAAGGTTGGATTAGATGATCTCTGAGGTCCCTTCCAACCTAAGCCATTCTATGATTCTATGAATCTTAAGATCAGTGCAACTTTACATGCTAAATATATCTTCCCCTCACCTCCTTCCATCAAATAAGGCCTATTCAGGCCCATTCTGCTATTCATTTTTATGAAAAGGAAGTTTGATGATTCCTAGATCTATCTCAGACTTCCTGTCTCTTTTAAAAAAAATACCTTAACTTTCCACCAAGCTTCTGTTTGTAAAGCAGAGGGAGCAACATCTACCTTTCTAAAGCTTTGTGAAGATGAGAGGTTGTAACTTTTAAAGCCTATTTTCCTTCTTTTAAAAGCAAGTGTGATTTTAACGTTGAAACATTTTATGAGAGAAAGTAAAATATAAAAGCAGATTATACTCGAAATTCAGGTATGAAACCATTCAAACTTTATTGTTCGAAATTAAGTCTAACAGTAAATATGGACCATAATGTCAGCACATTTTTATTCATTAAACTATTTTTTTTTTTAATGCTAGCAATATTACAAAGGTAAAGAACATTACTAGAGAAGTTTTCCACTTCATATTTGCATTAACTACTTAAGTTTTCCTCCCACTCTTGGTCTTCCTATATATTTTCTGTAACCAAATAACAGAACAGCCTTTTTGTCTTCTCCAGTGAAATGTTACAGAGATGATGGCTGAAGAGACCTTTTTAATTTACTTAATTCCTATACTCTCTAACAAAATAAGCTGGTTGTCAAATAGGGCTATGAGAAGGGGACTGCTCAAATCTGGTATCTCAATTTTCAAGTTGAACACAGTTTTTTCTTTACTTCAAAATGATGGAATAAGATAGCCTTAACAGAATCACAGGTAAAATCTGCAATTACACTATCTTCTGTAGCCTCTAGTATTTGACTTGTTATAGGACTTTAAAAGCTCTCAGCAGTCATTTTGTAGACTACTGAAGGAATATTAAGCCACCTTAACAGGCTTTGCCTATATTGTCTATAATTTTTTAAACTAGTAACAAGTTTCTTCCCTTCTATGTAGACTTGTCATTTACAAAACCTGAAGAAGTTATTACTGATTACTAATATAATCCAAGCAGGTTATAAACAAAAAGGAGGCTTCAGACATTGACAATAAATAGCAGGTTGCTATTGATCACACAGTATTTGGATCAAATGACATAACACCTTCTCTTTTTAAAGTGGGAACATTTAAAATGAAAAGGAAGCTAAGAAGGCAAAGGATAACTCAGCCACGAGGCAACACAAAAAAATAAAGAGATGGTGTGGTAACTTTTTGCACTTTAAATATATTTTTAAAACATTAAAATAAATGTTAACATGGGATTACCCAAATCAAACACAAAAGCAGCAAGATCATGAAGATATGTTAAGAAATTTTATTTCTGTCACACAGAATATTGTATTTCTTTACACTACTATGCAAGAGGAATAAAAAAAAACCAACGCACAACCAAATCCTGAGGTGTTTTAGTGACATGAATACACTTTAGAATTGCTACAATTAACCTCAGCTGCTTCATTAACACAAAGGCAAAACTTCGTGTTTTATTTACAAATAAGTCTCAATATATAAACCTCCCACATTCTATTTGGCGTGGGTTGCTCACTGCCATTTTGAAGAAACAAATAAAAGCATTAGATGAAAAGGCTATTTTACAACAATGGGGACATTTGTATTAGATTCACTCAAACTTCTTAGCCAAGCACGTTTGATGCAAACAGTACAAACACAGCACCTTCCATCAGAGTTGACAGCCAGAGATGAGAGTAGTTTAATAATGTCCAAGACATTAATTATAAATGGCAAGCCAAAGCAAGATACTACAATATTAATATTTTCCAACTTCCCATTTTGCACCTTTGTAAGCAGTGCTATACAACTCAGTGACAATGGTGCACTTTTAGACGTTTTCTGCAAAAGGCTCAGACACCAAACTGGAATTCTCTCAAGTTGTCTGGGTCAAATATTGCTGATCTCTAGTCACGACCAGGTCAGTCTTAGATGACAAGATTAAGGAAAATGTACTCAGGAAGAAATAGCGGCTATCTGATACATGGCATTCGTGTCAGTGAATGCCAGAATTCAAACAAATGCTTCAGCATAATGAGGAGGCATAACAGTGCCTGTGTGTGCCATCCTTCATATCAGAGACAATTTCAGGATCTTAATTATATAAGCCACTAAACCAAAAAAAAAAAAAAAAAAAAAAAAAAAAAAAAAAAAAGAAAGAAAAAAAAACGCCCTAAAAACTAAATGATGGAATTGCAAGCCATGCATTCAGTAGAGCATTAACCCTTTCCAGATTCCCTCTCTCACAATCTTAGCCATGCACATAGGATTCAACACCAGCTGCCTAGGACAGTTCCTGCTAGCATCAGCTCAAGAGGCGTTTCCTGTGATTATGCCCAATACTGTTTTGGTGGGATGCCAAACATATGGTTTGGCCTAACAAAGTGTTCATTTTAGATGAGCTTCGAGATCATTACTAAAGATATCTGTTGTTTCTCAAGAAAAAAAACCCCTCAACCAAAACAAAATAAAAAAAACCAAAAAAAACCCCAAACCAAAACAAGTACAACTTAAATGAACTTTTTTCAGGGTAATTCATTTTTCTTTGCTAAGAATATAAAAGTTCAGTTGCTAGACTGAGAAATGTCTGCATTTTTATCTCCTATCACCTTAACTTTTTCATTCCCTGCAGTGAGAGACAAACTACCCCAAGCAATAGAACCATAGACTTGATAGACTTGCCTTACATGTGGAGATTTACTGTATCTCCAGCTTTACCGCACATAACATGCACATTGATTTAAACACTAAGCATAAGCCACAAATATAAGACTGGGGGTAGGGGGGAGAGGTGTGTTTGTCTGGTTTTGCTTTAGCTTAATAGGAGTCTCTCTCTTGCCTCTCTCTTTTCCACACCTTGCCATCAACAGAGGTTGAAAACAACCCCAGGGGGTTCATCTTACTCCATTCCAGAAAAGTCTGCCACCAGAGGAAAAGCAGGAGGTGTATGGAAGGTAAATACGGATGTATGTGTCCAAAGGAATTACAGGGAGGATGAAAAATAATAGATGAGAAAAAGCTATCATTAGCTCAGAGGCTTTTTCTAAGTAACACGTGTTGTGTGTCTCTGAGGATGGCTGAGAGGACATAGGATGCACTTCAGTAAAACTAACTGCTGAAATAATACATAATACATAATTGCATAACTGCCGTGATAAGACCGTGCTAAAGCATCTGTTCAGATGGTAGCAGAAAGTCTCTGTAACACATTCCTGTAGTGAACAGCAAGCACACACAAGGATAAAGCTTCCAACATGAACTACTGGCCACAAAAATGGCACTACCAGGTTCTTTGCTACTCAGCTTCAGGAGGTAAAAGAATTGCTGATAACAGTAGCTAAAGAGTCACAATATAATTTTAACAGAATAACTTGAGTTTACTGCATAGAGGTACAACTGGGCAACTACCTGTGAAAGAAAATCTGTGTAATAACAACCAGCAAGCGTAATAGGCTTAGCGTAGCAGAAAACCACTAATAACAAGCTTTTATCTGTCTTCTGAGCTCCTATGCAAAGGCAAGAAAAGAAAGAAACGCTGCATTTCTCTGCTGTGCATAGTCTGCTTTAAAAATAACATTCTGTGCAGATCAAGACAAACCTTTCGATGCTTCACAACCAGTGATACCAAGTAATCTTCATAGAATCAATGAATCCTAGAATACCAGGTTGGCAGCGACCTCAGGGATCATTGGTCCAATTTTCTTGGCAAAAGCACAGCCTAGACAAGATGGCCCTGTACCCTGGCCAGCTGAAACTTAAAAGTATCCAGTATTGGGGAATCCACCCTGGGGAGCTTATTCCAATAGCAGATTGTTCTCATTGTGAAAAATTCTCTGCAGGTGCACTCTTAACACTTGTCTAGGCTGAACTTCATAAAGTTCTGCTTAGTACGCTCTTGAAGCCTATCTGAGTCTTCCTCTAAAGGCGGCTCCCCTCCAAAGTTGCCACTTCCCCACTCAGTTTAGTATCATCAGCAAACTTCATCTGGGTACACTTTGACCCATCAACCAGATCTACATATGAAGATATGAAACAGCACTGGGCCCAAGATCAAACCCTCAAGACATTTAGGCGCACGCACCGATATTTTTCTCTCCAAACCAGCTGTCATTTTGGGTAGAAAACTAATAATGAGAAAACATTTCTGAAGACTTATCCCTGAATCATACAGGAAGATTCAAGCTTCCCTTATGGTAGGCATCTGGGTGGGATTTAGTCTCTAAGCACAGTGTCTAGTGGTGTCTGAGTCCCTTTATAATACCAAAGATATTTGCATGCACCAGTAGATGAGACACAGGTCCTACGAAAGCTGCACATCTCTGAAACGGTAGCAGGATACAAGGCGTAATTCTGTGAGGATTTTAAATTGGCAACAGGTGTGTGTTCAAGCACCTGATTTACAGACAACTAAACAAACACCTCAAACACTTGGATTATCTCTCAGTTCTAAGTAACTGGATGCTTATTATCTTCTCCATTATTATCCTTCATAATTCATAAGTAACTCTGATTTCCTTCAAAATATGGTTTCAAGAGACCTCAAGCTGGGAAGTGAATCATTCTGAATCTGAGGCGTATCCCCCAAATGCTTTTGAAGGAAACACAAACCATCCCTTTTGAGAAAAACATAACCTATTTTAGCATTTAAAAAGGATCTCAAAATGCAAGAAAAGACTACATTGAATACACCAATCCTTTAGACCCTGGCTGTACACTGTCACTCAAGTCACGAATGAGAGGTTGTACGAGTACAGTTGCTCTCCTACTTCTCATTAACCCATCCTGTAAGATTCCTGAAATAACTTTGGGAGAGTTTTTGAAACAAGGTAGAGCTAAAATAAAAAAAAAGTTATTATGGAAAAAATCAAGAAAATATTTTTTAATAGGAATTCAACCATCCATTATATATCCGTTGACATTATTTTTAAAACTCATGCACTCATAAAAGACAATAAACAGGACACCTAATGTAAGCATCCCTGGAGCATGAAATTTCTCACCCAGGCCTAGGGACTGCACAGCCACACAGCTAACGCACCTCTGTAAAAATACAGGAAGGAGGACCGGTAGCTTTAGGAACCCAAACCAGCAAACACTCTAAACACCTCTAGTCAACCTAATTGTTGCATATATTTGTCTGGTATCACATGTGATTTTACTAACTGATCTGAAAGAACCTCCGTGGCAGGGAGGTTGGATTAGATGATCTCTGAGGTCTCTTCCAATCCGAGCCATTCTATGATTCTATGAACACAAAGTCTTCTGAGTATGTGGACAAGTCCACTATCACCGGCAAAACTCAGAGACTTGGAAAATGTATTTCTGAGACTCATTTTACAATAGTCAAGTTAACTATGGGAGAAGGTTTTTTTCCAAGGTGTAATAGTGACAGGATGAGTTGTGTTGCTATTAGCGTCACCAAATTCAGAATTAAGGACTGATTAACTGGTGAAAGAACACTGTCTCTGGTACTTTACGACATTACTATTTTATACTTTGCTGAATTCACCATTAAAGACTATGTCCGAACATACTGTGTAAGTTTAAGCATTAGCTATATTTAGCTAATATTTAGCACTTGCATTTACTGCATTCATTTAATTTTCCATTAATGTTTGTAATATTTTCTAAAATATGTTATCTTTTTTCTGCCATTCATTACCTTGTTTGAAACTTGTCCCAGTTTGAGTAGAGGAGGAGTCAGAAAGTCATGACAATTTGAGGAAAACTCCCTAGTTAGTAACAACCATGAACACTCAAGACAATCGAGATTATTTAAGCAGGGGGAGACCAATATCAATGAAAACTCTCAGCAGGACATAATGATCACACTCCAACGCAAAGATATAGTACATAACTTCCCAATAATATACAACATCTGCAAACTGAAAGTTGTGTGTTTTATTCAAAATTCACCTCTTTAAATAAAGTGGTTTAGTTCTGAATATAAGATGACACTAATAAAATGTCACAGACAGGCATCCCCTGAATATTAGTTACGAGGCTGCTGCATTTAAATCCTGTGTCAATACATTAAATGCATATATCTAAATTTTGCTAAGTTTGAGTACATTTTAGCACTATGCTACTCTCAACCTTTGTAACATCACTCCTAAAAGCGTCCATCAGCTTATCTTACCAACATAACAATATCACACTGTCAATACTCTTAGTCCCCAGTAACTCCTCATTTCCTAAGAAACATCATGATTTAAAAAAAACCACAGAAATTCAAGCTTTTTAGAAAAAAAAAAAATCTCTAGAAGCACAAAATGACCAAGATAACTATTCCCAAATCCCCAAACTGTAAGGCACACACAAAACATATAGATCTGCACAACGCAAAACAGAGAAATTCTACCAATTTTGTTCTGTGACCACACTTAGGCATTTTGAAGGGGTATTGATTACTGGACAGCTTATTCCTGCTTTCTGCATGAAACAGCTAACAAGAAATCCTGACACATCTTCTCTTTCAAAGTGATTTCTAGCCAATCTTCTAAGTCAGATGACTTACTGATCATCTCTGCTGATGAGCAATGTCTTATGGAAGACAACTACTTATTTGTTAGCACTATGCTACCCCTCAGACTTACTTACATTTCTCCTGAAAGTCCGGTTATTTAAATACATTTCCAAAGGTATGATCACCTGAACGAATTTGTGGTTTAGCAACCCTCTCTTATTGAATCCATGTCACAACACAGTGATGGTTCCATCCAGATCAGGGGTTAAAAAGAGTGAAAGTTTGTATTTCGTATCAGAAAAGCAAACAGAGGCACTTTTGAAATAGAGTTCACTGTTTCACATAACGTAAGTCAAATATTTAAGTGCAGGGAAGATGCATACAGACTCCCAAAACTCAGCCTAGCAAAACAAGCTTTTTCAGATGACTTACAGCTGAAAGCAAAATCCAAACCACCTCAGCCTTCCAGGTATGTTTGGGGGTGCCTCCTCCCTCTTTAGACTTCCCTCCTGGAAGTAGTACTATCTCCTCCCCTGTAAAGAGTTGTAAAGAACACCAAGGTTGTAACAGACATAGAAGATGCTGTACCAAGGCAGACAATTGTCCACTTTTGATTTGTCCAAAATATAAATTATTCTAATCTGTTATTTAACGTTGGTAGGATGGGGAGGGAAGAAAAAATGTGACAGTTTCAGCCTAAAGATTTATAAAAAGAAAAACGCATGGAGCACCAAGTATACCCCTATAGCCTGAAAACATGCAGACCACTTTTTAAGGTAGAGCCTTCCATCAAGAAAAAAAAAAAAAAGTCATTAAAAAAACATTTAAACAACACTCAACTATAGAACAGACACATAGTCCCATAAAGTAGTAGTATTAGAGCTGGAGTCCCTTGTCTTGAGAGCTCACAGGCCACACAGACACTTCAAACAGCACATCGCCTATTTGATGAGCCAGTAACAGCTTCCTAACTGGTAGCTTATTATTAGTATAGCTTAGAATTAAATTTAAAAAAAAACACACTAAAAAAAGTAGTGCTGCATTCCTGTAATATTACAGTGCGTGCAAACTAGAATCAAAACTAACAGCTGCTGCCCACCCCTGCTGGGCTGCCGGCTTCTGGTGTTGGCAACATATGCAAGAGGGCACTTTGAGAAAGACACCTGTATGGTTTCCTACAGTGAGGAAATCCCCAAACATCTTTTCACAAAGCTTGTAAACATCAGAAATGCGTGCTTATTCCATGAGAAAATGGAGAGGAGAATAAAAACTGAGGCATAATTCTTGGCTGACATAATGAAAAAGAAAATAGCCCCGTAATTCGAGGAGGTTAAAGCAGGGTTGGGGTTTTTTTCCAGTTGTGCAGTTTTTTAAATAGTTACATTTCGAGAAACGTAGTCCTATTCTGTCAGAATGTACGTAAAGGCTCTTAAAATGTTTTAGAAAAATTGCACTGCAAGATAAGAAATAAGTACATATTTGTTGAGATTCTCCTATTTAACAATTAAAAGCTTTTGAACGAGAACCGTGAGTTTTCTGCACAGCAGAGACACAAACTGTTCAGATTTATACAATCAGCTTTTATAAAGACTGCCCATAAACAGAAATGCCACAATAACAAGAAAATTATATAACCAAGCATTTTATTTATACTCATGCTTCAGAAGAGACACAGCTCTACACCTTATGATCACATGCTCAGCTATAAAAACTCAAGGAAAGGAGAATCATCACGGGAAGGGGACACCTGTGCTTATGGTGTTTGTCTTCACAGGCAACTGTTACGTGTCTCCTGCTTTCTCCCCATCTCACAGCAGAAGGGAATAAGCGGCTGGGTGGGAATTTGGATGCTGCCTAGGGTCAATCCACCACAAATAATAAATTTCTTGGAAGAAACGGAAGAGAAGACTTTCAGAGATACTCTTTGCTCTTCCCTCATCTTTCACGGAGAGGACAAATTGTTCGCCCTTTAGAGCAGCAGCTAAGAATGCCTTCACATTTCTTGAACAAATTAGTCATGATACAGTCTCCAAATACAGACTCAATAAGCAACTCAGTTCAGCAGTCTTCACCAGTTTCAAATAAAGAAGTGGTTAATAGAAATGTTTCAGTCTATGTTTTAAGATATATTTGAATGCATGAAAGTTACTACTGTACCAACTTATTCACTAATTCTCCCACCTTCCTCAGATCCGATTTACAATTGAAAAAGTGAAATTTACTCCACAAATCACCTGGTAAGTGCTGCAATCACCAACCCATCATTCCATGGTCATCTATTCTTACTGTATGACCAGTTTATGATTAAGATTGAGGCCTGTAGTATCCTCACTGGTCTAATTAATGCGGTCTCCAGATGAAAGCCAGCTGGCACCTGAACTGATGGTTGGTTTGATTTTCTTCCTCCTAAAAATTCATCTCTGCAACCTACCATGTGGACACACATATCCCTCGTTGCACCTTCTCTACACTTTCTAGCATTTTTTTCTACTCATTGATTAGACTCAAGTCAAGGCTATCCTCAAGAAAATAACTAAGCTTGACTATTAGATCTTTTCTGCAAGTGTAAAGGTCAGTGGTTTCATTTCAATAGTACTATTTCTCACTCAGAAAGTCCAAAGGTTGAAAAGGGTCTAGACAAACGTTACTGTATTAAAACTAACAACAAAGTCTCAATCCAGAACTTCTGAATTCCAACACAACACGGGGAGTTTACTGAAGCACAAGCCTTAAGACGTTAGAGATCACCACACATTTTTACAAGTAAAGCCATCAGTTTACCATCACCACACAAAACGAAGCACACAGCACTCAAAAGGTAAAAAAAACCCACTCTACGTGTTTTTTCATTCTTCGTTTCTAGTTTTCTACATTTATTAATATCAGTAGTAAGTACTAAAAGTATTCAGACCCGTTCAACATCTGTGCTGCTTCACAGCCAACAACACTCCTGTTACTCCCGTTTCACTAAACACACTGAGGCCAAGACCAGGATCCGAACGAGAGGAGAACGGGACCATCGCCAGCCGAGGTGCGCACTGGGACGCTGGGACTCGGGCAGGCAACCGGCAGGCCCCGGGACA
>VWZK01020829.1:0-19482 GCA_013396935.1 Baryphthengus martii | reverse complement strand
TTTACTCTGCCCCCCCCCCCAAGTATTACCCTGCCACAGCTTTAACCTACGTGATGAAATACACCTTGGGGGCAGCTCCCGGCAGCGCTTCTGCTCCCGCGTTACTACCTCAGGCTTTCCCCGACGTGGCTTTGCTCGGCCTTTCATGCTTCGGCGGCTTGTCCATCGCTGCACGCTTGCTCCTTCCCAACCGACGGCTGGACACCGGTGCGCGTCTCCTGTGCGCTTCCCTTAGCCGCGTGCTCCTGAGCAATGGGGTTTCTAATCCAAAGGCACAATAGCAAAATAACGCCAGAGACACAGCTGTGCAGAGAGAGAGGGAAAGAAGGAAGAGCAATGTCAGTTTTAGGGCAAAACCAAGTTGCAAGGAAAAAAAATGCTCACTCTGGAGCGCTTGGGTGTCTACGGAAGTACGTTTGGGAGACTTCAAGTGGATAAGTTAGCATTCAGGTGATTTATTTCTGACTTCTGTCTTCTCAAGTGTCTTTTCTTGTGTTCTGCCTTGCAAACCATGTAAGTGCAGTATCTTCTCTGGTCACCGAACTGCTTTCATCTCTGCAATTTTAGCAAGTATTCTGCCCCTATAAAAAGTAGGCAAGCATTCATGCATGGTACAGTCGGAGATGTTAAAAATACAGTCCCAAGAAAATGGTATCATGCTCCATCCCTTGCTAATAGAAAGGAAACAGAGTTTAGAGCAATCATAAAATACGTGTATCATGGGTTTGGTAGATAGTCACATGGAACTGCTTCCATTTCTAGATCACTTATCCTTAGAGCATTTGACTAGTCTAAACACCGGAAATCCTGAATTTTTGCTATTCATTTGTCATGCTATTAAAACTCTTCATAGTGGACTAGCAAAGAGTAAATAATTAAGCTTCTGTAACTTGATCTTAGATACCTCAGTATTTCAAATTTTGTAGCATAATTTTGAGCAAATTCTCAAAGCAAGTGTGAGTGTTTTATCAATACAGTATTTTATATTTCTGATGCATGGATTGTAAGGCAAAGTTAAATGTAATTAAAAAAGAAAGCATTTTAATGTGTTAGAAGAGATCAATCTTATGAATTCTTCTAACACTTCACTTTCTAAGGAGTGCTTTTATGTTCTTTCTGAGCACAGATTTTTAATAAGAGGATAAGGACTCATTGGGTCATTGGCATATTGCTTTCCTTAAGATAGGAGGAAATTCCATGACAGACTTGTGAGTCAAAGCTGTCACTTTACAAATACTACAATTCCACCTTTCCTTCCTGACTTCTTGGAACACATACTTCACATAAAAGCCAGTTTCCAGCCTAACCAAGACTGTTTTTTTTTCTCATCATAGAGGTGTCGTGGTTTAGGCCCAGCCAGCCAGATAGCACCACGCGGCTGCTCGCTCACTCCCCGCCCCCAGTGAGGAGAGGAGAATCAGATGAGAAAGGTAAAACCTTGTGGGCTGAAATAAGGGCAGTTAATAGAACGACATTAGGAGAGAAGAAATAATAATGCTAATAAAAGAGTACGTGAAATGAGTGATGCACAACGCAATTGCTCACCACCAGAACCTGATGCTGACAAAGCTAGGCTTTGCAAGGAATAACTTGGCTTTGCAAGGTCATGTTACCTGTGGATCTCCTAAGACCACAGGCTTTGCAGCTTTGTCTGTGTCACACTCAAAATCTTGTTTATGGGCAAAAGAGAACTCACCATATAGAGGACCAAGAATTGACTTTCAACGCCATTAATGGTTTAACAGTCTAACAGTCCAAGTTATCTCCTAGGGAAAAGTCTCTTTTATAATGCAGCTAAAACCTTTGCAGCGTCTACCCTTTTCTTTTGTGTTATGGTCACCTTTCAAATATTCCTCTGGATCCCTGGGGACTTGTCCCTCTTCAGGAGATTGCAGGAGGGGCTTACAAGATGTCAGCATCATGAAGTCTTCCCTCCGGATACTGTTCCCATAAGGAAGTTTCTTCTTTTCTCTAGGAGCAGAATGTTCCTGCTTTCTTCCACCTTGTGACCCAATTCTGCTTACACGCTTTTTCTTAGCACAGTCTTCTTCCTTCTCATTGGCTCCCAGCTGAAGTCTGAGCCTTCCCAGCCTCAGCTGACAGAAATGGCTCTTGTTCTGTACAAACTGACAGCCTCCGTTTGTCAGACCACTACCATATGTGGTGTTCACTGAGCTTAAGATAAAACACACTGTGCCACCGTCACTTGACCACTAGACAGCACTTAAAGAAAGCTAAATCCAACGTGGGCTGAGACAAACCCAGACCAATTGTGACACCCTGCATTGTCATGTCAGTACAAAGCCTGATGTCTTCTAGTGGGAAAAAGAAAGAAAAAAAAAATCACATTTACTGGGTTATGTTTGTTTCCTCATCTTGGAAAATGTTGAAACTTTAGTTTTGTAGCTCCTTGCTTTTTCTTGGCATTCACTTCCCAACAGATATTAGGAATATACCTGAGCCTTATTATGACCTCGGTTTCAGACCTTAAATGCACAAATGGTTGAACATACTAACCTACTACTGCTCCAAATTTTAAATGATTTTTGAAGCAAATTATTTAATTAAATGGCCTATGTCCTCACTTTTATTAATACTGAATGTATGTGTAAGGTGGTGTTTCACAATAAAGATACTATGTGCTAGATTTTTAGTGGGCCAGAAGTGCCAGACATTGCATGGAATTAATTTTTTGAAATGCAGATGACAACATAGACTTACTAAGTACCTCAGGAAAAAAAACAACCTGATTTTCCTCGGTATATACTAATTTTTTTTGAAACACAAATGATGTACAAAATTGATTAAAAATATTCATAGAGAGGACTTTGTCTTTAAAACTTAAATGTTTAAATGTCTTAAAAAATAAAATGTTGTACAGAAATCTATGTCTATGCTCATCTTCTGCATTTGCTTGAGAATCAGTGGAAGCACATAGATTCTGTCCATCTCACCCTAAAATCAGATGAATCATACTTTTAAGAGTGCAGTAAAGGGAGCATAAAACAACCAGCTCACGTGTAGATATGTATATATTAATTTAACGTCTAAAGTTAGCTAAAGGGAAATATACAAGGTGAGTACAATTTCACTCTATTTATGGACTAAGATGGACAGAAATATAAATTATGAGGTGAATTTAAGAGGAATTTGCTGCTTGGGGAAAAGAAATGATCTTATTTCTTCTTACATCATTTGTTTGTTGTCTACGCCTTAAATAATCCTTTGTTTATTCTCTTTTGTATAGTACTAGATCTTTGACAGCATTTCCGTATTCCTTAGTATCTAAATCTGCAGTTCACGATCTTCTGTCCTTTTTTTGACTGTTACGCTTCTTGAAGGTCCAATAAAAAGGTGTAAAAGAGTCCCTCTGTCTTTTGCATCAAGCCCTTCCAGCATAGCTGTGTGAGAAGTTCTAATCTGAATTATACCAAATGGTTTCAGTGAAGGAGCCTGCAAATTGTAGAACTGGGGAAGCAAGACACGTGTCTGATTTTAAGTTTGTGAAATACTATGCAAATTTACTTGAGTGAATTCACTTACTGTATTTCTCACTGTATGTGCTTGTCAACCAAGCAGTATTGCATTCAGAGTTAGATAAGGGTTTTTCACATGGAGCACAACGGGTACTCACAAGACTGATCTCCAGTTTACGGTCGCTGTGAGTGCTGCCAGTGGGTGACGCTTGAATTATTATCTGCAAACGCATTGTAATTTGTGGGCTATTGAATTGGCTCTTCTGTTTCTTCTTAACAACTAAAAACTAATGCTAATATGTGAACCATGAATTTTACAGTTACTTGAATTGTACTTCAGATTCAGAAAAGAAATGGACTGGTAATTAGAATGACCTCGTCTTTGCTTTGACAACAGAAAACTCATTAAATCACAGTGTTCCAAAAAATTCAACGAATTCAGCCTCTGTTGAAGCTATACGACAGACCTGACAGACATCCTTGACTCATTGTTGATCTCTGCCGTGATGAGAGTATGAAGCATTCAAAACTGAACTGCTCTCTGCAGATGCCACTGTTTCCAACACTGGGAGAAGAATTTTAAATCAATGTTATTATGTGAGGATAATGCAGCTTCCTCAGAAAACATCCAAAGTCTCTATTGCCGATGATTACAAAGTAATCATATTGTGCTTGGCCAGAACTGCAGTGCTAGCAAAAGTCAGTGCGTCAGGAATGCTGTCATTCAAATTAACTGTAATTCTTTACAGTAAATCTTGTTCCAATGGTTTTTAATACTTTATTTTAAAAGTCACTGGGGTGTGTTGATCCTGGCCCACCAAGCTGCTCTGTCAAGCCCCTCCTCAGCTGGACAGGGGAGAAGAAATACAATAAAAGGCTCGTGGGTAGAGTTAAGGACAGGGAGATCACTCAGCAATTACCATCATGGGCAAAACAGACTCAACTTAGGGAAAAAATAATTTAATTTATTACCAATGAAATTAGAGTAGGAAAATAAGAAATAAAAACACATCTTACGAACACCTTTCCCCACTCTCTCTTCTCCCTCAGCTTCACTCCCGAGTTCTCTACCTTCCCCCTGCCATCAGTACCGGGGGATGGGGAGTGTGGGTTGCAATCAGTTCATCACATGTTGTTTCTCGTGCTCCTTCCTCCTCAGAGGGAGGACTCCTCACACTCTTCCCCTGCTCCAGTGTGGGGTCCCTCCCACAGGAGATAGTCCTCCATGAACTTCTCCAACATGAGTCCTTCCCACAGTCTTCCGTTCTTCAGAATTGCTCCAGCATGGATCCCTTCTATAGGTGTAGTCCTCCCAGCGATGGGCTGCTCTAGTGTGGGTCCCTTCCATGGGGTCACAGGTCCTTCCGGGAGCCTCCTCCAGCTCAGGCTTCCCACTGGGTCACAGCTTCCTTCAGGCACCCACATGCTTTAATGTGGGGTCCTCCATGGGCTGCAGGTGGGTATCTGCTCAGTGTTGGACCTCCATGAGCTGCAAGGGGACAACCTGCCTCACCATGGTGTTCAGCATGGCTGCAGGGGACTCTGCACCCACACCTGAAGCATCTCCACCCCTTCCTTCTTCACTGATCTTGGTTTCTGCAGAGTTGTCTATCACACATTCTTACTCCTGTCTCCAGCTGCAGTTTCTGCTGTGCAGGGTTTGTTGTTTTTTTTTTTCCCTTCTTAAATATGTTATCATAGAGGTGCTACCACTATCACTGGTGGGCTCAGCTTTGGCCAGCAGCGGGTCTGTCTTGGAGGTGGGTGGTATTTGTCCTTTTGGACACAAAGGAAACTTTTAGCATCTTCTCACAAAAGCCACCCCTGTAGTCCACCCGCTACCAAAACCTTGCCAGGCATACCCACTACACAGAGATACTGCAAGTGGTCTGTAAGTTCTAGAAAATTAGCACACAGTGTATCATAAGAAAATACTGCTGAAGAAGACATGCATAAGAAAATATGTAGCCACTGCTGCATAAAATTCATAATTCAAATTTGTTCTCTGAGATCTGAGCCTTTTTTAATGTAATGCGGGCTACATAAAGCGGATATATCATCCCCGTTATTACTGGTTCCTCTGCATTGCTCTCTGACTTCAATCTATTCATATTATCTTCTACCAGATATGAATGTAACTAAGTTTAACGCCCAGTTGCTCTTCTTTAACATCGAGATTTTTCAGAGCAATCTTGTATTTTGTCCAGGGTTTTTCAGGTTAATTAAGCAGCATGATATTCCTTCTGTGCTGGTGAATATCAATGTAGCTAGAATGGAAAATATGTTTCTTATTAGCCTCCATTCATGATTATTTGTAATTTCTTAAATTTATTTTAAAATGCAACAGCTTTAATTGCTTCACAGGAATGGATAAAGAATATAGAAACATCACGCACAGTCTCATTATTTAACAAGATTCTGGAGGGTAGTGGACAAGTTGTTTTTCGGTTTCCGAGCCTAAGTTTAAACAGCTCCAAATTTCCTAGTAATCCCCACTGCTACGTTTTTTTTTTCAGTGCTAACAGAGCTAATCATCTCATCATAAATGACTTTCTATATATAACAATTGAATGAAGAATGCATTATTATATGGTTATTTTTATTTTGGAAACCCGTGACCTTTAATTTGTGTTTTAAAATAAATACATGAGAATCTAGTAGGAAATTTATATTATTGTATCCAACAAGAAGCTTGAACTTAGAAAACATAAAAAAAAATTTCAAAATACTTACCAGTATTGATTTAGAGTATTATTTTTAAAGGTCTTCTTTAGCCGTAGTGTTTCTGTACCTCAATCATGTGTCTAGTCTTATCCATGCTTGCATAATTTCAGGATGACTGCACTATGTGTCATGTTTCCTGAATCTGCATTGACATATTTGCCAGCTCTGTATGAAAGCAGAATGAAAAAAAGAAAGTAAAACAAAGGGAAACATGATTTCATTCTGATCATGAAACAAACAGCATTTATTTTGTGAAAATCACCATATGCAACTGTGAATAGAATAGAATAGAATAGAATAGAATAGAATAGAATAGAATAGAATAGTATAGAATAGAATAGAATAGGAGTATTTCCGTTGGAAGTGGCCTAGAATGATCATCTAGTCTAACTGCCTGACCAATGCAAAGCATGTTGTTAAGGGCATCGTCCCAAATGCCTCTTAAACACTGAGACGTGGGGCATCAAACACCTGTCTAGAAAGCCTGTTCCAGTGCTTGACCATCCTCTCTGTAAAGAAATGCTTCCTAACGTTCAGTCTAAAGCTCCATTGGCACAGTTTTGAACCATGCTCACTCATCCTATCACTGAATGCCAGGGAGAAGAAACCAGCATCTCCGTCTCCACTTCCTTTCCTCAGAAAGCTGTGGAGAGCAATGAGGTCACCCTTCAACTACTTTTTCTCCAAATTAGATGAGCCCAAAGTCCTTAGCTGCTCCTTACAGAAAATTTCTTCCAGACCTTGCACCAGCTTTATTGCTGTCCTCTGGATGCATTCAAGGGCCTTCACATCCTTCTTAAATTGTGGGGCCCAGAACTGCACATAGTACTGAAGGTGAGGCAGCACCAATGCTGAATACAGTAGAATAATCATCTCTTTTGACCAGCTGGTTTGACTATGTTTGATACACTGCAGGATGCAATTTGCCCTCTTGGCTGCCCAAGGCATGCTGCTGGCTCATATGGAGCCTGCTGTTGTCCAGTACCCCCAGATCCCTTTCTGCAGGGCCACTCTCTAGCCACTCCTCTCCTAGTTTATATTTATATGAATGGATAGAATAAAACTTTGGAAGAAAGTGACAACTGATGGTTGAAGCAGTCATGTTGTTGCCAGGTTTTAGTCTTGGTGAGAGATATTCACAGGTTTGAGAACTTCTAACTTACCTAAGTGTTAATACAACTCTATCTTGCCAGAAGGAGATGATCTGTTGGATGTTTTGGGTAAACAGTCATGATGTATAGAACTATTAAAAGCAGTTAAGCCCAGGGAGAAGGCTAGAACTGAATCCTGTGTTAACTTACATTTTAAAATTATTTATAATATAAGAACTATGTATGTGTGTGGTCAGGAATGGGACCTGCTCAGAAATACACATCAGAAAGAAATTATGTTGGTCTGAGGCTGTGTTGAGTTTGTGCCTGGCAGAGTTTTGGTAGTGGGAGAGGGGATTACTGGCATTGCTTCTGTAAGAAGCTTTGAGAAGCTCCCCCAGATCCAAGTCAGACCTTCCTCTGGCCAAGGACAAGCGAATCAGTACTCTTTGATAACTTATTTAAGAGCGCAAAGCCTTTTGGGTGAGTTCCTTTCTTTTGGGGTCTCTTTTGTATTGGAGAGGCATGGGACATGAGGCAGAAAACCATGCAGACGCTGAGGTCAGTGAGGAAGGAGCGGGGAAGGCACACTGGAGCAGCTTCAGCTTATGGTGAGATAGCAGGCTGAGCCCTTCCAGCCCTTAGAGAGCAACGGTGGAGAAGAATCCTACCTGCAACCTGTGGTGAGCCCCACATTGGAGCAGGGGACTGATCCTGAAGAAGTCCATGATTCTGAGGGAGACCTGCTCTGGAGCGATCCATCACAGGGAGGGCTACTGCCCATGGAAGGGACCCATGCCACTTGGAGAAATGTCTTCCATGGGAGGGATGCCACGTTGCCACAGAGAAGGACCTTGAGGTGTTTTCCCTCTGAGGAGGAGGGAGAAGCAGGAACAACATGGAACAGATTGGGACTGACCACAACACCCATTCTCTGTCCCCATGCACCACTGCAGGGGATGAGGTAGCCAAGCTGGTCCCAGGAAGAGGGGAGGGGTGGGAGGAAGGTATTCTTAAGAATGGATTGCATTTATCACTCTCCTACTCTGATTCAACTGATGAATTGGTGGTGGGTTTGGTTTTTTAACTTAAATTGATTTTGTTTCCACAAGTCAAGTCTCTCTTTTGCCTGTGACTGTAATTGGTCAGTGAGCCCTCCCTGTCCTTGTCTCAACTCTCAAGCCTTCTGTTGCGTTTTCATCTCCCCATCCCACTGGAGGGGGACTGGGGTAAGCCAATGGCTACATGGTTGCTTTGTTGCTGTCTGAGTGGCCTCAAACCACGACAGAGATATATATATGATGTCCTGTTCCTTTTTTCATTCTCATTCTTTTGTTAGTGATCTTGAAAGACTGCACATTAAAATAATTCTTTTATGGACATCATTTCAGTGTGGTATTGAAGTGAACTGAACTGAAATGTTGAATCATCATGGTCAACAGGCTGCACTTCACACCCATTTAGGTTGATATTGATTTGCTAATACTGTAGAGCCAGATTTAGAAACTGGTGGGCAGACCTCACCTATCATCTTATGTTTTCTTTGATCTTTCTTCGTGTTTCTATATGCCCTGGTGCAACACAAAAAGTGGTAGAAACGGTTCTTCAGTATACTACTGAAGTGATTCATACTATTTATATTCTCTTTAATAAGTCAAAGAAAAGCAGCTGAAGAAAGTAGTTTGTTAAAGAAAGTATCACTGTCTTATCTCTAAACACTGGATAATGCTGAAGAAAGGGAAATGTAAAGCAAGGTGGTTGTATTGTAGTTTATGTGGTCTGAAGGTGACACTTTGACCAGATGATACACATCTAGAGTGACAAAATTTTCACAAGAAAGAAAGAGAAGGTTGCTCTTCTGGCCAAACTCAGACAGAAAAATCCTTTTCTCATTTTAACCAATAGCTGGTCCTTTAAAGCAAGACTTGAGTGATCAAATGGCAAAACCAGCAATAGTATTTTCACCAGATTTTGAAACTGGGACATAGTCAGAATTTGCTCAGTCAGCTGCAGTTGCAAATGTTGTCACAACTTTGTTTTCTGCTTGCTGCTTCCAAATACCATCACCTCACAGCAGGATGCTGGATATCTCTGTGAGCTCTGCTGAAAGTGGAACACCTTTTTCAATGCTAAATGCTAGGCTGTTGTCAGTTACGCTGCTAGATGTTTGCTATCCTGGCTCATGTCGCTGAGCGTAGTACCATAAAAAGAAAAAAAAAAAAAAGGCTTAGATTTTGATCACGGGGTTTATTTCAGACATGAATGTGAAAAGGGACTGGTAGCTGTGAGAAACTGGCAAGGGTCTGCTGTAGCTTAATGGTTCACTGCTTACACAAACTGCTGACACACTTGCATGTATGTATATCTAGGCAAAGAGAGAAAAAGAAGCTCTCGGGATTTTATTCAAGTTTTTACTTAAAAATTAACTTCAGGTTATATCCAGAGTATTGTTGTGTATTTTAGATTTCTCAGAGGCCTATGGAGCACCTAAAGAAGCCCAAAATATTGTTATTGAAAGCTCTGCTGACTCCAGATGTAATAGCGCTATAGGAATTCATGTCACCATATACTGCAGGGCAGGAGGAGGCTGTTCCTACCAGCAACAAATCAGAAGTGCAGCAGACATATTAATTTCTGGCTAGGACTTTTTAAGTCCTGCTTAGTCAATAACTTGGAGTATTACTTCAGGCAAATAATTTCAAATGTTATTAAAAAAAAAGATTATATTCCAACATATCTAATCAGACACAGATGTCAGCATTTGCCCTGTTTGGAAAGGGAATCATCAATGAAAAGGAAAAACAAAGTGAAGTTGGGAGACACTTAGAAGAGCACTGCCTGACGACACTAAAGTACGGAGTTGTCCCAGTATGGGATGAGTAATATCTCATGCTTTGTAAATTGCAGAAGCTCACTTCTGACTTAAGAGGGTTGGCTTAAAGTAATCAATAAATCGAGTTTTGAATAGTAACTCTTTTGTTATGGACACCACAGCTTTTCACCTATGTATTCAGAAGAATTGTATAGTCAAAAGACTTTTTTAGGTACTTCTATTGAAAAAGATGTTGAGATGTTCCTGCTGAGATTATTTCTTTGTACCTCATAAAGCATTCGTAAGAACGGTCCAGGTGTCCTTTAGCACACGTAATAAGTATGATTATCCTTTTGATGTGATTGTCGTGCCCCTTTTCCCTTTTGAAGACTATTCGAGGAACCAATTACTTGGAGACAATTGTTGTGTGAACTGAACAGAAAGACTCTTTGACAGAGCGGTCTTATTTAAAATGTTAATACTTAGTTTGACTGAAGGGATATGATGCTTTTTTTTGTCACATAGCTCGTGTTTCTGTTAGGTTAAGTGGCAAAAAGTTAGTCTGTACAGATAGAAGGAGGTGCAGAAAGACAGTGGCTGGCAAGGGTACCTGAAATATGGACTTGAAGGACCAGGACCCTGCCAGGGCATCCCAGCAGAGCCTCAGCCATTGGCCAGGGTGACACCCATCAAGATGAGTCTCCAGAGGGCCTTTCAGATGGAGGGGGTCACTACAGGGATATGGGAAGAACATTTTGGGATTTCATGAGATTTATATTGGGATGTTTTAGGAAGGAAAGAAGGCAGGGAAGATGAATCTAGGTGAAGTGGGGAGGAGCAATCACAGGAAAATAGAAGGATAAGGGGATTGAAGGGGGAAGTGACAGGTAAACAAGTTTGGTACACCTGTCTGGCCATGGCCTGTGCCTGATCAGCACAGTCAGTTCTATCTTCCTATAGAAACCCATTCTGTAACCCTTTTCCTGAGTAAGAGGCTTGATGTTGTGTAGAAGTGTCTATGGTGCCAGTGAGTGTGTCAGCACTAGTGAAGAGCAAGCTGGAGAGCAACAAGTGGGTGCAATGGCTGGGAAAGCCAGGTGTGCCTCTCAGGGTGAGACCAAGGAGGAGCTGAGTGCTGGGGACCTGGAGAGTCGCAGTCATCTGTGTGTGTATCTGTGAGTGAAGGGATCTGCATCAGCAGCTGGAGTGGGACTGTGGCCTCAGGGGCTCATATGTCTATGTGCCAGGTTTCACACTGAAAGACCTTCATCCTGCTCAGTCAGAAAGGGTAACAGGATGAGACTCTCACTGCTGTTTGTGTGAGTGCCCTGTGTGTCCACAGTACTAGGGAATATATTCTCAGTCTTGCTGATGGTTCAATCTGTGACAGCCTCACATGACTCTGTGAGGCTACTGGATTTGCTCTGCCCCTCCCCACCCCAGTTTCCTATTCATCATGTATTCTGTTATCTGATCAAATGGGGTTTGTATTTTAATCACAGAACAATGAATGACCATGGATCACACTGGTGACAAAGCTGCTTCAGGGATCGTGATGCCAAATGTACCTTTTGCGCTCTGGCATAGGGGCACTGTATTATACATTACTTATGTGAGAATTACAATCAACAAGAGTTGAAAACATGCCCTGTAAATTACTAAGAAATCTGTTTACTACTTTCTATGCCTAACAAGATATACTTACAGTTGTATCACCTTCTGCTGTTATCGCATCAAGCCTTACAAACTAACTCAGGCTAAGGCAGGGTAGACCTAGAGGGCTGCCTATTGATCTGTTACATTTGACTACTATTTCCTTTAAACTGTGTGGTCTCTGTGCTGGAAATCTGCATTAATAGTCTGACCCTGTTAGGATCTAGCTAATGCCATAAATGTTTATCAGCCAAAGATCAGGTAGGTGGTATTTAAGATCCTAGAAGAGGTATGCTTTCTTATGCCTCCAGCAGATAAATTTCTGATGCCTTAACCTCTCCAACACTACAGTGCAATTCCTTAACTATAATCTTATATCTCTCCATAAGTAAACCACTTCACATTTTTATATGAACACATATATCAGTGTTGAATAACTCTTCTGAAGTCATGATTATAGTTTGCATTGTAAGAGGTGTTAGTGTTGCCCATCACAAGCTTCCTTACTTCGAAGGACATTCGCTTTCCTCTACAAGTGTCAGATCATCAGATGATCAGCGATGCGTTCCTTGTTTCTGGAAGAATAGAACAAAAGCCTATTGAATATTTTGACTCATATTCTTTTTACATGAAGCGAGCAGCTATGAAAGACTTCAGATACCCCAGGAGGGTAAGCAGTCATCACTGATGACTCTGTGTTGAAAAGAGAAGACAGACAATACACCAGATACTTGTGAGATATTTGTAAGGGATGATGCACATTGAAATCAGTTACATGACATTCACGTGGAACTACGCACTTCAGGAAGCTTCAGTTATCTTGAAGGGAGGCAGAAGACAAAAGCCCACATAATCTTCTTAGAGTCATTCTAATAGCACTGAAAAGGCAGAAGATACCAGAGGGGACCACTGTTTGTACAGTTGGTATGAAAGGGAAGGTTTCAGTTTGTCAAACATTTATCCTAAGAGATGGTTGGATTTATAAATACCGCAGCTTACTTCTCACAGAAAAAAAAGGTTGATAATCTTCTCAACTGGAGATTAGCTAGAGCAACTACGACACTATTAACACAAAAATAAAAAAAAGGAAAATTAATAAGAATGCAAATGTGGTATAAACAAAAACTCAGGAAGTTGTGATCAAGGTCAACAGATGTGGAAAGAATGTATTTTCCAATTGCTTGAGCGGAATAAGCAAGAGGAATTGGAAATTCTCATTGATTAGAAGAAATTTGATATGCCTGATATTCCTAAAAGCTGATGAGTTGATTTGCATGATTAGAACATTAAATCAGTGGTTATTACCCACTTTAGGAGAACAAAGTAGGCAAAAGAGGTAACAGGGTATACTGAAGAAACATCGCTGTGCTAGCTAGCGTAGAAAGAACAGCATAACTAAAAAGAAAGGCTATTGTCAGTAATGCTGTAATAGTTAGAGATACATTACAAGTCCCATGTGGCCCTTACAAAAGCATCCTCTAGTTCTCTTGAACATTATAGGTATCTGTTTTCTTACATGAAAGATTCTGCCACCAGTATGCTGTTTCCCTATTTTCACCTCATTGCAGCTGATAAAGATGAATTAATCACCTGGGCTGAATCAAGACTAGTCATTATGATTATGTAGAGAGTCTGGCAAACAAATGAGTGTTTTCCATTAATCAGAATAAACTCATGAAAATTTCCTAGAGGACCAAAATTATTTGATTCCACAGTCAAAATGAGTCCCCTCTGCTTCACTGGTACAGTGAAAGTTAGAAACATGCAACACATGAAAGAAAAGTAAATACTAGAGTTTGCCTGATAGAATTGTTGTAAAAAAAGAATCTGAAGGAAACTAACGACATTGGGAAAAAAATCCATGATGGCTGTGCTCACTATAATAGATGAATATTTTAAGGATATGAAGAAATATTGAAGAAATATGAATACACCGCATTGCTCATTGGTGGTTGTCCCTAAACATTTTTCTGCTGCACTTTTAAAGAAGTGCAATAA
Organism: Baryphthengus martii; assembly: GCA_013396935.1. Classification (NCBI taxonomy): domain Eukaryota; kingdom Metazoa; phylum Chordata; class Aves; order Coraciiformes; family Momotidae; genus Baryphthengus; species Baryphthengus martii. The sequence goes on along the minus strand of VWZK01020829.1, from coordinate 5,728 downwards.
AGGTTTTATTTCACAGGACTATGCTAAAATATTTTCCACTAGTAACCAAGAAGGTTAAGTACATCTGCTGTGACAGAAGATTGTGAATTCACCAGACCTGGATAGAATTCCAGAAGGTATAATTGATGGAATGTCTGACCAGCTGATATGCATTCTTAAGAAATATTGGAATAGTGGATAAATTCCAGAAAACTAAACAACTATATCTTGTGACATAACTCATTAATAGATTTTATCCTTGAAAGGAAGCTTAATAAAGAGCTGCTTTAATAGTGAATTATTTAGTAATGTGTATAACTATGGATTTTTAGAAAATAGGTTGTGTCAAATAAATGTAATTTCATTCCTTAAGATTACAGATTTGATTGCTAAAAGGAACTTGAATGTAACGTATTTTCAGTTTTAGAAGTCATTTGACTGTGTCTCACATCACATCTTGATTACAAAATCAGCACTACACAATATTGATGAAGTATGCATTTAGTGAACTGGATAATGAAAAAACCTAGGAATAAGTAGTTATCAACAGAAAATCGCCTCCCATGAGGGGTTATGCAAGGGTTGGGAGTGACCCCGAGGCTATGGGACATTTTCATCACTCCTCTGAAACTGAAAATTTGTCAGTGTTAAATAATGACATCTTAGAATTATACTCTATGGCATAAATCTCTTGGTAGGATACATTCCATCAAACAGAATATACAATGAAGTGCAACCAAGCATGAATGCTATAAATTCATAAGACACATAGTTCAAATCACATACAATTAAAGCAATACATACACAAACTTTCAAGTATCTGCACCTTTCTCCGATGTTACACTCAACCTTCTACTGTATGTCTGGATCTTACAGCAAGTCATCAGCTTCACAAGTCCCTCTCTGGGAGGAGTGTGATGATAGTGAAGTCTTCTGCCTCACTCTAGGATCCACTTAGAGTCATTTTTATGTGTTTGCTAAGAGTCTTCACCTGGCTCTGTCTCCATTTGCCTTCAAGTCAATATTACGACCAAATTTAAGTGTAATTTACATGTCTTAAATACTTGCTCTTTGCTCAAGGTGACTTGTTCTTTGTCACCTCTAAAAGTGGTTTTGCCCAGCTCTGACGGCTGCATTATTTTGGTGACCAGTAAGTGATGACCATTGATATTTATTGCCAAATGGCCTCTGGTGTCTCCTGTGCCTATAGATTCAAGGCTTCCACTATCATCACGTGTTCGTGCTCCTCTACACAACATATCACACTAGGGTCATAGGTAAGTCATTGCACATGGCATAACTACATGTTCTGACTATTTATTAGTTACAAAATATGTATAACCATAGGAGCTATTTGTACAACTGTATGAAGCTCAGCAAAAGCTAAAACAAAGTAAGTAGTAATCACCTGGTCATTGGGTAATTTCTGTTACATGCTAAAACAAATCTCCAGGCAGGCTAAGACTAGTCCAGACAAAGCTTGGCCCATCCTGATGCCTGTGTTATTGATACTAAGCCTGTGGTCTGTTACAAACAATGGCAACTCCATATTTGCTGGGCTGCAAGGTCATAATATTGTACTAGAAAGTACATGGGAAAAATACTTATAATTCAATATTAGGGCTTATACTCAGTATGATTTCCATATTTCACATTAGGTTCTGTTTGACTGAGTCTAATAATGTTAAATTATAAAGTAAATTGCATAGTTTGTTTCTAGAGCAAACTTAATGGAGAGATTTTGCTTCTCAATAAATTGAGATATTGTTGCCTTTTGTCTTAGAGTGCTTTCCTCTGCAAAAGCCGAGCAAGTAAGCAAACAAACTAAAGTGTTAAAAGATTTTTTGAATGCATTGTCTAATAATGCCATGGCAACAATAAAAACTCCTCATTAAATTCAGTTCTGTGAAAACAAAAAAAAAAAAGATTAATATTTTTACCTAATGACTTGGCTCAAGTCAGTATACCATGAATTTAAATCATTTAAAGAGAAAATTACTGTGAAACACCTTCAAGTCAATTGTTGGGATTACATTGATGTTACAGAAACAGAGAAGGACCAAACATCAACTTTTTTTTTTGACACAGAAGCAACATATTGCAACAGTATGTTCTCTGGTTTGTGTCTGTGCGAAGTCAAGGTATTGGGTTTGACCACTACTTGTCCAGTTCTTCAGGGTGTGGTAGCCTGAGCTGTCACAGCTTTTATTCTGCAATATCTTGGTAGATGAGCAATAGTTAATTACTCTCAGTGAAAGAACAGTGTCTGAAAATGTTCCTTAATTCTGGATGTCACTCTCCCTTCTAGTGTCAGTTGTCTGAGCTTGACCTATTTCAAGCATTGCAGTGTGAAAAGGCAGTATGTCAGTTATTATTTTTAAACTCTATACCTGATACATTCCACATCTAAAAGCTGATCTAGTACCATTATCTTTTGGAGAATCAGGGACAGCTGCTTATCTCTGAGTAGTAACAAATCAAGTTTTCAGCAGCAATTCTAGGATTGAAATGACCATTAAGGACTGTATTTAAACATTATTGAAGAATGTAAAAAATGATAAAAATAACCAAACTAAAAAAAATCAACAAAACCAAACAAACCAAAAATAAAACCCCACCAATAAAATCCAATGAGATTTTATTAACGTATTTACTGAGAAATGAAAGAAAACAAACCAAATCAACATAGAAATAGCGTGGGTTTTTTCTGTTCTTCTGTCTTGAAGGAGGAAAATTCCTTTTGGTTTTATTATGCATTCAGATTTATGCACCTATTTTTTACGGCTTGCTTTATTCACCACAATGTAGGGAAAAACACGTAAGAATTCCATTTTCATACAGTTTTTACTGATGAATAAGATTAATAAGCTGAGATGCCATCCCTATCATTCTTTAAATGTGTCCTAATATTTTATTAGGAGGTTTTAACTGTTTTATTTATCCTAAACCCCTGTCATATAATAAATCAGACAATGTCATTTTGTCTTGTCATTCAGAAATCTTTTCTTTGGTGTATGTATAAAATGCTCATCAGTTATTACTCTTCATTCTTTTTGTTTTTTTCTGTCAGTGAACCTCTTCTTTTCTACAGGCCACATTCTTTTTTGTTGGTAATACTCATCAGAGCTACTCAGGGACATAGTTCTCTACCTGTTGCAGTAATCACGGGCATTAAATGGCAGCATACATTTTCATGTTCAATAGCTGCATTGTCATCATTAGAATCCCAGATCTTAGTCATGTGAGTTTTTGGTTTAACCGATACAGATATTCATTATTCTTGCTTTGTTTCTGCTGTAGCATGCCATCTCATTTTCCTGCACAATAACCAAGCTGTCAGCATAAAAGTTTTAAACATGACAGAACTCAGTGTAGCAATATCCTTAAAATAGTTGTTGACATCTAAGTAACACAACTCTTTACTGTAGACTGGTGCTTGTCAGTCAGGAAGTATGACCATGGAAGTATGGTGGAAGTATGACCATGGTCTTCATTTCTTGTGTTCTTGCTGCTGACTCCACACAGTGATTTGTGAAATTCAGCATAACTTCAGAAATCCACAAGTTCTGACTTTTGCTGTCACTGATGCAGTAGGTCAGTTTAACTAATGTAATTGACTTTAACCAAATGTCCACCTACTGCCACTTAGAAATAGAGGTGCAAATTTAGCACTATTAATTTTTGCCAGGTTGTATCAGTGACTGGCTGAGGTTTTCCTGCTTCCCAAATACAAACTGTATTACTTGTTTTGCGTCATTCCAAATGTAACAAGTGCTCCTGAGGTGATCAGCTAGTCAATGCTGGTATATATGCTCCTCAGATCATAAAATTAATACGGGATACATTTAGCTTCCTACCACTGTTGACAGGATTGACTGTTTCTTTTTTGGTGCTTCATTTAGCCAAACCCTGAAAACAGAGAAGTTTCTACAGTTTTCAGATATAGAAATTGCAGTAAATATGTTGCTTTATGTTTAAGAATAGGGCATAGGTAATTAATTTGCTCTTAAATAGATTTCATTTTCTGTACTTAAAAAAAAAAAAAAAAAGTTCATTTTTTTAAATAGTCTTGTCTTTTTACTTCCAGAAAATAAATGGAATCACACAGTTTCTAGTATAAGATGGAATTATTGTTCACTGTACTGCCGTTTGTCCTTCTCACACCCATTTGCTGAAGCGCCTACTCATTTGCTCTTTCTCAGCCTTAGGAATCTGTGAAGCCCTGGTGGTATTACTGAAAAGACTGGCAAAATGAGTAATACTTTGGTGGCTGCTATAGGCAGCAATACCCCAAGTTAAATATACCTGGCACCTTCTTGCAAAGGGCAAAATTCTCCCCTCCTATTCAGAATCCCAAGCGGCCCATTTGCAGTCGCCCCATTTCAAATTTCTACTTAACTTTCTACTTTCATTATGTTCTAGTGTGAGTGGATCTTTACTACTACTTGAAAAAAATGAAGGCACAGAACTAACTTTTTGTGGTAGTAATGTTAAAAGCACAAGGCATTAGATAAGCATGTTTCCAAGTTTTCAAACTCTCTCAGGCTGGATATTTTAAGAATTGAATTGTACCCCATACATACAGGAAAGTCAGTTTTGCTTTCTGATTTAGCACAAGTTCCTTGGAACAATGGAGGCACTTTTCTTTTTAGAACAAGAAATACAGTGGTTTTAATTACTTTCTGAATGTCTGAATAAACCAGGGAAAAAAAAATTGATTTGGTTACCAATGCTCCAGTACATTTCTTGCTTACAGAGTACGACAATTTTTGTGACAGAAATAAAAGTCAGCCTATGAGTTGTGTGCAGAGGTGCAACAGCTGTGCAATTAATATTGACCACATCTATGCTATCTTCATTGGGCTCACTAGGTATCCCACTGTTCTTTACTCTAGTGAAATAATCTCTTGTGGCAAGCTGGCTTTTTCTGCACCACTCCTGCCTTCTTTGACCTCCCAGCGTCTACTCTTCCACCTTGGGTACTGCCTTAAGAGGTGACCTCATATTGTGCCTTTTGGGATGTATCCCTGCAAGCTTGTACTTTAGAGCGTGCTCTTGCAGACAGCTATAAAGACTTCCAGTACCAGGATTGTGGCCTAGGGTTTACATGTGGCTTAAGTGCTTTTCTGCTATTGAACTGGACTTAACTAAGAACACAGGTGATCAGGGATTGTTCAGCATAGAAAGCCCTTACATAGATTTTACAAGACTATGCATTTTTTTTTTTTTTTTATCTTCCTGCACTGAGATTTTGTCTTTGTTTAGATACAGGGACATAACAAATTCCACAGTTAAATGCTGCAGCCCAAATGCATCAGTATTTTAAAGATCATCTGAGCAGATCTTAGCCTTAAAAGCAAGTTGCATTACGGCATTTTAGGTTTTTCTTTCTTGGATCAATTGTGTCAGGCTTTAAGGATCATCAGTGTTACAAGTAAATTCCCAATGGATTTTTGTGTACATTCCTCACGCAATTTTATTTGTATCTATTTTTAGATTTTTTTTTTAGCTATGATGTCTAAGTCTTTGCTTTTAGAGAACTTAAAATGCAAAAATTTTCAAAAGGTTATAGAAAACTTGGGAAGAAACTTGGTGAAAACAAATGTCTTCTATATCTTTTATATACAAAAAGCCATTGTAAATATGGACAGACAAAATCCCTTCGAACCATAGCAAGCTAGACAGACACTGAAACAAAAATGTGGTATTCTTTGTTTCAGTAGTGTCCCAGTTTGAGACAAATTCAGAG
>VWZK01020828.1:50000-63158 GCA_013396935.1 Baryphthengus martii | reverse complement strand
ATTTTTTTTTTTTTTTTTTTTCCCCACATGAATCCTTTAATAATAAACTTTTAAAAGATGTTAAAAAAGTCTGGATGGTCAGTTTAAACCTAACCGCACAAGTTGAATAGGAAAATACAAGAAGATTATCCCAAAATAGCAGGTAATGAAATTTTTAGGGTGTACCAATACTGTTGTATTGGATCAATCCAGGCAGCTTAACAGAAATAAAGCTTCAGAATAACTGTGCCATTGCAGGCCTACACTCTACATAAGGAATGCTACTAATGAAACTCAGTATGTTTTAGCAGAACGTTAGGGTGTGGCCTGAATTTCCCCTTTCTGCAACCCAGTCTGTGTAATCAGACCTCTGTCCTCCTACAGATTGCTTTCCCCTACTTGTTTTATGTATCACACTATATAAAACACCCACTAGATCAGAGACTAAGGTTAGGATCCTATTTCGTTTGAAATAACCGGGAGGCAGCGTAATATGCTACCAAAAACTTGTACCTGAACTGCTGAAACCTGTGAAACCAGTGCAATAATCTACAGTGATCGGGGTCAAGTCCTAGGAGGTAACCCTACCTTTGCTTCTCAGACAGAGTTTTTCAGATTTTAGTAAGAATTTTACCCAAGTAAGAACCTCAATACGAAATTGGGAATTAAGTCAAGAAAAGACGTGAATTATTTTCAAGTCAGTGCCATTGAAATGAGCTATAAGAAAAATGATTAATTATTGATTTCAAATAATAAAAGTTGTTTCAGATTTAGATGAGATTTGGTACTCTTCCCATGCAAAGAGTAAAGTGTTTTTGTAGAATGAACTTTCCAGCAAATAAATGAAATTAAATGTAACACTCTGCTGACAGTTGTATTTCGTTTTTCTGCCTGTTCTGTGGTGGCAAATGTAAGGGATCTTGAAAATGTTCTCAAAGTCCTAAAGAAAGAGGTTGTGAAAATAAACATATATATTATTGGATTTTTATTGTACCATTAATATGTATAAATATATCATGTGTATGTAAAGGAAGGTAATAGTTAATATTAAGGAAGTTATTTAATGGAATAGCTATTAGGAATTATAATTACGATTAGATGTAGTTATATGAAGGAAGTTAAAAGTGAATTAAGATCAATTACTTAATTTTTTATTATTTTTTTTTTCAAGTTGTCCCAGGACCAAGTTTTGGCATATAATTAAACAATGTGTATTTTGAGACATACGCGAGGCTGAAAAAAAGTTATAGGTCCTTTTCTTTTTTTCCTTCACAAATAGGGTATGTTGTAAGCTGCTTGTGACATCAAAACTGAAAGTTTTAAGAGCTCCCTTTTAAGGCAGGGAATAGTATCTGTTGAGAGGCAGAAACCCTGGATGTGATTTAGTGCCCACCAGTAATTTGTACACATTTTGAAAATCTGTCAAGATGTATGACAGCTCTCCCAGGCATTTTGCTTTTAAAACAGAATTGTTTTCTGAAGATGCTATGGGGTTTTTTTTTGTCATTGTTTTACATTTCATTCACTCATTTTTCAGCATTAGAGACCACACACACTGGGCATACTTCTGGTCTCATTCTCAGCCACAAAATTCTGACTTCAGTAGAGTTGCACGGGTGTAAATTAGACTAGAACTTGGCAGGAGAAAGCTTGTGATTATATTTGGCAGAGGCAGCAGGCTGCAACTTTATTAACATAATTAACAGCTACAAACACACCCAACAGGCCAAAGTAATCTAGTGACAGAAGAGAGAAGGTCTTTGTAGGAAAGGATCATTCGCGCTTTCTTTTGGTGTTCTGCTTCTTGTTCCTGAGTTCCTACTAAGGCTTGGAGAGCTTTCAATTGAGCTGTAATTCAAATTCATACTGCTCCTACAAGACACCTTGAACAGACTTTTGCTGATGAGTCTATAGGAACTGTCAGCAATACGGAGATTACTTCAGAAGCGTGATGGTTGAATTGAACTTTACTTTCTGATGTTTTGCTTTTTGAATTAAATTGTTGGACAAGATTAATTGCACGCAGTAAGAGATTTAAATGAATAGCTTTATAAAGCATTAAAGTTCTAAGTATGTCACATGGGAAAAAAGCTGTAAGGTTTAAATGAATAAATGTATTTAATGCATAAAATGTCTAGGCTAATTTTTTAATTCCTTTACTAACATCTTTTATTGAAAAACCATACTTTATTCATCCATCTTAGTTATACTGCTGTGGTTGTGGTAATTTAATATTCCTGCTCTTTGCTAATCTTCTGGTTCAACAGAAGTAAACAATAGCTTTCATAAATTAAAAATACGCTCTTCAGAACATGCTTCTAAAGATAAAAAACAAGGCTGTAAACATTTATGACTGAAACAAACTAGATTGTTCAAATACTGCCATGATGTATCATGTATATCAATATGGCACTGATATCAGTTAGAATGCAAACAAGGTTTTAAATGATGTGCCCCTTCATTTCAGCTGGAGAATCCGCTTTACACCATCTGCCTATCAGATGGTTAGGAACCAGGACTGCGTATTAATGCCACATGTTCGATTTTCTTTCCTCTTGTAATGGTTAGATTCATATTGCTAATAGCTGTGCATGAGCACTGTCGATGAAATTTGTGTGACGATGGAGTGATGAGATATTTATAAAGCTGCCTGTCTCACTGCATAATCAGCAGGAAGAATGCCAGATAAACAAATTATCAATTTCAGAATATTAATGACAACTACCATTGACTTTAAGCCATTGAATATTTTGGTCTGGGTACTTTTTAACTGTTCAAATAAATATTTTAAAGAATAAAAAACATCAAAGTGGCTGCTTGGTGTGATCCTTATTTCTTTCATTTCAACTACCGTTATGGATGAGTTCTGGTTATCTCATATTTGAAGACAAAATTTCTGCAGTGAGAAAAGTGTGCACCTCAGAAATTCCTTGGCTACCTGTTGTAAGAGTAAAGCGATATTAACTAATGTTTAGCTCAGAAGGCTTTTTTGAACTACAGATTTAAAAAAAAAAACAAAAATATTCCGAAGTATTTATCCAAGTATATAGACCTGTACCTGAACTTTAAAGTTCACATAGATATATGCATATAGATGCACAGCTGCTTATTAACCTCTTCTGTTTAGAATATATTTGACTGCCTTTGCTAGTGAAGTAAGTCAGGTAAATTGGACCCTGTGCTAGAGAGGAAGTTTTGTCTTGTACCATACCACAGTATACATCAATGCACCAGTGATTATGATGCAAGGTGCTCTAGTAACTGGCTCAGGACCTTCCCTGCCACTTGCTTTGCTATATCATGACAGTCAAGTGACAGCAAAAAGGAACAGAAAAGCAGAAACTGTGCTGTAGGCTGAAATTGCTGTGAGGAATGGTATTAGACTACCTGGACATGTTCCTATGTGACCTAACCTAGGTGATCCTGCTCTGGCAGGGGGATTGGACTAGATCCAATTTCGAGGTCCCTTCCAACCCCTAGCATTCTGTGATTCTGTAAACTATAACTCTGAGGATTATTCCTTACTCACATTTCCCGCTTACTTACACCAGTCCTTATATGAGAATGCATTTCAGATTCATATATTTTAAATGAATTGCTCTATAGCAAAGTAATCATTTCAATTACTTACCATTTATATGAGAGAAGGAATGAAAGTAGCAATTTAATTTCTGCTTTTTAAAAAATTATCATTTATTATCACAGGCATTATCTTGCGAAAATGGTTCTACAGAGCTAAGTTAGCTGTATTTTAGCTTCCTGGTCCCTATCCAGAGTTTATTACTTCCTCTAGAGAGACACATTATGGCATTCTTTGGAGAGAAGCACCAAAGCATACTTGTTTGCAAATTCTGTAGCAAAACAGAGTTTGCATTTTAGATGTTCTGCAACCAGATCACTGCCCCAGTGAGACATAATATTGTAGGCTCACAGGTCTTACGTCCAGTGTCTGTTTAATAAGTTATTTACGCTAATACTTGAAAGCACTTAAAAACTCCTGGTCTGGAAGTGCAGTCACAGCCAAAAGTTTGAGGCCTGCTGTTGTATTCATTGGTAGTATTGTATTTGAATATTCCTCCAAAGGATTGTTCTTTAAAGATGCTTGTTTTAGCTTGTCAGAGATGTATATAAAAAACGGAAGTATAGGTTATTGTATTGTTTAATGAACACAGGATGCAAACCAAAGTTCAGAGGTGCACCATCTCTTTTTCTGTGGCCTAATTTAGGGACTGTAACCAAATTTGTATAATGTATAGCTTCATATCCTTCCTCTTAAGCAAAAATATCATTGGAAGCAATCCATGTTATTGTCAATACCTTCTTAACATCAGAACATGCACAATTTGTAATAGTAGCAGAAGCTAAAATAAAATTAAACCCTTGTAATTTTCCACCTTCTGATTCAATTTTTCGGCTTGTAGTACATCTTCTTATACCTGAAATAGCAGTTTTCTAAATAATATTGATCTGCCTATGCAGAATGTCATTATCACATACTTGGTAATTCTTGTTGCACTTGGAAGTGTTAGAAGTCAGCCTGTGACGAGGATTGTGAGGCAGGAACTGTTTGCTAATCTTTATGCGATCATGCAAAGAAAGGAAAGGAACCTTGAGTCAAGCCACAATATATTCAAAGGCGTTGCTTATACCACCTCATTGCGTTCCTGATGTCCATTCACCTTCTGCTTTCTCCCCACTGGATTTTGCCTTCTGTCCCTCCCTATCTCTAGCTGAAAACATGGCAAGAGTGAATTCTTTTTGTAGTTAAGGAGGCAAAAGAGACAAATAGAGGCCCTTGTAAGCAATGGTGGTAGCAATATTTACCTCAGCAGCCTGAGATTATTTGCTTGTTTGGACTTTCCTGCTAAATTGCACTCCTCCTGTGCTGTGCAGCAGGCTTGGCCCACTACAATAGTAATTGTGGAGTTAATTCCTCTTGAGATCCATAAGATACCTCACACCTCTCAGAGTAGCTGAAAATCAGACAAGCAGGCACCTTTAAACTAATTACACTGAGTTTTTTCAAACCTTCTCAATGTTCAGGGCAAGAATCTTGATTCAAAATGACGGTCTGTTCTCCTCTTGTGGCATCACAGGCTGAAGGGATGAGATAGCATAATCGCATAAAATTTACCTGGTTTAATGCCTTCTCTCTTATTTCTTACATTTAATTCTCTTTAATTTCCATCTTTGTCCCTTGGATCAGTTGTGTAAGGTAGGAAACTCTTGTGAAGTTTTAAACTTACTTTCCTCTGCCATCACCCAGGCTGGGGCAAAAGGATCTGAGTGGGTAATGGCACAGTTTGGGGACCACAGAATTATCCTGCCTCAGGAAAGAGGACAAAAACATGCTTGCAGCTTTGGTTAAAGGCTGTATCTAATTATGAGTTTTGAAGGCATCGCTGTGCTGTTTCTCTAATTGCTTTTGATGAAGATAAATTTTATCTTTTTTTTTTTTTTTTGTTGTAGAACATTCTTGTCAATGGCTGATGGTAGAAATTTGGTTTGGTAAGATGATTGTCTGAAGATGACTTTGGGATTGGGATTAAATGGGTTTAATAATTCCTCTTCCCATTGATAAAAACTTTAATGTCTTGAAGTTCAGTATTTTACCAATATTCTACCTTACTCACATTTCTTCTAAAAGCACTTCCTAAAATGGCTACATCTCCTTGTGAAAAGAGAAATAAATGCCCGAGTTCTTTCATCTGTTAATCGGAAATATAAATTATAGACCTGTTGGGGTTTTTTGTTGTTTGTTTAGCCTGTCAAACATTTGAGACCTAAAGGATTTTTTTTTTCTAAGTACAGTAATGTACCTGTTCACCTATTCATAGCCAGTCACTTAAGACACGTATTTCAAACTAAGTTAGATTTCTGAAAGCATGTATTTGTAGCTGTAGTTGGTTATGATTGTATTACCAGTTACTGAGTACCAAGTTAAGCTTTAGGTGAGTATATAGGAGTAGCTATCAAAATACAGTGTGGAAAATGTTACTTGAAAAAGTTGAGTTTTCAAATCTAACAAGAGAAATAATATTGTAGAATGTTCTCTATTCGTTACCTAGCAAGCATGAAGGAATAATACCTATCTTAGTCCCTACAATAATGAAGAATCATAGAATAATGTATATTCAATTTTGTTCGTACTTTTTTTTGCAGGCCTGACAGCAGCAGCTGCAGCAGCAGCAGCTGCCACCAACGCCGCCATCGCAGAAGCGATGAAAGTGAAAAAAATTAAATTGGAAGCTATGTCCAACTATCATGCAAATAATAACCAGCATGGAGCAGACTCTGAAAATGGAGATCTGAATTCAAGTGTTGGTAAGTCTCAGGCACACCATTATTATACGCCCACAATACTCTGATTTTTTGTTAAAATGGTCATCCTTTTGGACTTCCTTCTGAAATCCTTAATTTGATGTACAAAGTTGCATATCTGTTTTCCTTGTCTTACTCCTTTTAATTTTATTTTGTATCTGACCTTTACACCAGCATTCAGCATTGTTGCTACTATTACAAAAACATCCTTTCCTTTGCGGGTTACTTTTGCAGACTACAGTTAATGTTTTCCATGGGAAAAAAAAATAAATAAAAGAATGTGGTTTGATTGCTTAGAGTTCATTTTTCAAAGTACAGGTGAGGTGACAGATGATGGTGTCAAAGTGAAATTTAACAATGTCTCCTGCTCAGTGTGCTGGGTATCGACTTTAGGTAATTCAGAACACAAGCTTGAAAGCAAAATATTTCATACTTTCATGTGCCCTGTGACAAAAGGAAAACATACATACACAATAAATTATTGCCATGCTCTGCAGTTCCTATCATATTTTATTTTAATAAACACATTCTTAAAATGTAGTTAACAGGTTTTTCCATTTCTTAAGCAGCCATCAGGAACTCTTTTTCTTTCTCAAAAAAGAATTCTTTCAATATACTTTATTCATTTATTTGGACGATTTGTTTTACTAAAGCATACTTCAAAGCTAGAATAACTTTTTGTTGTTGTTGATTAAATCTTTAATCATCTGTGTGTGTCTGCTGTAAAATGTTTTGTTATGCCATTTCTTTGTATTGGCTCCTTTTATCATGTTGAGACAGTATTAACTCAGCAACAGAAATTCAATGACAAAGAGGTACATTCAGAAGACTGCAGGCAAGATTGGTGTATATTGGAATAAAATGGCTTAAGATAGGGATTTTTTGTTTGTTTTTATTTTGACTCCTTTGTGTAGTTTTGTTTATTTTTTAGTTTTTCATCTCCTAAATGCATTTGAAATGAGTCTTAGAGAGTTGTGTACTAGCCTTAACATAAATAAATATGTGTTTGTGAACAGGTTTTTGTAGAGTTCAGTAGACATTGGTAGGCTATTATTTAGAAATAATGTGAATTGTAGTTCAAAGAACCAGTTCGCCTAGGCACATGCTATTTAAAAAAAAAAATATGTATGCATTACTACATTAGGAGATGACGAGATTTTTTTTTTTCTTTTAAAGAAAGTCTTAAAAACTACCTCTGTGATGGTGAAGAAAATAGTCTTACATGAGTGTGTTAGTACTCAGATATCAACATGTGCAATCACTAGAATATTAGTGGAAAGATTGTCTTCTTGGAGAGAAGACAAGCGAGGGCAGAGAGCAGGTGTCTTTGAAATCTAGGTGAAGGAAATAGGTACAAATGAAGCGAAAGGACCAGGTGACCCCTAACATACTGGGAAAAAAAAAGTGAAGTAATGATAAAGAGTGAAAAGTGCAAAGTGGGGGGAAGAAGAGTCTATAGTAGAACTAGAAGCTAGTTGAGAGTTGAATTTCAGACTCTGTTGAATGCATTAAATGAAATAAAATATTCAAATATTGGGTTATGAAACTGTTTTCCTACTTGACATTTTTAGTGACAAACCATTTCTACATCCTTGGAAACAGAAAAGTTAACAGGTAATCAACATCTAAGCCACATGAAGTATTTGTAGGAGAGTACGTAAACAGAATATCTGAATTTCCTCTGAACAAAGGAGAAAAAAAATTGAAATTACTGTTTGAGGCATAATTTAGATAGCTGATCTGCTCTTACACAGCTTAATCATTTCCCCTATTTAAGAAAATACATTCTATCTGTTTTAGAATGGCAAAGTTAGTGAAGCAAGCTTATTTATTGTCATTGTCAAAATTTCCTCTCAGCCCCTTGAATAACTTGCTAACTTCAGTTAATTTCCCTATTTAACTGAATGAAGAATTGAGTTAATTTTGTTCAGAAAAAAATGACTCTTCTGAGTAGAGTGAATCACATTCCTGTGGTCTCTGTTCCATGAGGAATGGCTCTGGAAATACAGTGTACTTGTCTGTGCATCCAATCTTATGGAGAATTTCTCACAAATGGTTTTGCTTTTATTTGTTTCTTTTATAGTGAGCTCTATTGAGTGTCCAGTGTTGATTATGCCTATGGCATAAGAGAAGTGATTCCTACTGCTACTAATGGCAGGGTATTATTAGATTCATTAAGAGTTAAGTCTCTATTTATCAGTTGCATTTTTGAAAATTAGCCTATTGTATTATCTTGACAAGGACTCGTATTTCAAAGGTGTTGCTTTGTAGCAGGTGTGTGCTTTTTTTTCCCCTGCACTTTTTTTTTCAGATGTTTATTTATATCTTTTCAAATAAGCATTATCAAGTCCATATATGATTAATGTTTTAAATTATGGCTTGTTAGGTATGAATTTGATATGTTGCTGAATTTGACAGGATGAAGGAATAATCAAAAAAACCCCTCCATATTTTGGTTTATATTATAAATTATGTCATGTGGCTGACTAAAGTGAAAAGAAACAAACTAACCAACCAGGCTAAAAGCTTAACTGATACACGTTAGCCCATATGTAACAAGCATTATGGTATATTAGTGTACATGGATTGATTATACTATGTTCTTAGGCTGTTCCAATGCCTGTGTAAAAGAAGATAAATAAAATATGGTTCCTGGGTTGAATTGTCAGGTTTACTTCTGAATTGTCTTGCTTTCTGGTTTTAATCAAATGCTTAATGTGAACCATAAAAGTAATTTTTGTGTATGAACATTGTATAATTATACAGAGTACTACACAAATTTATTAACTTGGTCCTTTGAAGCAATGGCCAAAAGGTTAGTGAGGGAAGGGAGTTAAAGGAAGCCAATGTTACTAATAAGTAATTATTTTACATCCTTCAGTTTTGTATGGTAACCTTGAGCTTGCATCCTCCCACCAGAATTATCATTTTAGAAGGGGAGAAAAAAAGGAAAAAAAAAAAAAGGAAAAAAAAAGGGGGGGGGAAGAAATTACAGAGGAATCAGAGTGAGGTATTAGCACACTGAGTAAAATATATGGCTGCGACGCCTTTCTCTCCCATCCACAATCAATTGGATTCTTTTAGTTTAATATTTACTTGCTAAGATGAGATGCTAGTCTGCATGGTGATAAACAGTCTGCTACTGGCATCTGAAGGTGACCTGTCAGTTCATATGGACAAATCTCCTGCTTACTGAAATGTACAAAATAAATCATTAAAGCAGGCAGGTGCTCATTCCCAGATTTAAATCACCATAGATTTATGATTTGAATTAATGCTTCATTTGGTCATAGAAATAGATGCTGAGACAAATGATATGCAGTGGTTGGGGCTTCCATACTGTAGCCATCCTAATATTGATTACTGGGATGTCTTTGCAATCTCTTGTTTATATCAAGTACTGTCTTGTGACAGCTTAGCTGATATGAGCTACATTGCAGATAAAGAAGGAAAAATGTCCTGGGTCCTTTTTAGTGGCAATTCTATATACAACATGTAGGATAGATGAATTATTTATTTAAATAAAATTTATTAAAATATAAATTCTGTATGTCAGCAAACAAACAAACAAAAGATTATGCTACATGTTGTGTGTTTCTTTTATTTAATTGTAGAATTAAAAGAAAGAGTGACAAGGTCAAGCTTTAAATTTCCTTGAAGAGGTTCTGTTCTTTATCATCTTAACATCTTAGGATGATTTTAGGATCAGTTGTGTATTTACCATCTAATACCCCAAAGTTATAGGTAGGTTATACCTATAGCTCAATTATTTCTTTGCTACTTAAGTACTCACTGCCCTGCTATCGTACTTCATTAACCTGCAGCAGCAAAAAGATAGAAGCTTTTGAAAGTAAATATGTTGAAAGCTATTTCTGTGAGCTAGGATTTGCTATCTATAACTCAGTAGGAAGTGAAGAACAGTTCGTATACTTTTGCTTCCCGAACATTTCATATAATGAAAACACTATGCATGCACTTTAGGGAATACTCAAAGGATTTGTAAAGACCTTTGCCACTTGCTAAAATGTGACTCATAAAACTTGTAAACAACTATCAACAATAGTAAATTACTTGCTTAGTAGGAAATGAGTTCATATCTATTCAAAATGTGATCTCAAAACAGATGTCCCAAGAAAATGTCATTGTTTAAACTACATTCATACAGAAAAAAAAATGCTATTATTTCTTTAAGGAAGTGAAGCAATCTTGAAGACTTTGGTGTTCTCAGTTTCTAAACACAGTTAGGAAATACAAGGCAACATTTTACACTTGGCTAGCACATTAATCCATAAACAACCACAAAATGTGTTGAAAATTAAGGGGTTTTCTTGGCATGTTAGGCTTCCTATTCATCCACATTACATTGCAATATTTAAAATTATGAGACAAATACAAGGTTTCCTGTGATTTGTTGTTCAAAAGTGATGGTTGCTTGCATGCTATTTTTTTATTTTTTTTTTTCATCCAGAATCAGAGATAAAATGATTTAGGTAAAATTATTTTTCTCCAGTGACCTTGCCCAATAATAGAACAGTACAAAATGCAGTCATTTCCTTTTTCTAAACACACGTGTCTATTTTGAAGGAAAGAATTACTTTTATGGTTTCAGGAAAAAGTCTTGGAGACCTTGAAAAAGCAAATAAAAGGAAACAGAGAATGCAGGCCACTGAGCACAGCTCTGCAGTTGCACATCTGATTCTCTGCCTTGGCAATGTTAATGAACCTCAAATCCTCCCTATAATTAGATGAGGGAATTGCTTATATTTTCAAACAGATGATGCTGCTATAATGAAACGATTGACAGGGAACTTAAGAGTGTCTACAGTAGTCATTTGGTTTCCGGGTTTTGGATTTTTTTTTTTTTTTCCTTTTTTTTAAAAAAAAAAGTGTAGAAGATTGGCTGTAGATACAGGTCCTGGGAGAGGTAGTAATTTATACAGAATGCTATGACAGGTGTCTTTGTATAGCACGGAAATAAAATGGAAGAGAAAGGAATGATGGGCAGGTATGGCAATTTTTTGGGAGGGGGTGTCCTGTGCTTATTCTGCTTGGGTTCTTTAAAAGGGGCCGAGACTCAAGAGATAGATCCGGATTGAGTGCACAGCTGTAACTGCTGATGAGCTAATTGCTCCTTATCTCTCAGCCCCATTCATCTTCATTTTTTACCAATTACTGAGAATTATCTGTGTTCTCAGTTGGATATGAGAGTTAATCCTTTTTGGTTAAGCTGGCAGTACTGTGAGCAGATTCCAAATCATAGGGTGAAAAAGCCAGAGCAAGCTTGTTCTCAAACTCTCTCCAGTTCAATGACAGTATCACTAGTTCATAAGAATTTTTCTATTGTTTAACAGATTAGACACGGATTTTTTTTTACTGTTTTTTTGTTTTGGTTTTTTTTTTACTTTAGTACATTTATTAATATATATTTTTCTCTTAACCTAAACTAAATGTGTATATTCCTAGGTAGATGGCTGTGCCCTCTTTCTAAAAATACTCACTTGCAAAAATGAAAATAAGATAAACGATAACTTCAGCCCAGAAAGATTATTTGCAGTATTGCAGCATTTATTGTATGATACCTAACACTTCTCTAAACAAGACTGTGCATTCAACTTTGATGTTGTGGGACATAAAACAAATGCTTGTCAGTGACATATATCTACTTTTGTAATCTCCTTTGCAATCTGCGGTTGAAAAGCGTTGTCTAGGTGCTAGCAAAGGCATAATCATACAGCCTTAAGGACAAATATAGTGTTGAGCCCGCTGTATTTCAGACTACAGGAATGCTGTCATGCAACTGTGTCTTGGGAACACACAGAATACTAGGAACAGATCATTTGGTTATGAACAGGTCACTAAACTTCATTTTGTAATTGTACTTGTCTTCATGGCAGCACGGGGAAAAAAAATTCTTGAATTTCATAGCTGAAATGTAATGTTAATCTGTCAAGTGAGAATATAATTCCTCCAGATCTGCTTCCCTAGCCTTTAGTTATGATTTCTAAATTTGATAAACAAGGCAATGAATTGGATGTTATGATCTGAACACTAGTTAGTAAATTAAGGGAATTATTAGAAAAGATCCAGCATTTTATCTTAGACAGTCTGTTGCATTAAAACAATGAGTTCCTCATCTGGATTAAATCCTCACTGTGGGATTCATTGGAACAAATGTAGACATTTGCATCTGAGTTAGTCACCTTAGACTCAACAGACACAGACAGGCAATTGTAGGAGTGATCCATCTCATCCTAAAGTAGATGGCAAAAGGAGGTCAGATAAATCGCACCTTCCAAGTGCTTAGTCGTGCGACTACTGAGATGTAGTTACATAAAGGAAGTCACATGAATGAATCTCGCTTCCAATGCATGCAATTAATATTTTCTGGAATAAGCTTTGAAGGAGTTAACAGGTCTTTTCCAAGACAGTGACACAGTAATGGCAAAATAGTTCCTGAGACACAGTGAAACGGAAAAGAAAAAAAAAAACCAAACCTACTCTTTAGAAGGAGCAGGTGAGAAGTTTAGGTATTTACCCAGAAGACTACTTAGACATAAATATACTCTGATTGTATAGGTATATCACTTCTGAAAAGAGTGATTGTACCTACATGAGAGATACTGAGAGAACAGGCTTCTAAAACTGCAGAAGCAAAAGCTTCCTGCATGACATTTGTGCTGAGCCTGCTATGAAGCTGTATCAACTTCATGGAAAAATCTAAATGACTAAGTCTATCTTGTCAGCAAGATAAAAAGAAAAAGGCTATTTATGTTGTTTGATCACATTTACTTTATTTCCTGTTCCATGCAAGATAATCCTAATTGGATAAATAGTTGGATAATTTAATCTTCGAAGTGA
>VWZK01020828.1:0-45000 GCA_013396935.1 Baryphthengus martii | reverse complement strand
ATTTTGATGATTCTTAAAGTAGCCTTTATTTCATTTGTTTGCTCTTTCAAGCACTTATAATTGAACTTCTAAAACACTTATGCAGTATACTTTCAAAATATCCCAATCTGGGAATTTCTAAATAGAGTATTCATTTCTTCTACAGTTGTCTTGTAATGATGAAAACATTTATCACACTTAAATTGATGGAAATGTCTTGGGCATCCTTGTTTAAGAAAATTACAACATCTCTCTCAATCTTATTTATTTATTTTTTTTCTGAAGAATGAACCTTTTGTTATGTGCATTTTAAATTGCCTGCACATATTGTTCTCTTTACAGGCTTAATTAGGGAATATGATCAATTTAATATAAAGGTTTCAAAATACTGCCATTGATGCACAACAAGGGGGAAAAAAAAAGGGAAAAAAAAAAAAAAGAAATACAAGCTTGACATTTTAAAACACTTGCATTTGAAAGACTTTCACTACTAATTGGTTTTTAAAAGAGTTCTGTGGAAAAGTGAACTCAGAAATGTTTGGAAGTGCCTTGGCAGCATGCCAGAACATTTAGTACAAAGCATAACTAGACAGTTTCTGAGGCCTTACTACAACTGAAAAGATATGTTCTTTGCCTTTCTTAATCTAATTTGGTATCCCAGCTGTACACTTACAGATTATGCTGGGTATTTTCGGTATCTTGTGGACATCTTTAAATGATCAGTTGGCACAAGGCAACAGCTTCCCTGCTGTCACAGGCAGGGTTAGGCAACACAAGGGTTTCAGTAGTGAGATTTTATTTAAATTTCGTAAAACACGCTATAATAATGAATCACTGTTCATTTCATTATTTTAGGAGGCATTTTGGGCATATTTGTCTACTAATACTATTTTATGGCATGGATTGACTGGGCCAAAGTCTGTCATTTCTGTTTGTCTGTATTGGAGTTAACAGTTTAGTGTGGAGTAAGGAGGAAAGCAGACAATATCTTATATTCTCTAATAATTTTATTTAAAATTATCTTTTAGCTCAGACAATGTGGCAATGCCTATTCTATAACATTTCAGAGTTGTTTATTAGTTGACTGAAGTTGAAACAAAAATCCTCGCATTTTTGTGGAGCATGCACTTTGAAAACCTACATAGACAGCTGAAATATTAATGGAAATGACATCCATTCTATTTTGGAAAAAGAGCAGACCAAATGATAACGGGTAACATTGACCAAAAGCAATTACTTTAAAAGGATACTGCTAAGTATCCGAGAAAAATGATTCTTTTGACTAGTTGTTTGTCAGGCCCTGTGTGGTTTTTATTGATTGCTCTTGAATATATAGCCCCCATGATTGAAAATGCTGCTGGTAATGTCGTTCTTTTATCGTGCTGAGAGTATCTTATTGAGAATAATAAGAAAGAAATTTATACAGAAAACAAATACACATTGAAGCTTTAAATTAGCCAAAAGTGGTCTGTAGGTTACCTAGCATGCCTCCTTCTCTAAAGATAGTATTTGGAATTAGATGACAAAACACCAGGCCTTAAAAGTTACATATTAAGAATTTGTTTACTATGTTGTTTCCATCCCCTGCCCCTCAAATCTGATAACCTCTGTGGAGCACTATAATTCATCTTCTGCTATGAAGTATGTTGTTTGAAATTAGTCATAGATAGGAGTTTAGCCAGTTCTATATTTCTTGTTTGTGAATATTTTATATATGCACAATGGCAGATTTTGTCTTAGTATGAGTAGCTGGCATCTCAAAATGCCACCAGTCTAATTAAATAGACACTTGATTAGGTTGCTCAAGTGAATGAAGACAGACATGGGAATGGATTTAAGCAGCAGGCTGCAGTTTTGTTAACTACCAGTGTAAAGCTTCTGAAACAATGAAAATCTTCCAGACACACCAGCTACACAGGCCCACTAGAGGATAGAATAAAGTTTGTAGGATTCAGTTTGTTCTAGGATTCAGATCTTCTTTTCAAGGCCTTTCTTCTTCCCACAGCAAGGCAAAACTTACCAAAGGGAGATCTGTGTGCCTTTTTCAGATGGAAGAGTATGCTAGCAAAATTTTATGTTGCATTTATTGTTGCAATATACTTACTGGGATAAAAGTTAAGATGGAATAGCTAGGGCTTTGCATTACTTCCAAATTTTCCTGTCAGTTGAACTAAAACTTCAAGATGCTTTAAAATCCATTAGACTCCAAAGGGGAAAAATCCTTGCTGACTCCAGTAGTAATTGTTCAGTCAGTTCTGAGGCATCCTTAGGAAAAAAAAAACCAACCAACCAACCAACCTGACATCGGTAGTTCCTATGCCCCAGTTACATGGAGGCAGAGTGATGAAGCAGACAGATAAAAGATCTGGACAGGAAAATATCTGCCCAGAAGTCTAAAGTTACAAGTGGAAAGTCAGGAAAAATAAGAGATGGGGAGTTTTTCAAAGAAAAATCCATCTTTTTCACCTATAGACTGAATGTCTTAATCTAGTTTTTCACCTCATGGGGTGAAACCAAGTGATACTATGGATAGCTTATCTTCCACCTACTTTGCAGAACTCACCAAAAATCTTAATTAGACATCTCTTTAAGGCAATTTCACAAGCCTCATGTCCAGGACAGTTGTATTAAGTGTCTCATCTCCTCCCTTGATTTGTTTGGTTCTTTTTTTTCCTCTACGGACACTTTTATTACATTAGGTCCAACATTTTTCTTAATGATTGAGAAACCAGTATCTGTTCTTTCGAAATCCATTTAATACTTATAGGATTCATTCTGGCTTAGGAGTCCCTGTTCATATTGTTTCCAGTGAGGTATCGCACCGAGATTATTGCAGATACACAGGATTTTTCAACTGTTTTTGTATGCAAATCTGATTTAGCAGCAATTTCTTTATATGAAAGAGAAAACAGGTAATTTTGTATTTATCCACGAATGTGGTTTATGGAGTAATGATGCAGGAATCAGCTTGTGTGGCTAGACTTGTTAGTTGTTGGTACAGCAGTGCTAGCCAGATGTCTCAAACTTGGCAAAGAATAATGTCTTGCAGCCCGTGCATTTTCTGAGATAGTATATAAATAGCCTGGAAATGGAGAATTGGGTGTATATACACATTTTTGCCACAGTTCTATAGCTTACTTTGTTTTCTGGGAGGAAGGAGATCCTTGTTCTTTCAATATTACAAGCTCTTGGGCCTGACCTCTTAAAGAAACTGAAGCCTTTTGCTTTCTGTCTACTGTCTCCTTTTTACCAAACTCTTAACTGTTCCTTCACGACAATATATTGGAAAGACTTTAAAAAAATGAATGATGTGTAGAGGAAAGTTCAGGCCTTTACTGATGTCATCTCACCTGTCCAGTTTCTCATGTGCAATGACATGCAAACAGTTCATACCCTGGACATGCTGGAAGTCCTCCTACAAGCTGCGCCTGTGATTGTGGCAGAAAAGTGCCAGGTGTTTTTGATTCCCCTAGTAGTTCCTTGATGCGTTTAGTTGTGAAAGGATTTTTTTAACAGATCATTCATTTAAAAAAAAAGTATTAAAAATTGGAGAGAGCAGGAGAGGTACTCGCTCACTAAGTCTGAGTTTACAAGGGAGCCTGCTGGTGTAACTTTCCAGTCTCCAGAATCACGACCAAGTTACTTCTGCCAAAGCAGATGAGATGTTCCATATGTGATTATTATAAAATATCTATTAATAATAGATAATACTAAAATAAAATAATAATAATTAAAAAAAATAAAAAAATCTAGGGGCCAATAAACTGAAGCAATTTGCAGGCCTTACTCTTATTCCTCATACATATCGGAGGTGTCACAGGGCACAGATAGAATTGCTGCTGTACCAGTGCAGCAGCCAGGCTTGTACTGGAGTCTCACCCTTTCTGATCTAGCTTTGAACTCCTTGGTGTACAGCTGAAAATTTAAGTGGAGGAAGAGGCAAGGAGAGAGCTCGCTCTTGAAATCCAAATGTGCTGTCTAATAGCTGGTGACAGTGGTAGTAGTGGGAAACGATGGAGGAGGGGGACTAAGAGAAAAAGACAGTCAGAGGGAAAGAAAGATCAGGATGGGCAAGTGCTGATTAGTTAGGGATACTTCTGAATATGCTTCTCCTTTTGTTTCGTGACTGGCAAGCTCTCTTATCTTACTACTGTTCCTGTGGCGTTGGACAGGGATGTACACAGAACAGGCGAAGACTCTGGGTTGTCTGTCTTTTGTTTATCTTTGTATGGAAAAGCTGTTTTGCCAAATTAACAGATGTGAGTACCTGGGAATGGCATTAATCTTACTTTATTTGTATTTTCCTTTTTTTTTTTTTTTCGTGTCCAATACTCACAGAATAATAGAATCATAGAATTGCCTGAGTTGGAAGGGACCTTAAAGATCATCTAGTCCCAACCTCCCTGCCATGGGCAGGAACACCTCCCACTAGGCCAGGTTGCTCAGAGGCTCATCCAGCCTAGTCTTAAACGCTTCCGTAATATAGATGTGACCTCTCCTAGAACTGAATTTCTGGCTATGACTTGCCGACCCCTGTTTCAGTACTGGAATACTCTTTTACAATGTCCTTACTCTCTTCCTGTTCTGCTGTGCTGTAATGCAGTTTTTGGAGTGTTCTGTTTCCCCTCTGTCTCCCCTCACCATCCCTTGATAATTATTTTGGAAAAATAGTTTACTTCTCTATTGCAGTAGTGCTGCTGACAGCTGTTGATTTTTCAGATGAGTGGTGGAGAGCAAAGCCCGGTAGTCTTGTAGCCACATCATTTTCTGCAAAATTCTGCTTTGAATTTTGAAAGAGATTTTGCAATGCAGCTATATTGTCTCATGGAGCCAGGAACAAGGACAAAAAAAAGTTAAAGCTAGGGTCCAGCTTATAACTAGATAGATGAAAAACTGAATGTGATGCAGGTGAGCTTGATAGCTTGACAAATTGTGGAGTAAATGAGACATGGAAAGCTGGAGAATCCATATGCAAGTTTTCTTCTGTGCTGGTATCCTGATATTCAGATAGAAAGATGATAAGTGCAGAGCCCTTTTAGAGGCTGAGGGCTGCTATAGCCAAATTATCTAGGGAGCACAGAGAAAAATAATTAATGATTTCTTATTAAAAATACCTATCAATTTTCTGTCAGCGATATTCTCTATTATGAGTCATAGCTGAATATGTTTGTGCGGGAGTGGGAAAGTAGGGATAGAGACTATTTTAGAGACAATAATGAATTAATGTTGCCATGGATTTTGTAGCAGCTATTGCAGAATTTAAGAGTTGTCACCATGGAGTTAGGTCTGTTGTGTGCTGCTCAGTACACAAAAGACCTGTCCTGTGGTGACTTGCTGCAATTGTGGTTAGCTCTAGGGTGTTTGGACTTTAGACAGTAGTGGTAAGAGTAATATTTTGTTTAAGAGCTAGAGGCAATAGTCATATTGCATTACTGCTTCCGTCCAGATGAAAGGGAAGTAATGGTGAAGTTAAGCAATGAGTGAAATCTTAAATATACAAGAAATAATGGGATGTAATTTATAACAGCCCATCTATAGAAGAGTCACCTTAGACATAAATGCAGCCAACAAGCCTTTCCAAACTCTGGAGTCAAAAATTGTGTTCAGTTAAGTAGTGAGAAAACTACCTGACTGCCCCCAAACCAAAAAGCCATTTTAAGTCTTTCATATTTAGGTAGATATGTTCCATTTCCCATTCAAGGAATGAGCAAGTTCTTCTTTATTTTGTCTATGGTACTTAGTTAATACAGATTTAGGTTGTATTGCTACCACTTGGAAAGTTATTGCAAAGTGCGATTCCGTTTTGTCCTGTAACATTATGAAAAATATACTTCTTTTTTTTTTTTTTTTTTTTTTATGAGAAGGAGTCAAAATAGTAGTACATAGCTATTTTTTTAAGAAAATCTGCATTTTTTTCTATGTTGCTCATTCTTTCCAACAGCCATTGACACTTTATTTTAAAACAGACAAAGGCCACGAGGAGAAGGTTTTTATTTCCACACCCATCATCCAAAATAAAGAGTTATAGTTTTTAAAAATTGGTCTTAGTGTTATTCAGATCACATAAGACTTCCTTTAATTGGCCCTTAATAAGCTTGGTTTAACTGGGATTTAAAGAAAGAACAGTGGTCATTAACATTAGCCAGATTAAGACTCTGTTAATTACCACTGAAAGATAAAATAATATGCAAAGATGGGGTCTAAAATATTCTTGCACTTAAGCACCCAAGGAAGTTGAGAAATTTCTTGCTAACTGAAATGAATAAGTCAGTAGCTCTTCCTCTGCAAAGCTAGAAAAAAAATAGAGAAGACAAGCCGGGATGAGGGGGATGGGGGAAGAGAGAGAGTGCAATTACTACATTTAAATGCTATGGTTTAATTAGTACACTGTATACATAAATAGTTTCTATTTTTTTTTTTCTATCTCACAAATGTAACATGATTTTTTTCAAGTATTTGATAAACTTTGAATGAATTTATCATTTTTGATCATTAATCTATTGTATAGACAAATATAACATATGTTAATATATTTGTTTATAGGACTTATATATGAATATCAATATATGAATGTACATTAAGGTGAATATTAATGACTATTTATGTGGTATTTTTGTGACGTGAATATAAATACTTTAAAGCATTCCTCAGTTGTGACAGTTGCTCAAGTATCGGTGTGACATAGTGTTTCTACTTTGGAGTGGACTTGGGGTGAATTTGTCGTGGTATCCTATCAATCACAGCACCCGTCAGAGGAAAGTTCAAGAAACACAATGGGCAGATATAGACTCATCTTCTGTGCATGACTATTTCTGACTAGTCTTCATTAGTAACTGGTGATTTATAATCTGAAATGAGAAATTTTTAATCTCATACAATTGTTTCTTATATTTAATGTAATAAGGGCTTTCCCTCACTACTACACTAAGTGATAAGTTCTGGTTTAAACAAACTGTTGTTCTCAATTATTTCCATCTGTATGATTATAAATATTTTTAAAACAAGTAATTCTGTTTCTTCCAGCAAGTGATACGTGCTGATATGTTGTATCTCAGTTTCATGGAATATTTTCACATTTTTATATAGTGAGAAGGACTAACAGTTGTGCCAAACTTACTGTTACATTTTCTCATATATTGATGATCTTTTCCACTTCAGTCTCTCTAAATAGACTGGCAATCTTAATTTAGAAAAGGCACTATATATATATTTTCTACATTTTATTTCTACTTCTTTATATAATCTCTAATTTTCTTTAAACTACCTACACACTGAACAGTTTTTCAACAGCCTGTGTCTACACGCATTTTCTTAGGAGATATAGTGCTATTAAAAAATGAAACAGTGATCAGTTGGTAGGCTAAATAAATCTGTTTATTATATTTGATTCCATTTAGTATTCAAAGATACTGGAGTTTGTTAGTGTATTACTTTATTTTTTTTAAATTATTTATTAGCAGCGTAGGTATAGTATGCATTTTTAAGAATAGATCCTGACAGATCACTACAATATATAATAATTTTCTATATGAATTTTTTTGTAGTGTGTGCTACAGCTCCACTTTTTCAGTTAATGATCGGTAGCAAACTCATGATACACCAGAAGAACTGCAGTATTTTCTAGAGCAAATAAATCAAATCTGCAGTGTTTCACTAATTTCTAAAGATTGTATGCATACAGTACTTGAAAAAGGAAGCAAAGTTTTAAAATCTTGCATAGTTACAAAAACATACTACAATCCTGTCTTCGTATATAAGTCCTATAGTTTAAGTATACATACATATTTTTTTAATTATTTTGGAGATTAGTTCTCTTATTTGGAAGCCTGAGTTGAGGATGCTGGGCAGATCAGAGGGTTAACCCTTAAATCATATCTTACACTGTACCTTTTGAATATAGAATGCTTGAAAATGAAAATTTCTCACCCACTCATACAGAAACTGCTACTCGTAGAATACCTGAGACCATGTGGACATTTTTATGCTCCCAAGGGTGCACTTGACACCTCCTATGCGTTCTTTCGTGTACATATTTTAAGTATCAGATGATAACCATGGGACATAAAACCTGTTGCTTTGAAAATAACAGGAACTGTGTTAACAAAAGAACTTGCCAAACTTATTGTCTCAAATAAAATAATTGAAAAAAGGACCAAAGAGGAAGAAATACGCTTTAATTGGTAGGCTATTTTTACATGTGAATAGAAGTTTGGATCCATTCTACTGAATGAGGTACAAACTTTATTAGCCCAAACCCGGTCAACCTCAACCCTTTGTTAAATGCAGGTTTTCTCTTCACAGACTGTGCAATATCTCCCTATTAAATTCCTCATTCATCAGTTCATGCCAAAGCCAGCCAGCATGTTGTCATTGTTCCCTGAATGCTTGTGCTCGGAGTGCAGCCTTTGCTGTGGAGCTGTCTGTATTCCCTGAGGACTACTTCCCATACTTACATAAGGGAATGAGGAAGGAATCAAGATAAGATTTAGTCCGCAGACCAAGAAAGTTTTAGCGAAACTTTGCGTGTTTCTGCTTTTATGGCAGAAAAGATATTGAGAATAATCTTCTCAGGTCAGTTTTGGGAGCTGGTTAGTTTGCCCTAAATGTAGAGGCTTTTGGCAGATGTTTGGGGGGGTCCAGTGCCAAATGTGAAACCTAAAATCTGACCCTGCTTTTTAGAAATGTTTAAGGCATTTTCCAGGGTAAGCAGATAATTGTGCTTTGACAGCTTAAGATTTTCCAAACCATGTAAACAAATTCGGTTGTGTAATTCACATATAAATAATGTATAGGCAAACTTCTTTCCACTCAGGCCACAAACTACGGTACAATCAATTGAACGATTCTTTGCACTCAGTATGGAGCATTTGGCTAGTGATGTATGCATTCATAAGAGTCATTAAAATTAACAGAGTTTCACTACCACGGTGCACAGAATAATCCTTCAAATAGAGCAGCGTTGTGAGACAACTTTTCCTAAGAAGCAGAGAATGATGATACTTGAAAGAATTGATTTGGATAGCTTAACAACTGCTAAAAAAAAAAGAATCGATGTTTTCCCCTCCCCCCAAAAAAAGGCTGTCTCAACTGTTCCTCTATATTTTCTTCTTTCCAATCTCCATGGTAAATACCTCAAACACTTGCCAGTGTACTCCCTCAATGAAGAGCAAGGCTGAAATCTGTCACAAATCATACCTAGCTGCCAGAGAAATTCAAATTGCTGTAAGCACAAGTGCCAGGGGAGCTCTTACAGCGATGCTGAAACCATAATGCAACATTCACAACGAGATCATTGCATCATAATCTCCTTCTGAATGTGACTCCCTTTGTGTGTTAGGTGTTTGCATGTCAGAGGGAGAAGAAGAAAGGGGATTGCGAGTTTAGCACAATCTGTTGCTCTATATTAAAGGTTTGTTGTTTTTTGTTTTTTTTTTTTTAAATATTAAAAATGACCTGGTTTTATGCAGGGTATTCAAAGGCTTCCAAGCTACTTGCTGCCCTCTAATCCCCTCAAGTACAAAACCCTATTGTTAGGAATATTCATGTTTTCATTTCAAACAAGCTAGTTACTTGGAATTCTCTCTAAGCCTATAAGCTTGCAGAAGTTAATATACATTAAACATTTTATTTATTTTCAGTATATGCATCACAACTATTTCAATTTCCTAAGTGCACAATCAATATTTAAATAAAGAACATTTGATTCTTTCTCAGCTGTATCAGCTTTTGAACAGAGAAGTTTATGAAAATCCATGGAAGTTTTTTTCTTTTTTTCCCTAGATTTATAGCAGCATAAGTGAAAGGAGAATCAGGGCCATATATTACAAAATGTCATTTACATTAATTCAACATCCATCAGACCTGCCTTTATTTCATGCAGTCATGCTCACAAAGTATATGGAGGTTGTTTTGGGCTTCTTCTGTTTTTTTTAGAGAGCTTATCAATATAATCTAAGGTCTGAATGCATGCACTCAAAAAAACATCAAGATGCAGTAAATATAATAGAAGAAAGCTGGGCTGGCAGCAGGTTTGTTCAGAAGAGGTAAGATGTGAGTAAACTTGAACCTCATGTGAAATTGGCATCTCTCTCACTTGACTCTGCTACCTGATATGATTATAATCAGCAGTTTGGGCTACAATAAAATGTGTTTGATTCACTCTATGCAACAGAAAACTGG
The DNA here is from genome assembly GCA_013396935.1 of Baryphthengus martii. Classification (NCBI taxonomy): domain Eukaryota; kingdom Metazoa; phylum Chordata; class Aves; order Coraciiformes; family Momotidae; genus Baryphthengus; species Baryphthengus martii. The sequence continues at coordinate 34,842 of VWZK01020828.1, read as the reverse complement.
TTAGAATTAATGGTCAGAATAAGACTATGAATGAGAGTATAGATAGTTTCAGAAAAAAAACCGCAGAAACACACTTCAATTGTCCTTCTATGTAACATTGTATTACTTTAAAGATAGAAATATAATGGTGATTATCACAAAGAAAGGGGGAAAAAAAAGTATTGGGGATCAGTCACGTCTAACACATCTACCTTCATGAGGTGCTAAATTTTGGATTCCAGTTGTCCAAGGCTTAAAAAGAGATAGATATGTCCGATAGACAATTAGTACCAATGAATATGTGAATTACTATGTACAGCTGACTGCCCATTGTTTGACTATACAGGGAGTCCGAGGCAACTGGTTGCTTAAACTGAAAATTTCAGTTAAGTGAATCTGGATGTAAACCCTTTTTAGCCGAGTTGTGTGTCCTGGACCAGGAAAAGGATTGGGCCGGAGTGATTTATTTGGTGTCTGTATTATTTATTCATTAACTGGCAGGAAAAAAAAATGTAAGAGAAATGGTCAATAAATGTATTTTAGAAGAACAAATATATCTGGATAGATCAGTTTCAAACCTGGATCTGAAAAGGTCTTAAAAATAATTTCTAGTAAAAAGTTAAGCACAGAAAACACTGAAGGAAAGCTCCGATTTTTTTTTTATTATTTATTTTTTTTTTAACCTGAAAGGCCCTGAATAATTCCATTTCATTAACAAAGTCCCCTTGACATTAAGAATTTTATTACTGTATCTTCCCTAGATTGCTCCCACTTTGCATTAAGTAGAGCACTCCCTGGTTAATGCCAAAACACTGGGTGGAATCCTCCCTTTGGTGATCTGTAAGGCTGAATTCAGCACATATCCTTGCTGATGTGTGGCATTGGGCACAAAGCAAGGAGCCACTGTAAACTTCACCAAATCAAGTGCTGTGAGCTCAGAACTAGTTGATAGAGCTTTGTTAAGGAAATATGGACAATATGAGTAACTCAAGCCTCCTTTGCCCACCTTCTGTGAAACTGTATTAATTGGCAGTGTGGAAAGTAGTCTGAGTTCTCTCCAAGTATTTTTTGCTCTTTCTGCATCAGGACCACTATGATGAAGTGAGTGTAAGGTTTATTGGAAAAGAAAGAGGAAATGATTGTGTTGTTCAATAATTAGGAGGCTCTGGGAATACTCCAGGGTTCTCGTCTGGGGCCTCCTTCTGTGTTTTATCAATGTTTTTTATATGCTCTATTTAAAATGTAAAATGTAGAAATAGATCCTGTAATAATACCTCTTTGGTTTTAACTTAACAGAGTAGGTATCTGTCTTCAGGAGTGAAATTTATGAAGAGTTTAGGGGTAATGTAATTATCTAAATCTCAGATTACAATCTTAAAATCTTGCCAGTCCCTTTACAAGCCTATGAAGGTCTAGGACTGCACAACCTATAGGAATGGAGGTACTTTTCAGAACTCCTGGATACTTAAGACCCAGACTAAGAAAGATAACAGTTCTGGTATTTTCTTGTCCTTGATATTTCTGTACTGTCTAGCTTAGGTGACTGCATACTTTTTTTTTTTTTTTTTTTTTTTTTTCACCTTGAATTGTGGGGACACTCTTTCTTCCTATGCATTTTGCTATAGATCTAAGATGCCTTCAAATCTTTTATGTCAGCCAGCTAAAAGTTACAGTTTGTGGTGTATCTGTGCCTATTCTTGTACCTAGGCATAAATGCTAAAGAACAATGTTGGAGAGAAGAGAGTAAGAGAATAAATAGTACTTTATGCTACTGAAATTGCATAGGGAATTTAGGTAGGCAGAATGCAATTATGCATTTGGAATATAGCCAGGACATATGGGTTAACACATGTACTCCTGTGAAAAGTGCCATGGGATATTTAATGACTGTAAGTTGTCAGAACTCAGTTTTACATCTCATCTGAAAGACAGCACCACCAGCAGCATGATGTCCCTTCACACCGTGTTGGAGCAATTCCTCTGTATGGACTCAAAGGGAGCTAGTGGTATGTCCTGAATCACCACTTCTATTTCTTGCTGCATATGGGCTGTCTTGAAGAATTTGTATTAAAACATTAATCAAGCCCAGCTTTCTTAGCTAATGAGGTCCAATGAGTTCACTATCCACATTCAAATATGAGTGCAATTGTCTCTGCCAGAAGTAGCTTGGCATAAGATGATAATTTATCAAACACTTCTTTGGGGTGGAAGATGTTACCCTTCTGGGCCGGCCGCCTTTGGAGAATCTCTGATGAGTGTGAAAGTCTTGCTCAAAGTGTAGTAGTGTAAGTATGTAGTGAAAAGATAAACAAAGTTTAAGAGGACTTTTTATATCAGCATATTATGGCATGATAAATTATTAAAAAACTGGAAAAGAAGAGCCTATATGTCAGCTATTGTGTATTGTAGAAACATGAGCAATCTGTTAGGAAACTGTTATGAAAGATGATTTAGGTCTATTATGTATTGAATCTACTTGTCTGAAATCTACTTTAGTGACACCCAAGCCTAAGAACAGGCATTACGACCTCATCTGATTGTTTTTATTTGAAATGTTACGAACTTTTGCAGTCCTAACTCTAACCGGAGTGCCAAAACCATCTATTATATTAATAATTTGGATTAATTTGCTGCTAGTAACTGTTGAAATGCACCCTAGCCTGTCCCATGAATCTGGGACTTGAATTTTTCCTGTAGGAAGTTGGTGTCTGGTCCTGTTGGTGTCTTCCTACATCTTTAATGGGAGAAAATTTTTATTTTTTATTTTTCATTTTTAGCAAGGACCACTCAAATGTGTGCCTTGTGCCCTTACTTTATGAACTTAATAAATGACAGTATATGGCAGAAGACAGTTTACACCCATTTTCTGAAGTCTAAGCATTCAACATAATCTGTATTAGTAGCTTTTACCATGTTGGTCTGCTGATGGGAGCTTCTTTACAGAAAAAGTACTTAAAAGGTTGGATTCCACAGATAAAACAGCTTTTGTGATTCTTGTGTAAATAAATACGTTCAGTTCCTGCATTACGTCATTTTCAGGCAGCTTGTTCCCCTGCTGCAGAGCATTTATGCAGTTTGTCTTTGCAATTGGGACTTTCTTTTTGATGTGGTGATTGACTGGAGTTTGCCCATCATTTGTTCAGCTGTGTAAGCCCCACTAATTTCCCCAGGTTAATTGTAACGGTATGTATAATTGAGATAATGGAGCTGGTTGCCATACTCAGATATAATTCTGCAGACCAATTCTTGATGCAAAAGTCATAAAGCAGCAGTGTGAAAGGAAGTCCTTTTAAAGGCAAGCATTCAGCATATTCTAGGTGCTTTTCTGTTCTTTATGTTTGTTTCAATTTTGGTATAAAAGAGGCTGTCCTACTCATTTTGTCTAGAAAATATATGCTAGTATAACTATCATCCACTTGGAATAATTTGTTTCTTGTTTTCAACTATGAGAATGGGTGAAACAAAATTAAGGGGGAAAAAAAAAAAAAAAAGTTCAACTATAAAATTTTAAAGCCAGTCACGTATCCAGCATGAGAGGTAGTTAAGAATCCGTAGATTCTCATAATTTATTAGGGCATTGGTTATTTATGCGATGTCCTCTTTTCTTGAAAATGCCCTGTAAAGGAATGAAAATGAATGCTTTAGATATGAAAGGTGATACTATATTTACAACTGCAAACTATATATAACAATACTTGAAAATGCAAGAAAGAATCTTATTTAAAATTATAGGATTCTGCATTATAACCAAAAGAGAATAAATGAAAAATCTATAATGTTTTTTAAATATTCTGCAAGCTATGGAATATGCTATGAGGCCTACCACACCAGCGCTAGCAAAAAAAGTTGCAGTTTTGGTATGCTTCATTAACTGTTTGCATACAAGACAAAAGTGCTTTCTGATGAAGTGTAAAACCAACTTGGGACCAATTTTCCACAACATAAATTCAACATTCATTCCATCCCCTGATATTCTTAGATTCAAACAGCTAGGGAGGTTTTATGTCTTATGTTTTATCAATAATTATTTTTAATTCTACAGTTTTAGATTATTCAGCCGAATGTAATAAGCTCAGGGTTGATTTCATACTGTGATGATTGCTGTTAAAGACATGTTGCTTTCTAGAGTGCTGTGATTAGTCTGGTTAAGCATGTTTTTAACCAGTTATTTGAAATTCTGTGTTATCATAGATATCTCCTGTTAGACTCATTTTTCTCAAGATTCTTAATTGGGCAGATACATTTTATTCAAGCATCTATCCCTTCAAAGTTGAATTTAAGATTCCACCTTTTTAATCTTTCTTCCCCGCCGCCCCCCATTTGTAGTGAAGTTGAAATAGTTGTGTGGTAATGTGTATGTCAGTGAAGTGGAAAGTGCCCTTTTAGATTTGGTACTGCACATTTATCATGATAATGTAATTAGTGCTCCTGCAGCTAATGATTCAAATTTGTGTTTACTGAATTCTCTTTTAGTGGTCTCAGTTTTTTGTGTTAAAGCTTGACTGATGATGGACTTTATATTTTACTATAAAGTACCATGTATTTACTGAATGAAGTTTATTTTACTTTTATTATAGAACAATTTAACTACTCAGAGGAGCCACTAGACTCCTCTTCAGTGAGGTGAGAAGGTGCATGGCAAATTTATATTACATTAGCGCAGACAAAATAATTGGAATTACAGGAGTTATGCCTGACGTGAAGGTTTGCAAGTTATCCTAAATCACTTCCAGCTTCTGTGACTATTCTACTCAGGAAAGTAGTAAAGGCAGGCAATGGAAAAAAAGGGAAATTTTGCAATTTTCTCTTTTATTCCATGATCTGTAGGCTCATTTATGGTTTTGAAGTATTTTCTTTGTAGTAGAGAAAGAGAACTAATATCTTACTGAAGTTTAGTGCTAAGGGAGATGGAAAATATGCTCTTGGTGGTCCCCTGCTTGCAGAGGATCCCCTACTCTGTAGGCTGTTGAGAGATTCCACTCTAATCATGAAAAATCTTTCATTATAAAAACCAAACTGTCTCACAGTTTTTCTAGATACTAGTCTGGTATGTTGATTGGTACTTTATAAGTATTAGAAGTTTGTGTTTGTATCATCTCTTTCTACAGTTCCATTTTTAAACTATACCTGTAATATTAAATGCAGCAGGACCTGTGCAGAAGCTTGAGGGATGGTATAGAGTTACCCTGCATTTCAAATAATCGTAAGGTAATTTAAAAGAGAAGGGAGCAACCTGTATTTTTAAGTAGTGTCAGATGTTTCTTCTTTGTTAAGGTCTGTTTTCTAGCTCTTACTTGCTCACTTTGAGGAAAAAAATTGAAAGCACTAGAAAGAATTTTTCTTTTTTGGGAAATGTTCAGTTAGATAAAGAGACGGACAAATTTCATTCTAGAACTAGAGATGCTGATGGACAGGCGGAAGGGATGATGAAGAAACTGGTTACTGAGATCAGAAGAAACTGAGCATAATTACTTAATACGCTATATTTGACCCCACATCTAGCCTCACATATGTATTGAATTAAAGTCAAATCGATGCTGAGTACGATCACTGAGTAAATGTTTCAGAGCCTATTAAGTATGTCATTCTGCTTGAGTTTTGTGCTAATTTCTTTCCACATGTTTAAGTCCAGCACATTTTTTTATTTTTTTTTTCCAAATACAGCATTCAGTCCTTTACTACGTGTGCATTAAGCATAGGGACTGTTAGCACGTCTGAAGTAACATCTGCTCTGTCTTTTTGTTGTTGGGTTCATGGTGTAATTAGCTCTATATTTCACCAAATACAATTTTGCTCCCATGGCGGATAGAGCAGCATGAAGAAAACATAAATAATTGCAGATTAGAGAAACAGAAGGCAAAGTGGGTGTAGGTGGCTTTGATGAAAAAAAGGGTTAAGGAGAATAGAAGGTCAACTCATTATAGGATGTAACATTGTTAAAATCATATTTGAGCATACTCTAGTTTCTCACATCTAAAGTATATAATTTTCTTTTTTAACTCTACCTAGTTTTACTAAAAAGAAATGTATTATAAAAATAGAAACTTTATTCTAGGTTGTATGCATCTAAAAATCCTAAATTATGTGTAAGCTTGAACAAGCAAGCACTCGTAGACTAAAGTATGAATTGTATTAGTTTAAGATTACAGAGTATAAGTCACACTTTTCTGGACAGTTCTATGAAGACTATCTAAAAGATTGCAATAGAGAAGTGATTTTCCACACCAGCTTTTCGGTTAACGTTATGCAGATTGTTAAGCAGATTTCTGCTATCTTAGAATTCACCTTTATGAATATGCTTCCAGCAAGAAAGACATCAGCAACTTGATTCAGTACAGGTATCCTATACCATTTGGGATGCCCTCGGGCATCCCACTTGGCTTCCAGCTTCCACTCCTGAATGGCAGAGATCATATGCAGCTAGGTACTCTGTCATATTTGCAAGCCCTGTGGGGATACATCAGATATCAGAGAGCACCTGAAATGACAGCAGATTCCTATGTGCAGGCAACTGAATAGACCTCCAATGCTTGCAGTTACCTGTGCAGCAGAGTTTCCCTGTCTTAGGAAGCAACAGTATCACTAATAAGACAGTTAAAATGGATGTTTTCCAAAACAGAGCTAATATTTCAATTTTTTTTTTGCTTGTGTTAATATACGCGTCTGTAAGTACTACTTGAAAAGATTGTCCTTTCTGCAACATCCAGAATTAATAATGTGATTGGTGCAACTGATAATATTTAGATAATGATATAATCGTGTGATGTCTCATCTATTTTAAAGTTATTTTAATCATTATTCTCTGCCTTGTCTAAATAAAACCAATTTATAATAAGAAAAAAGGTAAATCATAGTGGTTATGGCTTGTCATAAAGGATTTTTCTAGAAATACTCATGACCAAACGTATTCTTTCCATGATGATGCAGATCATCCCAAGTTCATACGAACAAACGACATCTCTGTTAACAACGTGATGCATTTCCCTTCTTTGTCTTTCTTATCCAGGAGTTATCAGAAGCTTTCCAATTACCTTACCAATAGCTGTACTTGGCTTTCCTATTCAGCATATTTCTCTGGCTTCAGTGCTGGAGGAAACTGTTAGTTTCTTACTCCATGTTGAAGCGGTTTGTGGTGCTACAAGGGTGCTGTTAGTTTGGAATTAAAACAAATTCCTGCACTTGCAGCACCATCACTCTTATAATCTGTCTCTTTTTCAACAAAGGCATTTTGAATTTCCTTTTTTTTTTTATTTGCTGTGCATGCAAGTATATATGCACCTTGCACCTTTGGTTTTAGTTATGTAGCTTGATAGAAATTTCTTTTGCCTAGTTTCAATTCTTTAGCTTTTTTAATCAATGTGTAAGAACAAAGCATTAAGTTCGCATTGACAAAATAAATAATCTCAAAATCAGTTTATTATTTACAACTTAGACACGTACATAAAGGATTTGCGGCTTTCTTTTCTTATATTGTTTTTTTGTGTGTTCCTACTTAATTAAACTTTCTTCACTTTAAACCTTACTTTTTTTTTTTATTATTTTTTAAATCAGTTATGTCCAAACTCTAGAATAGGAGGTACATTGAAATTTTAACATTATAGCAGGTCATGCTGAAGTATGAAACACAAGATTTAACATATAACATTAAATCATCACGAGGTACAATGATCTCAGTTGTCACTGCTTTTGTGTAGCAGCTTTGTTAGAGTTACCTATTTCTGGTATCATTACAATATTGGTCATTGTAATCTTCAAAGAACAGTATAGAGCAAATGATAGGGCTACTGCTGCTGGTACAGAAAATGTAATTTTCCTCCTTTTCTGCTTTCAGACTACAAACAATAAATCATTTTGTTGAAGAGATAATAAAGCACCAACTGGGTGCTGGTTTAATTCATATCAGGGGAGATCTTCAGTAGCTTTCTAAAACAAAGTAATTAGGGATGGAGTTCTTTTATGAAAAAAAAATGAGATAGATTATTTTGTTATATCTCTTGTGTTCTTACAGGTGTTAATCAGAGAAGAGTAAAAAAGGGTAGCATTCTACTTCTATCTTATGTTCGAGACATAAAAGTTATAAATCAACTACAAAAATTGGAAAACATATAAATAAAACTCCTAAGTGCAACAAGAATTTTGACATAAATTACTTCATTGTAATGATGAAGGTTACAGTTGTTTAGTGGGAAAAAAAAATAGGAAACATAGCAAAGAAATATAAGAAAAGGATGTCTTGGGGGAGGGGAATGGGAAAATGTTTCCTTCATAAAGTCAACATACAGAAATAAAACCAGCATCTGTTCTTTGTTTCTCTATTTGATTCCACTTTTAATTACAGAACTTCATAGTTAAGGCAATTTTAGTAGATCTTTACTTTTTCCTTTATTGCGATTGAAGCTACTGACCAAACTCTAAAGGCACAGAGTGTGTATTTGTGCTCTTTTTTGGGACTTTTAATAATACTGCCTAACGATGGATCTCATTTGCCTTTTGAAAGCTTCTCTCTTGGGGCTTTGTGGCTTTTGTGTTCTCCAGCTAGTGAGCTTCAACTCAGTGGCTCCTGATGTCAGCTTGAATGGATAAGAGGAGTTACAGAGAAAGTTTAACACCTCTGGCTCACACATTGTAAGTTCTTCTAGGTCTTTATTAATGTGGGAAACTGTTGATGCAGTATGGACAGAGACAGGGTGAACTGGAGGAGATTCAGCCAGGGCTTTTCTTTGTCGTCACAAACAGCAAATTTGCACTACCCAGAGAAACCGCTTTTAATGTACGATTAATCGTTCTGTCAAGAAAAGATAGAAATATTACTGGCTTCACAAAATAGTGTTGTAATATGACTTCAATTTGACACACTAAGTGGTTAATAGGTGGGTTTTGTTGTTACATCAGCCAAAAACAATTATACCATGGACTCTGTTGGGGTATGACTGCAGTGATTTGAGTAAGTGAAAGCGCACCTGTTGTGAGGATTTGTACAGTTAAGAAATTTATCTTGAACAGGTGGAGAGTAATGTGCCTGCAGGATTTCTACTCAAGGATATCAGTGTAATGCTGCATGGACTAAGGACTTCTAAATAATTATATTAAATTTTTATAACTAGATAGATTCCCTTACAATCATAAACTCTCTTGTAAGAAGTGAATTTCACTCAATAGCTATTTGCAAAATCCCCCAAATTATTTTTATAATACTCTGTGTTTCTCAGCAATTTATGCTGAACATCGTATTAAAAATGGTTATGTGGATTGCTGAAAGAGTATTTGTACTCTATTTTCCTTTCATATTTCATAAGTGATGAATTGGCTTCATCCTAAGTAAAAAATAGCTGCCATAGTCTTCAATATCTTTGGGTTTTATTACAATAAATAACCCGTACTTTGATATTTGCAATATACATGCTTCAATTCTTTATCAAAGCTCTTTGGAAGATCAGCTTATGAAGTGTCTCTGTTCTCCATACTGTACGTGATCCTTGGGCCCAGGCAATGCATTGACTCCACTTTTCAGTGTTCTGCTCAGAGTAGCAGAGATGACGTAGAAAGAGATGTAGGCTTTATGAGACTGGCACGACACACTTTTGTCCTTTGAAATGAAGTAGATTCAGGATGTGCTTTGCCACACTATGACACCTGTCTTATGAGAGCTCTTTAAATTGCGTTGTTGTGCCTGCTCTTGATCAGCCAAGTATAGTCACTGGCCAGAGCAACATCTTGAATTACTTAGGATTACTAAAGAGCATCTTCTCATCACACATGCTGCAGCTATTCCAATAAGTGATTTTTATGGTTTTGAGAAGTTGCTTCACTAAACCTTGACCCAGTGTGCTATATAACTAACTGATTTACATGGAAGTTCTGGAGGTTACTTCTCACTACTCATGTATAACACATGGGTTAGTTGCCTTTTTGATCTCCATTAATATTGTGCACTCAGAAATCTTCTTCAACTTTATGACTGGGGATTTTCTCCATTTATAATTCATTGTATGCTCCCTCTCTATAGCATATTATATACATATTAAAGAAAAAAAATCACTGAACTGATCACATGGTCAAAAGAGGTTGCTCTCAGTATTTTTAAACATTCAAAGTATATAATTTTATTCCTTAAGTTTATGTCTGTCTCATGTAAAGTGACCTTTTAGATAGTGAGGACAGATCTTTTTTTATCTGCTACTCGCGGAAGGCAGTTTTTATAGAAATATTCCCATCCCATCCTGACTTTTGATGGCTTCTCCAATTGGAAGGTTAGAATAGTGACTTCATGGAGTTTGACTTTGCAATGGTATTTTAATGGTGCCCTGGAAAGTCTTCCCCTGCAACCATGGATACCAATCTCTGTGCCCATTAGTTGTGTGCGGTAGGTGTATGTTGCATCTCAGCTGCCAGATGAGTAGGGATGCATTCTGCTCGCTCTGTGGTTAGCTGAGCCATCTCTCCCTGCCTCACTTGTTCTTGACATTCTATTTTAATTGGCTATTATGTATTGTTTAATTTATGATTGAGTCCCAAACTGCCTCATGTTTCACCTTTGATTTAGAAGTTCAGATTTCTATTTATTTGTTCAATGAATTTGCATTGTTTTAACTCATTGACAATTAATTGGATAGCCTAGGTCAAACTCCTGGCAGTGTTTTTTTCTCTGCATGATCTCATTCTTGCTCACTGTCTGAGGCCTCTTTCAGCTTGAGTGTGGTGGGAAAGGTATGCCCTCCAGCATGACATAAAGCCCCAACCATTTCAAGATGGCTGTTTGAGACTGAACGTAGAAGATTTCAGCAGATGGCGTCTAATTACTTGAGATATGCCAAAGTGCTGAAAGGAGTATTTGTATCTTCAAACCTAAGGGGTAGCTGTACCTGACACGATGTGAGTGGCATATGCATTAATGCACCCATGTCAGCATTTATTCCATCTACAGTTTCTGCCATGAGCTTTATCACAGATAATTGTCTATGATGTGAATGGAACTTCCTTGAGTATTGTTGTAATAGAGCTATAACTAATGAAACTATTACAGAAAGTAAAAGAAAATCCTCTGCTTTTTAGTGGAAAGTAGAAATAAAGAGACAATCTATATTCATTTTATCGAGAAAGCTATGGAGACTTTGAATTAAAACCATCATTTTGACCTTTTAGTTGCGTTTATAGGCAAGTCCTTTTTTATGATCACAAGCAAGTTTTTATTTTATTTTATATTATTTTTTTAAAGACGCAGGGAAATTACTGTTACATTAGTTGCATTAAATAGTTGAGAATTTTTGAGAGAGAGGTATGTCATGCTCACCTTAGCCACAGTGTTAGTCTCAGCAAGGTCAAGGGACTAATTGTGGACCCAGGCTGCCCTAAGCCAGTTGCAGTACATAATTGCTTGCTGCCTTGGGAGCAGCGTAAGAAGGAAATTGTGACTTGAAGCGATTCTGTCCGGTATTCTAGGGAGTAGGGTCAAAACTGGCCTATGTCTGCTCCCTCCCTTCCCCTACCGGTGGGTGGTGAGTCTGTAGAACTCATTTCCCCTCCTGGGCTGCCATCTGTGATACAATAAACCAATTCACAGAAGAGAAATTCAGAGTTTCTTTTGGAAGATCGTGCATCAAACCCTTCTGACTCCCGCATATTCATGTACATCTCTGTTCAGAGTATTGGGTTTATGGGCTGAAATAAAATTAAGAGTTTCATATGAAAACATGCAGATTTTTTTCCTCCATACAGGAGAGATTTTCGGTTGTATTATTTTTTAAATTTCTTTATAGGTTCTTGTGTTAATCAAGGAATAAACTTTTTTTGATGTTGTTTGATTTGCTAGTGTTTCTAAGACTTGGCACGCTCCATTTTCTAAGCAATTTATTTAGCCATAGAAAATGATCACTTACTAGAGCTATTTATGTAAGGCATTCCAAATTCCTATGAGTCAAGCAGTGTGTATTTTAGAATACTTGAACCTCCTCACTCAAATTAACAACTCTTTTTCATTTCAGCTCCTTCCAGGAGTATATCTCAGTTTCTCTGGGAGAAAACCAGCAGTCTCATTTTATACTGGCAGAGTGGTGTAGTAGCAGAGGTAGATTTCTGTATGTGACTGTGAGCACATACAAGATTTGAAGCTTTTAGTGGCAACACATTCCCTCTCACCGCAACAGAGCTTTCTCAGAGATTGAACCTTTTTATTTCTGAGTATTTAAAATAGTAAAGCATTTGCCCCATTTAACATTGTCAGTGATTTTGTTTATGCTACTTCTGTAAAATATAATGCAGGTTTATTTTTTTGTTTCTTTTTTTTCCTCAAATTCAAGTAACACTGCAATTACTTTTCATGTTATAGTAAATGAAAAATAATCTTGCTTAAAATGATTCTATCCAATTTTGAAAATAAAAAAGGAAATCAGAGATTATCCCACTATAACTCAACTTTTTAACCAGAATAAATACTGGTAATAGTATCTGGCAAAATTGAAACAGGCACAGTGAATTTTCCCTTGAGGAGCAGTATACAGTTATTGTTGCTTAAACAGTTCAGAGGAAACATGAAGTTACATGACTCTGCTTGCTTAATACACAGAGAGGTTTGTGTAAAAATCAAAGAGATATTTTTCTTTCTGTTGCCTGCCTTCTCAAGCCTGTTAAATGGTGCAATGTGGTGGTCTTGTTAGACAATAGTAACTGAAACAACATATCTTTATTGAGAATTTCAAATAATCACATAATTTCACATAAAGCACAAGTGTTTTATTTTAAAAGCACTGTTGAAATAATATTGAAATAAACCATTTCATCCATATTCCAGTGTCTGTCTAGGTGGTATGAGTATTTGTTATATGCATCTTCAGGATTTATTATACTAAGAATACTGCATTTGCTTGAAGGACAAAGTTCTCTGCAGTAAAATAGTCTGACTAGGTCTCATTGCACTCTGATTTACACAATTAGAAATCTGCATTTTACTTTTCTTACAGACATTCTGTACTCATGTTGCTGAAGCACTTCTATACTGTGTTAAAGAAATGTATATGGTTATAAATTAAAACCTATAATTAAGGTTAATATTTTATTTGTGTATTTTTTTGTTTACTTTAAATGTTTGTTAGCATAGATACAGCTGCAGAATATAAATAACAGCTCAGTAAAATTAATATCCACAAATTTTAGTAACCAGTATGAATAGTGAAATTTACTTTTATCAAGCGACCCGCGAACAATTCACTCTGTACCACCTAAGTGTTACTTAGACTTTTGATTAACATCTTGATGTCCCCTGGGAGGAAAGAAGGTATAAATACATGCATAACAAATGTGGTCCTTGAACTTTTGTACATCTGTGTGCATTGATACATGCCAAACATAACATACTTCAATTCATTCACCTTCAGGCTTCTGCAGAGGCTGTTAGATTGTGTAATCTGTAGAGGATACATATGGAGAGCCTTTTCTTGCACAGCTCCCAGATCAGCTCTGTGAGAGGCTGTGCTTTAGTGGAGAACAAAGTGCTGATGGTATCTTCTGAGCTGAGCACTCTCTGAGTATGAGAGAAGAGCTCACTGCGCTTCAGACATGCCCTTTGTGCATCCCATGAACAAAATCTCTCCTTGTGCATGCTCCTCATTGTACAGGTAGTGTGGGCAAGTGTAGCAAAAAATTTAGCCAGGTCTTACTTTCCTCTTATAATTTGTCAGGAAAGGAAACAAACCTTTCAAACATCCTTAACTCTCCCAGCAGTCATCATACTTGTGTAATATGTATAGATTCTGGGGTCAGTACAGAACAGTTGCAAGTCATTTGCCTGAAAAGGAATGTTTTGACATTACTGTACCTGTAATGTGCTGTTTCCTTAAGGTTTAGGGTAAAGCTTCACACCAATGTAAAGCTTGTTTAGATATGGCAGTGCCAAGCCCAGGGTGAATGTCCAGCTGCATCCCAGAAGCACCGGGTCTCTGGTAGCACTGAAAGTGTGGTCATGCCTGGGGAGGTATTCCTCAGCCAGGGATGCTCCCCGGCTACATGGACGCTCATCGAATTTGGGATAGTATGGCACACCACTGAAGAAAACGGGGATTTTTCTTTTCTTTAATCTAAACTGAGGTGCTGAAATCATCACATATTTGTAGCAGAGATTTTAAAGAAGTATGAATGATATTAGGATTGGCGATAGAATTGCAAGAGCTGACAACACTGTAGATGGTATAAAAAATTATTTGGAGATACTTTTAGAAATCTAACACATCAAAGAAGGTATTTATCAGGAATAGATTTTTCTGAAGTGTCAGCTACATCAGTTCGTGCTTGTAGTGTACTTTTTGTGCAAGTCACACTGTAAACTGAAATGCAAAGTACATATGGGTAGGATATCCTTTTCCTGTGAATTGTCCAATCAGTCTTGCATTGTTTGAAATTACCATCGCCACATTCTTACAGTCTTTTCATTTCATGTAGGAAGATTGTGAAACTTTGAAGAAGCAGCTGTTAAATCTATTTTATATTAGATAATTGTCTCTGTCTGCTAGTATTTTCTTTTTGCAGTTCAATACCAAAGTGAGTCATGAGTCTTTTCTGCCAGTTCAGTACATGTGGATATTATCAGAAACAAATGATATTGTACAATAAGTTTGCTTTTATGTAAGTACTGTTTTAAATTAATTAAAGATTTTTTTTTTAAAAAAGATCATGAATTACCTTTAATAGTATCTGTAAATGTAACCCATTCTGAAGTTTCTCTTTGTAGCAGACATCTATACTCAGAAACTAAACGGTGAATAAGTGTTTGACTAGCAAAAAACAGTTGCTGGGATCAAAGTCATGATCAATGTACTGATCATTTCGTATTTATGTAGTGACTTCAATCATATTGGCCATAACATAGACATATGCAATACTAAATATCTTTCCGCTTCATTTTAGTTTCAATTTTAAGTAATTGCAGCCAACAGATGCCTTGATGCACAAAGTATCATATAATCCATGTAATTATAATTTCTGCCTATTCATTTATTAGCTACATTTATAAGCAAGAAGTGGGTCTGTATTTTTACAAAATATATGCTCAGTAAGCAGTAAATCTAGGACTTATAAAAACATTATCAATATGTTCTAATTAATATTTGCTCTTTTCCTTAAGCTATTATAAGGATACTTAATGCACAGCCTAAAATTAGAGTTGACAATTGCAAATACAATCCAACCAACATAGTAATAAAATCAATGCTTACATTTCCCTTGGGGCCACTATTTACTGTTTGCTGTGCCATTTCCTTAATGGAATGGCAGTTATGTTTGCAGAAACCTTGTAACTACGATTTTTATATTTTAACTAAAAGCAGCTTTCCTGAAGTAGTATGGTTAAAAAAGAATCTGTAGTCGCTTTCAGAAAATTGCTGTAAACATTTTGTAGCCAGTTTTAACAAAGACTAAAAAGAAACATCTTTTCATAGTAAATGTCACTGAGTTCTAAGATGAATTATTTGTAATGTCTAAACTCTTTTCAGTTGCATTGCAATAGACGTTTGCCTTAATCTTGAAATACTTCCCTGATTTGTTTTCAGTTTCATTTACTCGGTTCAAATTCTTCTTAATCATTGAAAGCTCATTCCTGTGTGGAGGTCTGCAATGTTCTCAAAGCGTACAAGGGATTCTGGCAGTTTATTTGACTTAGCAAATTAAAATAACGGAGGAAAATATGATCTTCGAGATGAGTCATCACAGCTGTTGCACAGATCTAAATCTAGTCTTTTGACTTGGTGCTTCTTTCACTGAAGTTTGTCCTTGTCTTTATCCAGCAGGGCAGCAAGTGTTTCTGTGCTTCACAATGTGCAGAAAGCAGGGTGTAGTTGACATTTTTCCTGCATAAAAGTGTCATATGTGTTTGCATATTCAGTATAATCTTTCTCTAATGATCCCTCACAAGAGGGGTGGATGTATGAAAAAAACCTGTGAGTTATCACAGCTTAATAATTTGTTCCTTACGGGGTTCTGCTGGCTGTGCAGCGTGTTCTTGGCATAGGTGAAGTTTAAGGTAACAGGTTCTCATACAACATGGCTGCTTACTTTTGGCTCAATTATCAGGGACTAGTTATTGACTGTGATTTTTCACTAATTATTGCTTTTGATCATGTGGCCGTATACTAACCTTATGCTTTCACTGCCATTCTCTGCCTGGTATTTTGAATAGTGTTCATTATGTTGTTTAGTGGGAAGTCTGCATCACTGTCTATATATAATCACTGTAACCATGTTGCATGTGAATATCCATTCCTGTGAAACGTTACATTGCTGGATCTGCTTTTGTTCTACTTGTGGTGATATGCCAAAACTGAAAAGTATATATTAGAAAATAAATTTTGAAATATGTCGATTTGAAAGCACCAAAATTAGAAAAACTTTTTAGTGACGTGGAAAGTACACATATATTGAAAAATGTGTGATATATACCAAATAAATGTCTAGATATATAGGACAAGATATAAACCAAAATATGCTGAATTGAAATTACTGAAAAAATACTAGGACAAAATGGAAGTCTAGGACAACGTACTTCAGTTCTGAATGGTTTTGTAGCTTTTACATTACAGATGCTGTTTCAATTGCAATGTTCTGAGTAACTCTTAGGTTAGGATGCTTTAAAAGATGATAAGGGATCTTATCTTTTACATATATATATAAGAATATGCATATATGTATACATAGGACAGTTTATGTATAGGCTGTATCTTCAGTAATCACTTATAACTCTGTAAAAGTTTAGGTTGAAATTTTTATCTCAAGTATCTCATGTCTAACCTCAGGGTTTTATTCTAGTTTTCAACAGCAACAATGATTCAGCTTTCACAGAGAACAAGTCAGGAGAGAAATAGGAATATCTTTCTGCATTCAAATATTTTCTTTTGGTTTAATGATTCTGAGCTTTGGAGGAAGGAGTTAAAATTTATCATTAAGATGACATTCAAATACTTAGTTTTGATCACTTGAAAATGAGTCTGAATCTGGCTAAGGTAGAAATTTCTGCAATTATGTTTCATATGCCCATTAGACTTGTTTAGAAACTTGCTGATCTTTTGCAGCTACACTGGTATGGTCCAGACACACAGGTCTCCATGTTCCTGCTAAACCTGCTCTCCAGTAGTTTTACAAGAAAAGATTATTATTTTGGAACTTCTGACTTTTGTTGTCTGAATTATATTGGTACTAGTATTTTCAGCACATGCTGTTATAACATAAAAGAAAGTCTCTCAGATTGTCGTGTTTTTTTTTGTTTGTTTGTTTTCTTGTTGTTTTTTTATTATTATTATTATTATTATTTGGCAGGTATAATTCCCTACATTTTCCTAATACAATGCTTTTGAACATTCTTCAAGGATACTGTGTTTCTTGACAAACTCACTAGCTTGCCAAGATCAATGTGACTTCGACACTTATCAGTAGATCTGATGGAAGCTAGATTAATCTCATCATCAGAAAACAAATAGATAAACAGACAAAAACTCCATGTACTTTAAGATTTGTCCCAATATGATTTAATTCCTTGCGTCCTAGAATTTGTTTTATGCACACCCGTCATACTTAGTGGCATCAGGAAACTTGATTTTCATTAATATTTGGCCGAAGTAATTGTGTGAACAGAATCCCAGACACATTCAAGGAAACATATTTTGAAACAGGATATTGAAAATAAAGTCCATAGGACAACAAAAGTCAGTTTACATGCTGATGTCAGCATTTGTGTACAGTGATAAAGCCAAGCTCTTTTCATGCTAAAGATAAATTCATATCCAAATCTTTAATAAAAAACAAAACTGATGTTAGCTTTTCACATTAAAGTCAGGAGTGTCTTTGTAGCTCTTCCCAGAGCCTCAATTGTTAGGAACAAAAGTTATGTCCTGTTAAGAAAAAAAATTAATCACTCAAGTTATTACGTAGGGCGTACTGTGTATTCCAGGCTCAAGCTTTATACTGAAACCTTTGAAGAGGCTGCCCGTACCTACCAAATGTTGTAATTGATACAGAATCATTACTATACAACAGCTGCAATAACAAGGTGCTGCTGCCTTTACTTTAATCTACCTCTCTTTCTGCCAGTTTATTATGTTTTGAATTTATTCTTTTGTAGATCTGTGAGCTATCTTTCTTATGGAAATTAATCTTTTTAAAAGATTTGTACTCTCATTTTCAAACACTAATACATTCATTCAAGTATCCCATTATTCAGAACCAGCTGGCTTTTTATCTAGTGATATTTACTTCAAAAAGGCAAGTTAAATGGTATCATAGATTAATTCTCAGGGCACAGGAAAGCTTTTTTAGAGAAAAAGAGATTTGGTAATTACTTAGAATATCGCAATAAAATCACAGAACATGTCAAAAATGTGTTATATAATCTGTCATAATACGAAACTTCAAGAAAAAGTTAATTCACTGAATTGAACATAATATGTGGCATCAGTATACGATTTTTAAGTGGAACATTATATAAGGATAAAACTTTGCTGTGATTTATAATGAGCTATGTCATGATTTTTAGTTATGTATTTTTTTCTTTGCAGAAAGCACTGAAACTTCAAAAAGGGCATTATCCACTGAAATTTCTTACATAAATCAAACTAGAAATAAGACACATTTTACAATTCAATTTAAGATCCCACAGAGACAATAATGTTGCAAGCTGTGCATTTTGCAGAGTAATATAGTAATGTCTAGTTTGCATTTTTGAAAAACCAAATTAATCACACTTTATTGAATATGTTGAAGCAAACCTAAAATTCATCTATTATTGAAAAACTTGTGCAACAAACGCAAACTATATTTTATACATAAAGGACAAACTCATTTATTCATTAGGTTAAAACACTTGGAGTTTGCATTTTGTAGCTACAAAAGAAATGACATTTGCTATCTGTTCTTCTTTTTTAAATTTTTCAAAGCATTATGTTCAGAGTAATCTGCTTGAAAAGATTGTACTAATACTTTAACAGTATCAATCCTGAAAACTGCACAGAAATCCCTGTGGAAACTAAGGGTAGTTTTGATTTTTAAATTTCCTTTTTTAGTGAATCACTTAACAGGACAAATACTCTTTTATATCTCATATTTAAATAATGTATTTTATCTCTTAATAGATTAGCCACAAGATAATAAAGTTTTTAGTCAGTTTTTAGCATTTGTACATCCCTTGAGCTAACATGCCTCGGCACTACTTTGAATTAGAACTTGTATCTTTGTACTCAGCTGTGCTCAGACTGGTACATCAAAGCAACCAGAATGAAATTTGGGCCTTAGTCAAGTCTCACTGACTTCAATAGAAATGGATTTTC
Source organism: Baryphthengus martii (assembly GCA_013396935.1). Classification (NCBI taxonomy): domain Eukaryota; kingdom Metazoa; phylum Chordata; class Aves; order Coraciiformes; family Momotidae; genus Baryphthengus; species Baryphthengus martii. The sequence continues at coordinate 15,565 of VWZK01020828.1, read as the reverse complement.
AGTCTTAATCTTTTAAAGAGAAAGGTATTTTAAAATGATTTGTAGATGTTTTCCTGTTACAGGGTATAATTCTGGAATTATGTATTCTACATCTTGCAGGGCATGTAAGCTCTGTGCCAAATTTGTGTGCCAAATGTCAGGTGCTACTACTTATGATTCCGTTTCTAGGAATACTACTCTAAGTTATTCTGGCCTTTAGGCCAAATTTGATTTCTAGGGTTTGATTTCTAGGATAATTGTTGCCTGAAATGCCTGTATATTTATGTCTTGATGATTTAGAATGGAGAAATGCAGCTTTTTTTTTTTTTTTTATTTTGAACAGAAATACGTACTGACTATATGGATAGATTGTTTGAAACAACAGTTTTTGAAAAAAACAACATTCAGTTTCACTTCAAAGACAGAAGAATCTTAGATCAGAATAAAAAATGTTTTTAGAATTTGGAAAAGCAGACCCAATTTTTACGTAATATTTCCTTGAGCATCAGGAAAATTTCTGGCTCTTGTCCCATGTTTTTATTCAAGATCTATGCCTAAAGAGTTTTCAGTCTAAAATTAACATTGTTGCTTTTTATTTTTTTGCTACAAATAATCAGTTCACTTATATTTTCTTCTATGTAAGAGTAACAACAAATTTGAAAACACATTATGCACAGATTTTTTTTCTTTGCATATGCATATTAATTGTGTCTGACAGAGAAAGAGACCTCTTAGGCCCCATTGAAAAGCACTTAAAGGACATTCATGAGAGCATCCTCAGATGAGTTTAGAAAATGACATGATTTTACACTCCAATACTTTAGAAGAATCTGCTGTGGCTTCTCTTTGTGCTGTAATGAGCAAAGTGGAGATTGGGTTGTGCTGAGGGTGGACAGATACAGTGGTTATGATGACCTGACATTTTTGATTTATTGTTGATAGTCTTAAAATACCATTCCTTGAACATCAGACTATCTCTTAAAAGATATTTGAGACTCTGCTTTGTCTAACACTTTTATCAAAGTGCAGATCTGGAAACCTGTTCACAATGTAACAGTGGCATGAGATAACATGCTCACCTGCTTTTGAAGGAGCTGCATCATGGTTCCTTGGCTCATAGCAAAAACATGCTCATGGTAGAAGCTAACCATTTTTCATAACAACATGCCTAACATTGTGTATTGAAGAAAACACTCGATTTACATCCAGACCGTTCTCACCTGACATGAGGTAGCTAAAAATTAGCAGTGCCAACTTCTCTGTAGTCAACAGCACTCCGTAATAATAGATGGTACGCAATAAAACATTCTGCCAACTTCAGTGTGGTAAAACAATTTCAAGCAAATTTCAGGTGCCTGGCCACCATAACGGAATCCAAACTACCAGCTGACGTGTTTTCTTCTGGCTTTGAGAAACTTAGCGTGAGTGAGGATCTACAAATACCTGATACTGAGCTGAACAATGTGAAATACTAATGCATCGTAACATTTCCCTGTTTGCAGGGCTTAAATATGAGAGTCGTAACACAGAGAAACATCTCTACCCATTTGGTGTGCAGAGGACCAAACAGGCTGCTGAGGAAGCATCTAGCCCACCTTGTTATTATAGAATAGCCATCAGTTATACATGAGTCAAGAAACTTGTCCATAAAGCAAGAAATGTGGGAGCAAAGATTATCTTTGTCAACATTGTACCCACAATTCTGACCCGAAGATTATTATTACTAATTAAGTCAAGGCAGGATGAAGAAAAGTACTTTTTTTGTCTATTCATATACCTATTGTCTCCCGTTATGTACTTCCTCTCATCTCTGACCAGTTGAAATACTGGTCATGAGGAAAGATTGGTGGAGCTAAGAAACAGAATAAGACATGTGGTTATGTCTTTTCCTGACTGCTGAAAGAGTCTACCATCCCAGTTTTTACTGGATGAGATGGATCTGACACAGACATATTGTTTAAAGTACAATTAAAAGGTGCATGTGTTCTGCACAAATTGATTTGTTTTAAGGTACTAGAATGACCATAAATAACTTAAAGATAGTGATATATTTCGATTTTAAAAGTGAAACAAAAATACCAAAATTAATTAAAGTAGTTAACACCTCTCCCTCAAAAATCCAAGAAAGTATTTAAGAAACTTACTGTTTAAGATATATCGCTTTCATATTTCTACCCTCGTAATCCAATTTCTTACTTTTGACTGTCTTTGAGTCAAGATTTTGCCTTTGATCCTTTTCGTAAGGCTCCAGTCAGAAAAACAGCAGCAGTTGTGAGTGGAGTAGAGTGTCTATATGTAAATAAATAGGAGAATATTGGTAGACTAAATCTCAACGAGAAAATTATGCTTTTTGCATAAACAGCAACAATTGTGAGAAGTGATTATAACAGATAAGCATTTATTTATAGATCTTTCCTACTGAGTGAAATTCCTTGTAATTTGATGTCTGTGTATATGTACTATTTCTTACAGTATTTTCACACTGTAAGCTCTTTGGGGCCAGGACTGTTCACCTGCTCTATCACATTTTATTACTACAACTGTTACTAATAGTCATACAAGTTGTCATTTTATTCATCATCATCCTGAGAAAAGAGTAAATCATGTGCAGGAACAGTTTCAGCTGTCCAGAAATAAGACTGAGGATCCATGAACTCTTATACGTAAGAGTTCCTTCTTAAAGTAACAGAATGACATGGTCATCTGTCTTGGGACATGGAAATACAGGGAAAAACCAAAAGGCTTAAGTACACAATGAAGTTACTGTGGCATAATGAAGCACTGAATAACAGCTGAGCTGTAATAATGATTCTTAGTCTGCCATGAACACAAGATAATATTTATGTGTTAACTTCAATGAAAGAAGCATGATTCACGGTATGTTTTTATTCGCTAGGCTGAGCTTGCTGGATTTTGAGCTGGTTGATACATACGCTTCATATACAAATCCAAGTGTACGACAAGAGGATATTTTAAAGCAAATTTCTAGCTGACAATTTGCTCTACCGTTTATGTATTTATGTGTGTTGTTTGTGTGTTTGTGACATAAAGGTAGAGATGTACACACAGATACATACATATGTGTTCAGATAACACAGAGGTGGTAAAGTTGTATATCTAAAAGCTAGAAGAAGGACATTTTAAATAATTATTATTGTCAGTATTATCACTGAGTTCCTTTGAGATGTGCAGCTACTACATGCTGCAAATTTATGAAAAGACTGTATAAGACCTAAAAATTAGACTATACCAGAATGACCATGAGAGAGCTAAATCAAAGCTGTATAAGCAACATAAGATTAAGACAGTTCCTCCCAGAGCTCTGAGTGAACATCTGCTTCCCAAAGGAGGAAGATGGCTCTACAAGCCTCAGTCAATCTTCTGGCTTTCCTGCAGCAGTTTCCTAGTGTGGAAGGGACACATCAATTCAGAAACCTCTGTTCCTGGGGCAGGGAATGTCCAGCCCTGTGCTGCACATCAAACCAAGATCTGGGCAAACACAGATCTTTTCCATGAATGGGAAATACAGCCATGCACTGTGGAGAGTGTCTGAAACTTGGTGCAGCTGGTGGGGTTTCATGTGGCCAACTTGTGGTTATTTTCCCAGAGAGTATAAGGATGTAATTGTTTTGAGACCTCAATATCAAATTTGCTTAAGACTGGATCTTAATCTGTTTATTAATAAGGACTGAATTTTGATAATTTAGCTTTGTTTTCTAAGAAAATGACTAAAAAAAAATATCACTGAATGAAAATCTGAAGAGTAAGGAGCCCTTTAGAGCCCGCATATGTGGGCAGTATGTGTGCTGGACATTCAAATGCTCCTCTTTAGTTCAGAAATAATTTTTTTTTTTTTTTAATCATCAATAAACATGATTACCTGTAATATGTCAAACTTGGTGCTTTGCAGTTTTGTCCCTGGTGCATCTTTTTCTGAATATGAGTTTACAGAGGTCTTCTCGTTTTTAATTTCAATGCTTCAAGCCAAATGTGTCTTGCATCTATTATTTTTCTCTATTGTAACACAGCTAAAAGAGGTGGCACAAAGTGTGGTCAACCTAGTGCTATGTTCTCACTTTTATGCGCTTTATGCATACATTTTGCACTGCTGTATCTTTACTGAGGATTTCCTACCATTTTTTTTTTTTTCTTTCTGTTAGTTTCTTGTATTAGAAGGACTGTCAGTTTTATTTAGGTCCTAAAAACCCGCAGACTTTTAGAGTTAAAGGAGTTCAGGTCATTTGAGATAATTCTTTAGTAAAGATAAAGAAAAGGGGGGAGGCAAGTTGCTGAGTAGTTATATGATGTATGGTTTTGCTGTTCTTGTCTTTGAGCACTACTAGTAAAGAATTAGATGCCATAAACCTCAGATTAGAGGTAGTAAGGGTTAGAAGTCATGGTCCACACCAACTGAGGAATTGCCTACATCAGACCAGTATAGATGTTAAGTGCAAACTGCCGTCCAAATTCGTATTTTCGGCAAATCTTAGGCAGCCGCCCGTAGCCCTGAATCACAGTTCTGGCACTCAGAAGCTCAGATCTGCATAGTTTGCCTTGGACAAGTTTCTGGACCTGTCTGTTTTAGTCTCTACCATGCTAAAACCGAAGCCTATTGTATCGAGCTTATTGTACTGATTATACAGAGCAAAAAAAATCAAATGAAGGTAACTTCTTTCTTTATAAACTGAAGCAGCAGGGGATCTTAAGCTAAAATAACTCAAATCCATATTTCCCAGAAAATGTTCTGAACATGAAGTTATATACTACTCATCTGGGCTTATCTGCTAAGCATGCAGGAAAAATTCATATGGAAAATTACGTAAAATGAGATATATAGTAGTGTATACATTTTCTATTAAGTGGGAAATTTTTATAAATAAACACATGCAACTGTAATTGAGAGGTTCAATAAATAACTTGTAATGTTCATCATGTTGAAAGAGGGATGAAGAAAGTGTAGTTTTCTGCTGATTTTTGTTGACTTCTGATAGCTTATTAGTCTTCATATTATAGAAACTCTGCATCAAGGGACTGGTTGTATTTCTAACTTTCTGATCTGAAGTTAACCAAGTATACTTGTCAGTAAAATGTTGTCCAGTTATTTTCCTGAATATAATGTTTAAACTGCATCTATTTTTTTTTTTTTACTTCTTGATGTCACAAATTTACTTTAATGTGTCTAAATTATGCTCTTATCTTAAAACGTCACATAATCATAAAAATAAACTGTATGTTATCTATGAAATGAGGACAAGTTAGGAATTTGTGAAAAGAGACAAATAGAAAATCTATTTTTAGGTAAATGTCACACAGCCTGTAACTGGCTTGCTGAGCTTTCACTTGTGTTGGGCAGTTTCATTATTCATTATACTGAATTTTAAAAAAGCTTTTCCTGTGTTAATCTTTTTTTTTTTTTTTTTGAAATAATGAAGGATTAGTATTAAACATATATATTCCATCGGATTCATTGTGTCTGTAAAAAAAAATTCTTTCACTAAGTAGTTTATATAAATTCAGTATTTTATGATTCATGATTAAGCATATAGTATGTAGATATAGTAAAATATAGTCTGATGTTCAGTATGTAGAATTCCACTTATTTCCTGCAATTACCAGTTTGTACTGCAGTTTTTATTTATTGATACAGAAATACAAAAAGGGCAAGTAAAGTGAGTGCAAATCTGGCTTACAGTCCAAACTACAGTTACCATTTCCCTGACATGCTGAGAAAAACCTTTGCAATAAAGTTAAGACAGTGAATGAAGCAATCAGCATGACTGAGGCTAAAACCTGTTTTTCACGTTGCTGGTGTTGTCTTCAAAGAAGAAACCATGTGTGATTTCAAAAGTTTCCCTGGTTTCTACCTTATATATTTCTGTGGGAAAATGTTTATCATGGTATAGTCCTTTTTTCTCTTTTCTTTTTTTTTAATTTTCAGAATTTGCTGATATATTTGTGCTCTGTTAGCATACCAAACTCATAAGCCTACAATGTTAGAGAAAATTATTAAAACTTTCAATTATCAGGCCACATTGCTCATGGCCTATTTAAGAGCATAAGCATGATTATATAACCAGAAAGTAACAAGGCAAGGCTTTGTGAGGGGGGAAAAAAGAAAAGAAAAATCTTACCTAGAGCAGAGTGCAAAATGTTTCAAAGAGATCTTGGGAAACTTGCTTTTCTATGTCATAACACATGCTCTCCTGATCACTTTGTGATCTCAAAAGAGGTGGTAATATCAATAATATGAGATGCACAGTGTTTATATATGGCAAATCTCTTTTTGCTTTTAATGATGTAGCAGTACCATAGAGGTCTTACAAAAGTGCCTTTATTTCTAGATGTCTGTCCTTTATACAGTTTTACAACACTCATATATTGCAGATAAACACAACAGCTCATTTTAGGAGACTGAGTTATACAAAAAATGGAATCACAAATTTATAGCAATTCAAAGTCTGAAACAGCAGGATTTGACCTGGACAGTTTTCTGAAGAGGATTCCTCACTGTCAGGATGCTAAGTTTACCAGTTTTTAGCACACTGATTATGCATATTTTCCAGAGGACATAAATAGCCTAGATAGTGATAGTCCACTTCAGAAAAATGAGCCAACACAGCTGATACTGATGCTTTGTTTGGTAATTGTTGCTGAGATACAAATTGTTTTAGCAAACACAGAAGATAACAGCAAGCTTAGGGGACTGAAAGAAGATCAGTACTACACAAAAAGAAAAAAAAAATAGTGATTTGAGTTGTTAGTAGAAGCTCAGGCTCTCTTTTGTGTTTTTGATGTGTAATATTGCTTGTGTATGTAATAGTACCTAAAACCAGCCCTAAGCCAGGGCTGGGATTCACTTGCCTAAAGACAGTCTTGAAGTGTTCTCTGTAATGCTGTAAAATATCCAAGTTTTCCACAGGAAAGGAAGAGGAAGACTTGAGAAACTGGCAGATAGCCTAATTTTAGTTTCTAAAATTCACCTATAGTCAAGAAAAGTTTGTCTTATTTGCCTATGCATAGCTATATGCTGCTGTTTTAGATAACCTCAAGTATCCTACCTTACCTATGTCTCTAGATAGCTATGAGGTCTCCTGAATGCTCTGTGTTGTACTCTCCAACCTTATAACACATGTCTCAAATTATGTGGCCATCTCAGGTGCTGTGTGTTTAGGCCATTGAGTTGAATCTGGGAGAAGGGTCACTGCAGTCCCTGAAACTAGGAGATTCCGATTTAGCTGATCGCGTGTAGGTCTTTCTCACACAGACTGAGCTTAACTGTTCTCCAGAGCCTGTTGGCTAGATCTCTGGTGACTAAACTGCTCAACTCATATTGTAGGAAGGTAAATTTAGGTAAACTGAGTCCTAATAGGGACAGAATGAGAAAGGAAAAGGAGTAAGCAAAAAAAAGAGATATAATTGTAAAAATGAATCTGGTACATTTAGATCAGAGTTTGTTTGTGAAGCTAACATTATACAGTCTAGTTTTCTGCTTCATTTTCTTTTTCTTGGTTGGATTACCTTCCAGTCCAGAATTCTTTTTCATTTATTATTACCATCCTTAGCTACCTAATTATGCTACTAATGAATACAAATAATCCAGGCATCAGGCCTTTACAGACTCACTTCGGTGTACAAATAATGGTTGGTTGTGTAACCACTGATGATGGGAGAAGGTAACTCACATTATGGAAAATATGTACTGAAATGTTGGTGATGGGAAAAACACTAAATTCTGTAGTCTGCTTTTTAAATTCTGAAAATGTATTGTCAGTTTTGTTCCATCAGATTTTTCATGGTGAGTAAATGTGGGACAGTCTGAGCCCAGTTTTTAAGCACATGTACTTAGATTTGGAACTTTTATTTCAATTTTTGAGTGCTTGTAATGGCACTGTCGCACATGAAATATGTAGTTGGCTACCAAATTGCCCATTTGAGTGCACATATATGGCGTTTGAGCACTCAACATTAAGCATTTGCGTTTCCAAATCGGATGCCTTGTGCTTGAAAGCCTTGAAAATGCTACTCTATGGTCAGCCTAGTGCAGCGTCAATTGAAATGCAGTTTGAATGCAATGTAGAGCTTCCAATTGCTGCTTCAGAAAGTGTTATGCTGAGTCTGGAACACTTTGCATAATTTAATTAATTATGCCACTAAAAACTGATTTTCCCTCAATTTAAAGCAAACAGCTTTTATGAGGGTGAACTGCAGCACCCAGGGATATCAGGTGTCCAAGCTTTTAATCCTATTACAAAGACTTGACAGCCACTGATGGCAACTGGAAAAACATAAGCCTCCAGCAGGGCAACAAGTGAAGAGGAGGAAGGCAACAGATTTTTAATACTCTTCAAAACCACTGTACACATTAAATCAAAATAAAATGTTAAAAGTGACAGAACTGGTAGCTTGCACTTTGTTGTGCAGACTGCAAATAGTGTCTAAGGAATAACACTTATTTCACTTTGACATTAATGAAAATAACTGTTTCCTCTAAGATGAAAATTGTTCTGCTTAACTAAAGTAAGAAAAACACAACAAATGGCCAAGACTATTTGTATCTGCGTCTATCCACTTAAAGCATTTGGGAGTGCAACAGCCGGTAGTTTGAAAGCAGTTTCTAATGTTATGGATTGGATTCTGTCTATGAATCATTTTCTTTGTAAACAAATCTTGACAGACAATGCCAGGCTACAAGTATCAAAGAATCTGTCACTGACTGAATGCTAGATTTTAGCTAGCTGGAGCTTGTCTTCTCCCAATTTATTATTGGGTTTGATATCATTCTGTAACAATAGACTCTGCAATTTTGAGACAGAACGGGGTACTGATTTAGAGCAGCTCTTAATTTCTGAGCTACATAAGCAGTGCCATAACTGGCAACCTATGAATGACCAGGTTAGGAAAGGTCACAGTAGATTTGACTCCATCTCCATATTGAACATCAACATGTAAAGTGAAGTTAACCACAGTGTAGATGATCTTGCTAATAAATAGGAAAAATACCTTTATACTGGGAATTCACCAGCTCTATAAAATGCAGACATCTTTCTTGCTTATAATATCAACAAATATTCATATAATTACTAATATGTATTTCTACATGTAATACATAAAAAACAGAGTGCACCTGTCTCAAAGGCACAGAAATATCTTTGCACAAGAGTTAATAGGGCTCATTGAATGAGCTTTATACTGGATTTGAAGGGGGAAAGGGACAAAACAGTCTCTCTAGAGATAAACTGTGAGTGGGACACCAATGCTTGAGAGTTGGTGTGCAAGCAAGGTCTTTCAATCTGCCATCTTAGTGATGGAAAGGGATGGAGATCCATGTGGAAGGAAAGACACAAAGTTTATTGTTGAGTTAGAAATCATGGAAGCACCTGAGACTGGCCAGGTAGGAAATTAGGCTTTCTCCCAAAAAAAAGCTGTCAGGTTCAATAGCCCAACTGAAGAGCATCTACACCAATGCATGCAGTATGGGCAGCAAACAGGAGGAGCTGAAAGCTATTGTGCAATGGGAAAACTATGACAGTTGCCATCACAGAAATGTAGGGGGATGGCTGACATGACTGGAGTGCTGCTATAGATGGCTATAAATTCTTCAGAAGGGGTAGGCAAGGAAGGAAAGACAGTGGAGTGGCCCTGTATGTTGGGGGAGTGACTTTCTACAGCTTAATGATAGTGACAATAGGGTTGAGTATTTATGGGTAAGAATCAGGGGGAAGGCCAACAAGGCCAATACCATGGTGGTAGTCTGATACAGACCACCCAACCAGGATCTAGAGGCAGATGAAATATTCTGTAAGCAGCTGGGAGAAGTCTTGTGATTGCTAGCCCTTGTTTTTGAGGGGGACTTCAACTTATCAGATGTCTGCTGGAAGTACAAGACAACAGAGAGAAAACAGTCCAGAACATTCCTGGAGTGCATGGAATTTCCTGACACAGCTGGTGAGTGAGCCAACCAGGGAAGGCTCCCTGCTGGACCTGTTGGTTGCAAACAGAGAAGGACTTCTGGGTGATGTGAAGGCTTGAATCTGTCTTGGGCATAGTAATCATGAAATGATAGAGGTTTTAATTCTTGGAGAGGTAAGAAGGGGAGTACTTAATGCCTTCTTTGCCTCACTCTTTAATAGTAAGTCTAGTTGTTCTCGGGGTATCCAGCCCCCTGAGTTGCTCCCCAGGGACAGGGAGCAGAATGAAGCCTCCATAATCTCAGGCAAGTAACCTAGTACACCACCTAGACACATAAGAGTCTTATGGGGCTGGATGGGATCCAACCAAAGGGTACAAAGGAAGTTGGCGGAAGTGAATGGAGTTAAATCCAGCTGGTGAGTCGTCACAAGTGTTGTTCTCCAGGACTCAGTATTGGGGCCTATTCTCTTTAGTATCTGGATCAATGATCTGGATGAGGGGATTGGAGGTACCCTCAGTAAGATTGCAGATGACACCAAGTTAGGCAGGAGTGTTGATCTGCTTGAGGGTAGGTAAGCACTAGAAAGGCATATGGACAGGCTGGATTGATGGGCTGAAGCCAATAGCATGAGGTTCAACAAGGCCAGGTGTCAGGTCCTGCACTTGTGTCACAGCAACCCAATGCAACACTATAGACTTGAGGAACAGTGACTGGAAAGATGCCCAATGGAAAAGGACCTGGTCAGGGTGGTTGACGGCTGACTGAATATGAGCCAGCAGTGTGCCCAGTTGGCCAAGAAGGCAAACAGCATGCTGGCTTGTATCAGAAATAGCGTGGCCAACAGGAGTAGAGAAATGGTTGTTCCTCTGTACATGGCACTGATGAGGCCACACCTCTAATACTATGTCCGGTTTTGTGCTCCTCACTAGAAGAAAGACAATGAGGTGCTGGAGCATGTTCAAAGAACAGTGAAGCCAGTGAAGGATCTAGAGCATAAGTCTTCTGAGGAGCAGCTGAGGAAAGTGGAGTTGTTTAGCTTGGAGAAAAGCAAGCTCAGGGGAGACCTTATTGCTCTCTTCAATCACCTGAAAGGATGTTGTAGTGAGGTAGGTGTCAGTCTCTTCTCCCAAGTGATAAGTGATAGGGCAAGAGAAAATTACCATGATTTCTAACTCAACAATGAACTTTGTGTCTTTCCTTCCACATGGATCTCCAACCCTTTCCACCACTAAGATGAAAAACACTGGAACAAGCTGCATAGGGAAGTGGCTGAGTCACCATCTCTAGAGATTTTTAAAACTTGTGTAGCCGTAGTGCTGAGTGACATGGTTTAGTGGTGGACCTTGTCAGTGTTAGGTTGATGGTTGGACACAATCTTCTTAAAGATCGTTTTTAACTTCTATGATTCCATGATTTTCAGTGGTTGTTTTTTAATGAAGCTCTAAGTATCTTATAACTAGCTTTATTATTTTATGGACACATGCCCTAGGATGAGATGAATAACCATTTGGAAATATCCGTCTTCCTCTCTTGAATCCGCATCAATGTTCTGGCTACAATTAAATACAATTAACTCACTTTAAGTTTTTACCTTATTTCCAGAGTCATATTTTTAATGGAAGAATGTTCAAAATAAGTGAAATATATATGTCACAGTGGCAAAAAGCAGAAAATTAGAGAAAAGGAAATTAGGGGGAATAAAATATTTTTTTCCAGCCATGGTTTAGCTCCTTCAATTAAAAGTAGGTTCATGTTTTTTGAGAGTCTCTCAGTTCTCAAAATACAAGAACACATCTTCATTTATCAGAGGTGATGAGATTCAAATCATGTATTAACCAACTATGTACACTGCATAAAGGTTGTGACAATTTCTTGTAAAATAATAAAAGTATCTCATGTAATTGATTCTCTTCATTGTTTCATAAAATTGCTTTGTTTGATTGCAGGAGAGTTTGGACTGAATTTTCATTACCTACTTCTGAACAATTTACTCTGGGATTGGGACAGTATTGAGCTAATGAGTCAGAATTTATATTGAGCCTTAACTGTCTTCATGAAGTAACTAGGGAAAGAAAATCATGGCAATAACGGAGTATTTTTCATTATAAACTATGTTGTACAGCTTTTACAATCAGGTTTTTAATAGATCTAGAGAAATTGAATTGGAATTCTACCAACTTTTGTGCTTTTGTCATCCCATGAAAATGATGTTAAAAAAATGTCAAGACAAATGTGCTAATCCTGTTTCTACTGACGTGAGGAGGAGGTGGTATCAGTCCTGTTGTTTTTCAGGCCCTGTTATTCAACTAGTAAGATACATATAGAAAAACATTCAGATATATGCACTTCGTTGTAATCCCTAATGCTAAGTGGAAATTGAGTCTAGATTAAATAGGTCTTGACTGATGTTATCCTGAAGTCCTTATCAAGAAAAATTCCCATGAAAAGACTTTCAAAGTCAGAAGGGTGAAATTGTATGCTTTATGAAAAAGGAAGCAATCATATATTGCTGATGGGTATATTAATACTGCTGAGAGTGCACGCATATATACATATTTATTAATGTATTCAAACATTGTTTATTGATTGTATATGGTAAATAAACTCATACAATGAGTGTATTGATTAGTTTGTGTGTGTAAACATACCTATAGTCTATCACAGCATTATACATAAATATGAACCATGAATAATATAAATCATCGGATTGGAAGATTTTAAACTGTTCCTTATATAAAAATGTACAAATTAGTAATGTTATATGATTTTTTTAGTATTGTTCTTTAATAGTATCCTCCTGTTTAATTCTGTGGGTATTTTTTAAGGGGAGGTCTGCACTGGTGGAAAAAGGTGTTTCTAACATATACCAATTATTGCTCCCCTCAACACTTATTTGTCCTCAATCTCTGCTTAGTCTGTTCAACCACCAGAAGACTACAGGCTTTGATTAATAATCCCTTACTTTTTAACTAATAATATGAAATAAAATTTTAATGTACAAAATAGAACCATCAGCCAAGCACATATGCATGCATATTGGTGCCCTCAATAAATTACATTTTTAGTTACTTCCTATAATGTTTATTTATTCACAAATACAAAAAGAAATATGACCGTAGTTTAAATTTTAATTGACATAACAGGCAATATTCTTTTTTTAGATATCTGCTGGCAAAAATATTGTCTCACATATAAAACAAATGCTAAGTTTTATTTGCTAAGAATGGCAAAAGTATATTTAAAATATACATCATACACAAACTTTATGTGAATGAGCAGTACTGTAATACTTTTAGGTGTTTGTTCTAACTCCTAAATTACAAAAGTTATCCTTACATGTCTTTTTCAGAGGGTGGGGAAAAAAAGCCCCAAAAGTCCATCCCCCAGCCAGATATTAAAAAAAAATAAATAAAAAAAAAAACCCTAAAAAATTGCCACTTGCAAAAAAAGTTAGATTGCTGGCCTTGTTTGCAAGTTCAGACATTGAAAATTGGGAGTCTTCCTTCATCCAAATAATATATATTCATTCCCCACAGGCAGCAGTGATGGTTCTTGGGATAAAGAAAAACATCAGTCTCCCCCTACCCAAGGATCACAGGCCTCTGTTAACCATCCCAACTTGCCTGGACAGCATAATGTTCCAGTTAGCCATCCTCTCAACCCTCTTCAACAGAACCACCTTCTGCCAAATGGTACGGGTTGACATCTTTCAGCGCTAACATCAGCAGTTTTCCAATTCTTATCTTTATTTTGTCTTTGAATAGGCTATGAAAACTCAAAGATGAGGGGAATACTGGAATATTTCCTTTAAAGTATTAAGCAGGGGAAGTGGAGACAGTAAAGAACAAATGCATATGCAATAAAATTGATACTTAAAATAACTGCTAATCTGTGCATCGGTGGCATAATAATGCATTACTAAGACACCTTACAGCAGATATTAAAAAAGATAATAAACAGCCATTGCTTAGCAATGATACCATACATTACACTGATACAAACAAAGAGGACTAATAGCCTCTCCTTGTGGCTAGAAACCCTCCATGGTTGCTAGTAATTTATCCATGCATATCCCGGAAGTGAATTTACATATAGCTGCTTTATCCTGCAACGTGAACCATCTCACCACCCATCACTTGAATATTGTCCATCAGGAGGAAAAAAAAAAATGTCTTAAAAAGGTGCATAAGCCTGTCTCCCTTTTTTTTTTCCCCACCAGGACTGGAACTTCCTTTTATGATGATGCCCCACCCATTAATTCCCGTGAGCCTACCTCCAGCATCTGTCACAATGGCGATGAGCCAGATGAATCACCTTAGTACCATCGCCAACATGGCAGCAGCAGCACAAGTGCAGAGTCCTCCGTCCAGAGTTGAGACATCTGTTATAAAGGTAACTATAAAAAACCCAAACATACAACCCAAACAAAAAAAGCCAAGCAGACACAAAATTCTAGCATATCCAGAACTATCATAAATATTATGTAGGTGGGTGGGTAGGTGTCAGATGTTACAAGGTAAGTCATAAAGTCAATATATATGAGAAACCCAACTGTTGTAGCTCTGGGAACAGAGTAGGCTGCTGGTGGTTGGTGTTATCTTCTCAGTTGTCCTCCCTCTCTCTAAACCAATATTAAAACAGTGCTCCAATTGAAGCATTTTCATACATGACATACAGCTTTCTAATTTTCATGTTTCATAGTCTATAACCTAATGGCAACATCCCTCCAGATATCAAGGAAGAAATTACTCCTTTATTAAATTAGAAGGAACTATTTTTCCAACTGTTAAACCAAAGCACTTGAACTGAAATGCTGCAAATTATCTGAAGAAGGCTGAAAAGCTTCATCCTTCTACAAAACCTAAATTGCCAAATCCCAGATTGAAGTTTCACAGAACAGACCAAGTAATCTGCAGGCCAGAACTGTAGTATTTAGAGATATATCAATAATATCTGATATCTGAAATTGTCTATCCATTTCAGGTTTTGTTTGCTGCCTGTAACTAAATTCTTCTGGTTATAGATATATTTAGCAGAGGCATGGAGTCTTTTCTTCTGATTGGAGATGATCTATTTACATTTTAAAGGCACTTCTGCCTTACTACTACATATTTTTGTTTTGATTTCGGATATCTACATTTTACCTGTTATCCTTCTTTAGTTCTAATAAATAAGATACAGAAAGTACAAGAACTTTTGTGCTTATATATAACATTCATATGTTACAAATAGACATGTGAGGCCAAGGTTGTTTGATATTTTAGGGCTATATTAGAAATCTGTCCATTAATCACGGAATCATAGAATCACAGAATCATTAAGGTTGGAAAAGGCCTCCAAGGTCATCATCATGACCACTAAACCATGTCCTGAAGTGCCATGTCTACACATTTTTTTGAACATCTCCAGAGATGGTGACTCCACCACCTCCCTGGGCAGTCTGTTCCAATGTGTCACCACTCTTTCAGTATAGAATTTTTTCCTAATGTCTAATCTAAACCTCCCCTGATGAGGTTTAAGAGTACAACTCCTTTGTCAAAAAAGGGGTCAACTTAAAATCATTTGGACCTTCAAATCAAGAGTTGCAAAAGTTTTGAAGTTCATGATGATTTAAGCAAAATCATAGAATCACAGAATTGTCAAGGTGGGAAGGGACCTTAAAGATAATCTAGTTCC
>VWZK01020824.1:0-20073 GCA_013396935.1 Baryphthengus martii | reverse complement strand
CTCCCAACCAAAATGATTCTGTGATTCTAAAGACAGACCCAGGTACTTTTTTACAAATGCTAACAGTGAATCCCAAGTTGCACAAACATTCAAGCAGCGATGAGCGAGCGCTTCCAGCTCTCTGATATTTCCTGTCAGCGGGATGAAAGCAAATGAAAGAAGTGAGACTTTCCCGGAGCAGACATGAAGGGTCTGCAGCTCTGATCTCCATGGTGGCTGCTCTGCTCCTCAGCAGGCGATAGCCGCGTTCCCTGTACCGCCGGCAGCGATGCCGCTACGGTGACCTAGAAAACGAACGGCTCCGCTTTAAAGAAGTAATAAAAAAGTCAACCGGTGCCTGTAAACCAGAGAGTAACTTGCTCAAGCTTGTTATTCGAAAGATTAAAGTTCCTACTTTTTCCTTTCTTTTCGGTGTACGGCTGCCTGCGGTCCCAGTTGGTTGATAATGAGAAAGCCTCTTCAAACAACCCGGAGCAGGTCATTTCTCTGTAGGCTTCCTTCTGGTCACCGTTCGGCTTCATTGTGTTTTGAACTTGTGCTTTCGTTCAGCAGCGTACGGGGTCAGGCCTACTGCAATAACCTGTTCCGTGCTCGTGGAAGGGGTTTTGTGTGAAGGTTGCGTGGTCACTGGCTGCAAAACAGGGGAGATAATTTTCTGGCCGTGCCGTGGCGCGGTTCTCGTAGCCGTAATTGTGCAGGAAGGTAGCAAATTTCCTAGCTCCGCAGAGACCTTCTTGTGGCCTTCTACGATCTGAAGAGGGCCAACAGGAAAGCTGGGGAGGGACTTGTTAGGATGTTGGGTAGCGATAGGAGAAGGGGGAATGGGTCCAAACTAGAGCAGGGGAGATTTAGATTGGACGTTAGGAAGAAGTTCTTCCCCATGAGGGTGGTGAGACCCTGGGACAGGTTGCCCAGAGAGGTGGTGGAAGCCCCATCCCTGGAAGTTTTTAAGGCCAGGTTGGATGGGGCTCTGAGCAACCTGCTCTGGTGGGAGGTGTCCCTGCCCATGGCAGAGGAGTTGGAACTTGACGATCTTGAAGGTCCCTTCCAACCCTGACGATTCTGTGATTCTATGAAATTTGCCACAAAGGAAAAAAAAAATAACGAATGGGGATGAGTTTTGTTGCCAACTTGATTAAAGAAAGTCAGAGCTCTTAGAAATCCAGAGTTGACTCTTTGCCCCTCTGTGTAAGGGAGTCAGAAGTAAAGAAACCACAACCATCCAGCTATGAAATATCCAAAATCACAGTTTACTGAGCAAAGGGACAGAAGCGTCCTAATTCATAGCTTAAAAGATGCTTTTTATTGTCATTCATTATATGGAAAAGCAGAAGGCAGTGTATTTTATCTTCCAATTAACGTGTTTTTAGCAGCTATTTTTGCTGGATTTTGATTTTACTCTGGTAAAAATGACCTCTCTTTTCCTGGGTTATCTTCTTCCACCCTGCCTTTAAATCCTGAGACATAACACTTATGTAAAGAGCAGTGAACTGTCGGAGCATCTCTCAGCCAGCTTTCAAACACCAGCTTTCCTTAAATTGTTCCTGTCTCTTTCTTTGTCAAATACCAGGCCATGAATTTGGATCAGGGACAGATGTTTCTCACAACTGAACCCTTGGTCCATCAATTCATAGCCCATACAACTGTGTCTGTAATGTTTTGCATCTCTGAACTCCAATCTCCTAATTACTAAAGACTTTTAGCATTTTAAAAAAGAGAGGGAGAAAAAAATTTTAATGCTTTCGTGTGTACCACAATAAACCAATTGCACAACATGCCTGTTCAGCCTGGAGCAAAGGAGGCTCCGGGGAGACCTTCTGGCTCTCCACAACTGCCTGAAATTCAGGAGGTTGGAGCCGGAGGCGTCGGGCTCTGCTACCCAAGGAACAAGCACCAGGACAAGAGGAACAAGCCTCAAGTTTCCCCAGGGGAGGTTGAGGTTGGAGCTGAGGAACAATTTGTTGCCCTCCAGGGTTGTGGAGGCCTGGCCCAGACTGCCCAGGGCAGGGCTGGAGTCCCCCTGATCCCTGGAGGGGTTTCCAAGGGGTGGAGCTGTGGTGCTGAGGGACAGGGCTCAGTGGTGCCCTGACAGGGATGGGGTAACAGTTGGACTCCATGAGCTGAAAGGTCTCTTCCAACCAGTACAATTCTATCATTTTGTGATTTCCTGTTTTCAAATCCTTGACTAATATGCAAGAAGATTCCCCCATCCCTACCAGTGCTCACTCATCCATAGCAGCTTGGGAGCAAACACTGAAGGCTTCTTGTTCTAATCCTGCCAGAAGAATGCCGATTGCGTGCCTGTGATTGTGCTTATGGATTAGAAATTAGCTGATGGGAAAAGACTGAGCCCACTGCTAGATGTGCTTTAGATACTCTGGTTTCCAGGCAGAAAAGAGGGAAAGAAGTGGTTTATCATGTGTCTGCTGTTCCCACGTGCCTCATCTCCTGAGTCATATCCTCAGCAGTCAGGTCCTGCCCCGCAGAGCAAACATCTCCAGCCCCATGACAGCGTCCAACCTCACTCAGGGCGCCTTGGCTCCGAGCACGGCCCTGGCTCCGGCAGCAGACGTCGCGGCTTGTTCTCCCTGGGCTGGGTTTGACCTCTTGGTCCCTGTTGCCTCAGGAGCAGCTGGTGTCTGCTTTTGCAGGAGAGCGGAGAGCAGGAACCAGCTCAGCACAGAAACAACTGCGAGGGTTTGGTGGTTCCACCCCAAGCGTCGTTCCACGGTGCACAGTGGGAAATGAAGCGATGATGAGTGTGGCAGAGCGTGCCATGCTGTTGGCCTTGTTGGTTTTGCCTGAATGACAGGTGTCTGTCACTTGAAGTCTTTCAGGGCTGGTAACTACCCATTGAAATGAAAGTGGCACAGGAGCCACCTACCTGAGAAGGTTTATGTTTGAAACCAGACAGTTCTGATCAGCAAAATTGTTAAAAGAAGAGCAGGCACAGGGATTTTGCAGCAGAAATAAGGTGATAATAAATAATAAATACAATTTGCCCATGAGTTGAACGATGCTGGTTTGTGTTTATAACCACTAAAGAAAACTAATTCTTTTTTTTTTTTTATTCAGGAAAATCAATCATTGTCGCCGTTAAAATTGTAAAGAAATCACTTTACAGACCGCACCAGTTTTTCGTAGGAGCGTGCGGTAGATTAATTAACACCGCGTTCAGATGTCATTAATTAAAGAGACGCTTGTCTGACTTTTTGAGTCAATGAAGAAATTTACGGTTGTAATCGATAGGCCGAGTACAATGGACGAATGATGCGTTGAGCATTTTTATAAACATAACCCAGCATATAAGCAATCAATAGTTAATCATCCCATAGGATGAATTTCTAGGAGTCTTTTGGAGACTCTACAACAGGCACAGAATAAATGTTTTCTCTGGCAGCGGAGAGGAGATGGTTTCATCCAGTAAAACACCACCCATGTTTTCACAGTCCCCATCTCTGGTTAGGTCAACAAGGGCACGTGTAGAGTCCTGCCCCTGGGGAAGTATAAGCCCCTGCACCAGTACAGGGGAGGAGGGACCTACTGGGAAGCAGCTCCATGGAGAAGGAACTTGGAGTCCTGGTGAACAATAAGTCCTCCATGGGACAGCAACAGGCCCTTGTGGCCAAGAAGGTCAATGGTCTCCTGGGGGCATGAAGAAGAGTGTGGGCAGCAGGTCAAGGGAGGTTCTCCTCCCTCTCTACTCTGCCCCAGTGAGGACACCTCTGGAGTGTTGAGTCCAGTTCTGGGATCCTCAGTTCAAGAGAGACAGGGGAATACCGGAGAGAGTCCAGGCTACGAGAATGATGAAGACATGTCAGTGTTGGCATTAGGTCTATTATGCAGACCTTTCAACTGTCGTGCTAGAAGGCCTTTGTTCGTTCCTCCAGCAGGTTGCACGGCTCTCCAGCTCCAGATAGATCTGACCTTCATTTTTCATCTGGATCAGCAAGTCAGCAAAACCAACTGCTGCACTAAATTTCAACGTTTTTAATGTTTTTCATCCAAAGGTGCCATTGCTGTTTCACACCAAGTTTGGGAATCAGCTCCATGGTGGTGCCCAGGCTGCTGGCAGGGATGTCCTGAGATCTAGTAGTGATGCCTCCAGGCAGCCCCTTCACGTCCAGCTTTCCAGTTAGAGTGGCACCAGATGATCTCCAGAGGTCGCTTCCAACCCCTGCCGTGCTGGGATTCTGGGATTCTGGGAGCATCCATCCGTGCAGGTCCAGCAAGAAGATCCATATGGGTTAATTCCCCACGCAGCACTTTACAGCCTAAATCTTACCGTAATTATTTTTAATATCTTCTCTGCAGCATCGCTTTGCTCTCAAGGACAATGGTCTGCTCGAGACGAGGCGGATCCTTTACTGGGAGGGCTCCCTGACAGCCCGACATGTGCACGGCGCCTTCTGCATTATTCAGCGTACGCCTTTGATACAACCTGTGCATCCCTGGTGGCAGCTTTTCATGCAGATCAGAATTCAGGGGCTGTTTCACCTGGTGAGCAAGAGCAGCAGAGCCTTGTCCTTGCACCTTTGCGTGCTTTTCCACACGCAGCATGGACCATACATGGCCTTGGTCGCTTTTCTCCTGAGCGTTCGGGCTTCAGGGATGTCTGGAAGGTTTCTGTGAGATGGGAGCAGGAGAGATCCACGTGGCGTAAAACCAGGGCTGCTGGCGGGCAGAGCAGAGGACAGGAGGAACAGTTGCCCTAATGGGTGCTGGTGTTTGCTGTGGGGCGTCAGAATTACGCACTGCGGAAACTGGGTGAAGCAGGTATCTGTGGAGTGTCCTTATTCATGAGTATCTAGAGACAAGGAGGAAAGACCTGAATTTCTGTTAAACAGCTTGTACCTTGGGGTTCATCGTTGATTTTGTTGGTCTCAGTACTTAGGTACAAAGAGCTGTGAAAGAGCTGGCATCGAACAGAATGTGTCAAGTTGAAATATTTCACGAGCTCCTCTGGGACGGTCTTTTAAAGATGCAATATAAATGCACATATTTTTCAGTATCTATATTGCCTTTAATAACTCCTTGTAGAGTGATGGCCTTGGGAAGCCATTGACAGGGGAACGCTCCAAGGTCCAGGTTGTGTGCAAAGTAACGATGGACATTTCATTAATATCACATCTGATGAAGGGGGTCATCCCCTGGAGGCCAGGCTGGGAGAGTTGGGCTTGTGCAGCCTGGAGAAGAGAAGGCTCCACGGAGACCTTCTGGGGGCCTTTCAGGGCTTCCAGGGGCCTGTCAGAAAGATGGGGACAGACTTTGGAGCAGGGCCTGTTGGGACAGGACAAGGGGGGATGGGTTGAAACTGAAAAAGAGAGATTCAGGCTGGAGAGGAGGAAGAAATTGTTGCTGCTGAGGGTGGTGAGAGCATGGCCCAGGTTGCCCTGAGAACAGTAAAACACATGTTGACTTGGGTGGCAGCAAAGCAAAGCTGATGCCTAGAGCTGTTCCATCACCTCAAGTTTCTGAAGAATTTCTCTTGCTTTTTTTTTGCTTCGCAGTCTGAGTTTTATTTAGTGGGCACTTGGCTGTACTCGGGTAACGCGCTTTAACGATAAAAGTATCGACATCTCTGTCCCACTGCTATGAATTTAAAGCTTGGAGTCTCTTAATATTGCTGCGAATGTCGTTTCTTTGGCTGGAATATCGTAGGTTTAGCACCGGATTTCTGCCTATGTTTTTATCGCATCAGCAAATTAAAGTTTCCGAATAAAACTCTTCCTCAAGGCCGGATTGGTGAACGTGTCCTGGGTGAGAACTTCAGCGAGCTGATGGGTGTCGTAAGGTCAGCGGAACACCTCCTCTGAGCATCACCCCACCCATACGGCTGTCTTGGGATGAGTGGGAAATAATTAACTATTTCTAACTTTGTTTTCTGCAGATAGTGTCTGTAATAAGGCAGAGCATCTGCAAGTAATGTTGCCACCCAAAACGTGTACAACTTCTGCTTATCTATCAACAAAAGTAATGTTAGAGACAATGTGACACGCTCTTCTTGTGATGATTTTGATGATTTTTTTGTGATGATCTTCTTGAGATAATTTTTTTTGGTTTTCATTTCTTGGTAAGGCATAGAAATAAAAGCAGCTGTGGGGTTTGATGTTGAAAACGCTGCGAAGTCTATAGTCTAAAGCACAAAAAAAAAAAAATCTATGCTTTGCTTTTTTTTTTTTTTTCAATGCCACAGCCTCTTGTTTGCTCATATTGACTTTCATTGTTCTCTGAAATCCATCCATCTTTGAGATGCCAGGGATTGCTGATAATTATGCACTCAGGCCATTAATGGCCAGCCTGTTTCTTTCTCACTCATCAACAGAAGTGGTAAGTGGTTGGGAATCCAGCTGCATTTCAATTCTTCGATGTGCCTGTATTAACTTCAAAGGATGCCCCAAATGACAGCTGGGAAACCTCCTTGTCTCCAAGGAGGAGGCAGGACCCAGCTCACGGAGCCGGGACTGGCCCAGACCGGTGAGCACAGGGACAGAAAACACGTTGGCCATTGTGGTTGGTCAACGTTATTTGAAAATCTCGAAGGGAACGGGGCTGTGAGACATGAGGAGCCAATTTACTTGGTCAGGTTTGAAGGGACAGGCCATAAAAATGATCCAAGGGCTGGAGCACCTGAGAGGGAGGCCAGGCTGAGAGAGCTGGGCTTGTTCAGCCTGGAGAAGTGAAGCCTCCAGGGAGACCTTCTGGGGGCCTTTCAGTACTTCCAACTCCCAGCACACTGGGATTCTGTGATCTCATCTGTCTGCTCCAGACATGCTCAGTGGTGTGTTCTTTCAGGCAACTTTCTTGCTGTTCTCTCTAATCCTCCTGGGCAGTTTCTAAGGTGATGAAAACATCTATCCCAAAAACTCTGACATTTGCGTCCTTCTTTTGATTTTAGGCTGGACAACAGCGTTGGTGGGAACAGGAAATTACAGTGAATGGAAATATTCAGAAGGGAGAATTAATTACCTACAACCTAACTGAGCTGATCAAGCCAGAGGCGTATGAAGTCCGTCTAACGCCCATCACCAGATTTGGGGAGGGGGACTCAACTATTCGGGTCATCAAGTATAGTGGTAAGAAGTCCTTCGCGTCCACACCGGTGCGGTGCCTTCTGCGCGACTCGGGTTGATGCGGCTGTGCTGGGGGAACTGGTTGATAACGCTGCGAGGGGTGAGCGTGGGCTGCCAGGAACGAGGATTCTGGGTAGAATTTTCAGAATTTCAGAATTTCATTTCTGGGTGGAATTTTCGGACTTCCCTGCTCAGTGCAGGGTGGTTGGACTAGATGAGCTTTAGAGGTCCTTTCCAACGCAAACCACTCTGTGATTCCATGATTCTCTGATTTGGGGATTTCTCTGTACCCTGGCGACTCTCAGGAGGTCAGCTGAGGTGTGGGCTGTGGTTCACAATCATGCTGAGTTTGAGTGCTTAATGAAAATTGCTGTGGTTTACATTTCTAACCCCTGCCTGGCAGGAAGAACATTCCCAGGCAGCAAAACAGGCGTTATTTTGTCTACAGAAATTTTTTTTTGCTTGACTCTGCCATTCATACTGATGTGAACAACGTCCCATTTCAACTCTGCCGGTGCAAAATCCGGCCGCCCACCAGCGGGGAAGCCGCTGCCTCCCGCCCCAGGTGGAGAGATGTTTTGGGAGCTCTTGCTCCAGCAAATTCATAGCTCCAAAAATCATCAGCCAGATGCTAATCAATGAAGTGACTTCCCTTTGGAGCGGGATCCCAGAACCGCTGAGGCTTTGCCTGCTTAAAATACACATTTATTTTTTTTTATCTCAGCGTTCATCCAATGACTATAGTGTCAGCAAACTATTACCGGGCTAATTTTAAGGATGTTAGAGCTTTTAGCTGTAAGATGATGGTATCACATATGTTATTAGAGTGCAAATCTGATACTTATCATCCAAAATGCTGGAATTGTAGAAAAGCCGTTACTGGGCTAGTGGGATGAACAGCAGCAGGTCTGCATCAATTTAAGTAATAATCATAAACCGTACTCAGAAAATAAAAGACATCATGCGACTGCTTCTTAAAAGAACTAAGATAATTTTTTACATTTTTCTCCCATTATAGTTTTTTTTCTTTCCATTGTGAGACCTCAGGCAAGGAGGAAAAATATTTGAATTTTCCTCTTTTCAGCAGGATTTTGTGCGCATGCGCCTCTGTGTGTTCAGTTTTGGTCGGTGCTCCAGAAGCACGCTGGCCTCTAGCAAAGTCAACCCTTCTTTCTCATCCCATCGCTTTAGGAATTCTCTTTTTGGAGGACCGGGACTGTGTCCTTTCAGGTCTTGAGCATCTCCAAGAATGGAGACTTCACAACCTTTCTGGGCAACCTGTTGGGTGCTCAGTCACCCTTAGAGTAAAAAAAGGTCTTTGTAGGTTTAGAAGGAACAGAGGTAGGTACCACGCAGACCTGATCTCCCCAAGGTAGTTGAAGTGTGTAAGGATCAACATGTTTTTTTTAGTGTATTGGTTGCATTTGCTGCCTTACTGGGGAGAAGATTTCTCCAGATTTCTTCCAGGGGATGAATCCCCTGCAGGACATGCCTGTATTTCTCCAGTGACTTTAGAGACACTCCAGTGACCCTCTTAGATGAGATGTCTGATTTTCAGATCACTAAAGTTAAGCCATATGAATCCTACCCATGAAGTTAATTTTCATTGGGTTATGCTCCTTTGTACATGACGGAGAGCACATCACCTAAATTCAAGCCCCCAGCTGGAGATTAACCTGGAAATTGCTCATCTATAAAAATAACAGCTTCCAATGTGCTAGCCTGCTGGTGGCCATCTGCATCTCCAAAAGACAGAGACTATTAAAACGGGAAAAGCTCAGTAATGAGCTCTTTCCAGTACACCCTATCATCCCGAGTGGGAGCTGTAAATACAAAATAAAAACTCTGCCGTATCCAATCCCATGAATCAAAACCTTACCTGTGGTGCAAGCATTTCACAGGGAAATCCCTCACCTGCCACTAATTATTCTCTCCTCTGCACACCGAGAGACGGGAGAGAAGAGCCATCCTCACAGTAGGTGTGACGTTGATAATTACGGCCGAGCATCGCTTGACAAATTCCGTGGTAGATGCCGGCGTTACGCTGCTCGTGAACAGTCTGCCGAGTAAATACAAAGAAGGCAGCTTAAGTAGCGCTAATAAGTGTTTTGTAGGCTAATACAAACAGGTACGTCTTGTAGTAACAGCAGGTATGTCTCGTAGTAACGGCTTAAACGTTACCTCCGTCACTTTGTGTAAATCTGTGCCAGCCGGTCTGACACGAGTTGGCTGTGAAGTTCTCCAGCTAAAACTCCAGCACTCGCTGCTGTAGATATGCACTTAGATTTCAATATTTTTCAAGTTAACTGGTGGTGAAAGAAGTGAGTGTAGCTGCCTTCTCTGAAACAAAGCCAACGACCCAACGTTTCTACCATTAGTACCTAGGATCAGCGGCAGGTAGACGATGGTGGCCAGTTGCTTGGTAGTCCAGCTTGTGTATGAAGTTCAGACACTCCCCAGCTTCTGAATGGAAGAAGAGTATGTAATTGTGGTTATTATTTGTTGCTCTTATCGTTATTGTTATCATTATTATATTTCTAGCCCTAGAAAAATAAAGTAGGCACAAAATAGGGCATAAATGATGAGTTATGA
Organism: Baryphthengus martii; assembly: GCA_013396935.1. NCBI lineage: Eukaryota > Metazoa > Chordata > Aves > Coraciiformes > Momotidae > Baryphthengus > Baryphthengus martii. Next base: position 10,408 of record VWZK01020824.1, on the reverse strand, counting down.
GATTGCCCAGATATAAATTTCCAGTTTTCCAGACATACTGCCCAGTGTTATAAACAGTAATATAGGATAATTGCTGTTGTAGGAGGAAGAAAAGCTTTGTCCTCATTAGGACATCAATATTTCCAGTGAAGATTCCCTTTCCTGTGCAAACCAAGTGATTGGAGGGATCGATTCTTGATCTTGATGAAAGCTTTTAGGTGCTGGTTGTAATTACCACAAGGAACTGGTTTCCAGTGGTAAAAACCCATGGCAGCTGAGCAGCTAGCATGCTTCTACTTACCTCTGGCTTTGGGCTTTTCAGGGTTAAGAAAGCTTGGTTTGCAGCTCTGTTTTTCTTAAGGAGGGACGTAACTGCAGTGTCCGAAGGCCACCTCACTTCGGAAGGAGAAGAAAGATGGGGACAGACTTTGGAGCAGGGCCTGTTGGGACAGGACAAGGGGGGATGGGGTTAAACTAAAAGAGGGAGATTGAGACTGGAGAGAAGGAGAAATTGTTGCTGCTGAGGGTGGTGAGCCTGGCCCAGGTTGCCCCGAGAGGTGGTCGCTGCCCCATCCCTGGCCCCATTGCAGGGGAGGTTGGATGGGGCTCTGAGCAACCTGCTCTAGTTGCAGATGTCCCTGCTCCCTGCAGGGGGCTTGGACCAGATGGCCTTGAAGGTTCCTTCCAACCCAAACCGTTCTATGATTCTGTGGTCTGTGGTAAATTTACCTGTCTGCATAAATGCAGTTGCACCTAAGAGAAGAGCAAGCATTAAGAAAAATCATTCGACCCACATTTTTCTGCTATGAGGTGCATGAATGTAGATCACCAACAACTAAAATCACCCAGTAACTGAAATTCCTGCAGGTTTTATCCTCTGTTTGCTAGAGGAAAGGCAGGAAGATTAAGGGATCATCCATCTTGGCTCTAACCAAGCTCAAAAATTTCACCACACTTTTTTCTCCTCCCGAGATTCTCCGCCAGCAAAACCTTCCTCGCAGCGCTCAGCTGAGCAGAGCAACGATAACCCTCCGAGGGGCACAGATTTTCCAGATATTTCCAAGTCAGCCTTCAGAATTTACTTCCTCAATCATCCATTAATTTCCTTGACTGGCTAATTTAACGTGGTACCTGCACATCGTGGACGCGGCAACCTTCCCGTTCCGTGTTGAAGGTGCCTTGTCTTACAGCAGCGTCTTCTGTTAGAAGAACCGAGCTTCTTGGGTTTTTTTCTTTGCTTGTGGATGTTGTTTTTTTCTTCTCCTAGTTTCTCTAACATCCTGAGTTCAGCCTAACTGCTTCAATTTGTTTTTCTGCCTTTGTCAGTCGGCGTGAACTGAAGCTGGTTTGGCACGAAGCCTTTGTTGCTCTGCTGTGAGCAATCTGAATAGCAGGACTCCAGGTTACACGCTGCTGAGCGTTTCCATAAAAGCCCCTACGTTTAGTTACAAATCAAGCATCAGGAAATGCAGTTCCCTGGCAATTTCAGCTAATTCCAAGTTCAGTTGCTCAAGGGTTTCACAAAATGAATGTTTCTTGGAGAGCGAAAGGGACTTTGTTAGTAAAAGCTGTGAGGTTATTTAATATAACATAATGACTGAGTTTCTTAAGAAGATGGTGCTGGGGTGAATCGTTCTCTAGAGACTTTCCAACCCCACCTGGATCTGTCACTGTGTGGCCTGCCCTGGTGATCCTGCTCTGGCAGGGAGGGTTGGACTCAATGGTGTCCAGAGGTCCCTTGCAATCCCTACCATTCTATGATGAAATGATTCCAGTTTTTAGCATTGTACAGGTTACTCCAGACTCACGCCTGGGTTGCCATTCTCGTGGATAAGATATCTGTAGGCACTACTGAGGTTTGACTTTCCTTCTCTTTCAGCCTGTTAAGGTGTTAAGTAGGTAAACTTCAAAATTAATCATGGATGTAGAGGGTGTTAGAGGTAATTTTACCAAGAGTCTGTGAAACCAGTTTTATCAGCTTCTCCAAAGATTCCCAGTACCCAGTGGTCCTCCTGTGTCACATGGGGCATTGCACTCATGAAAGAACAGATAGAAATATTATTTTTCACAGGATTTATGTCACAGCTCCTCTGCAATGTTGGCAAAATTCTTTTTTATGCCTCTCAAGGTGTTGGGTTGGTGTGGGCTGCTCCTGCCATGGGATGGGGAGTGGGCAGAGGTGGGGTGATGTGCTGATGCTCCTCTGTCTCTGAGAGCACAGATCCAAGGATAGTGGCATCTGGAACCCAGTCGTGCTGGTAGGTCCCTGTCCTAGTCACTGAAGGTGGTTCCTCCAGGAGCCATCAGGAGTTCTCAAAAACTTGCTGTGCTTATGCTTTCTGCTGTTTAAAAGGAAAATTGGCATTTCTAAGAAGGATGAAATTGCTGTCAGTTTCTTAAAACTCATATCTACACTGATATCTTAAGAATAGTATTATTCGTTGAGCAGAAGGGTGATTTGTTCTGTTAAATATCGCTGATTGATGCTAGAAGGAAATTCTAAGTGATGAGGAAGGTCAGATGCAGAACCTCTGCTTGTGATGGATTCGCCCTTTCTGTAGTTTTTGTTGGGTTCCTGTACAGAGGTATCACCCTGGAGTTTTGCTGTCCAGCCCTCTCTGTATCTGCACCAATAATCTAGGTTTGATGCTTAATTAGAGCATCTCATTCCCCAGGCTGCAGGTACTGGTGATGGTCTGTAGACATCATGGATGGGAGATCATTTCTCACTGAAACGGTTGCCTTTGGGCTGCCAGGGAGCCGCAAAATGTGCCCAAAAAAGAAGTTACGGGTTTTGCTGGCGCTCTCAGCGCAGGAGCCATGATCATGGCCTTGAGGGGGAGGGGACGACGGGCAATGCAGGATGATCTGAATATCGATCAATTAGAATTTCTTCTCTGTGCTAATTTTATTTTTGCTCTGTCTTCCAGCTCCAGTCAATCCGCATCTACGTAAGTATTTCTTTCTCTTTTCTCTTGTGTGTGTGAAGAGCTGTCCTTGCATCCGTTGCCTGTCAAAGTTCAAATGGAAATGATAAATATTTAATTTTCAGTGGCAGCCTGTGGATTGCAGGGACCACTTTATTTCTGGGTGCAAGCTGGGCTGGCAGCTGAAGGTGTCATGCCTCTTCTTCTGCCAAGACACAAAAGCAAAAGTAGATGGAGGAAGCTCCAACTCATCTTTCTTTCCCACTGCCCAAAGAGTTCATCTAAAGGAAAATGCTCATGTCCTGGAATAACATCCATTTGTGAGCGTTGCAGCTCAATGTGGTGCTGTGGCTTAGTCATGGGAGTAGATAAATACCCCCAAGTTCAGGTAGGGTGTAGGAACTGTGTCTGCACCTCGACAGGTGTGGTAACAATCTTGAAGGAAACGCCAGGTTGTGAAATTTTCCAAATTCATTTATCCTGCATGAGAATTGCATTTTCAGATCTTGAGTTACTTAGATGCTTCCAGGGGTGGGGTAGTCAGGAGCTCATCTGCAGCTTTGAGACCAGAAGAAGAATGTTTTTTCATGCAGGAATCCCAGACCTCATTTGCACAGAGAAACGTGGAGACCAACGGCGTAACTCGGGTGCGGAAGAGTTTAGGCAAATTTACAGGAGGCAGCTCCGCAGGCACGGTGGGAAATGCAAACTCTTGACTATGGAGTCGCTACTTTGCTGATGCTCAGGCACGGGGTGTGTTAGAGAGTAGAAATGACTTCTTTTACACTTCGTTCTCATGCTTTTCCGTGGGCACCAAGTCCCCACAAATGCCTGAAGCTTTGCTAGGTCCCAGTAAAACCACCCTCTTCCTGGAAGTCCTCACAGCTACTTCATGATTCTCTTCCACATCACAGCGAAAGCACGTCTTGCTGTCCTAAGATGCAGTTACTCATGCTTTTAATAACTTTTTAATAATTTTTTAATATACAAGAAATAGTCCTATGTAGGGAATGGGATTTGGTCTGGTGTTACTGCTGCTGTAGTGCCACCATAATCAGGCAGAAAATCAGACTCTCCATTTCTCCCACCCGACGGCTGAGCCTTTTTGTAAATTCTACACTTATTTGCGGAAGATCTTGTGCAACGCATTAATAATTGATCGGGACTGAGTTCAAAGCTCACGGGAGCTGGAGGAACCACTCCCATGGACTTCAATGAGCAGTAGATGAGGCCCTTGCTAATGAACAGATCAAATATCTACTCTGTGGTGTTAAGAAACGCGTTGCCATTCCACGTGCGTCACACCGTAGTCCTCTATAATTTTAAGAGCTGAAACTGTCTCAGTTTCCAAATGTACCTCTAGGTCCGTGTGGTGGAGTGTAGGTGGCATCTGAGTGACAGGGAGTGTGTTAGTGCAAGAGAGGGAGGGCATCTTCAGCAACCTGTCCACCGTTGTTGTCCTCTGCTTTCTAGCTCTCCCTCTCCCTGCACTGGTGACGATGGGAGTGTTTGCCCACCAGAGCTGTAGGGTACCCAGCGTGGCTTCTTGCAGATGACCAAAGAGATGGTAAAATTTTGGTTTCCTTTTTTTTACCCCCAAAGACTTTTTGAGTGAAATCCTTTGGCAGGGAAGAAGTCTTGGTCTGCAAATTTGTAAGCTGGAGAAGAGCGGTTCCGTCTCCTGTATCAAAGTCGATCTCATCATTATCCATGCTTTCTATACAAATTCTGTTTTTTTCTAAACCTATTGGGCTGAATTCTGATTTTATTTATACTGTTTTGAATGAAGAGTAAGAGCTGTGCTCAACTGGGACAAGATACCTGTACGGGCAACTGGAGTCATATTTTTCCTGCTTCAGTTCTGGAATGTTCACATTGCACAGGAAAGTGAAGTCACGTCCTTCGTGCTTCAATTCTGAAGTAATGACATTGCACCAATCCACCCTTTTCATGAAATTTCTGCAATTCATGAGCAGATAACTGAAACGCCGAGACGTAGCCTCAGCTGGACATTGTATTTTGTAACCTATAGTATAAGCCATTTAATGTAAACCAGAAGGATTTCACATCAATTAGTACAACTATGTGTTACACCTGAATAATGGAAGAGATGAGGCATTCGAGAGTCACTTTCAACTAGAATTTTATGGAAACAGGTGACAAAAATCCATACTGCAATGAAGAGTGTTTCACCTTGCGAACAGCTTCAGGTTTTGCCCTAATTGGCAATGAAATTATTAATAACCTGGATCCACTTCCAGAGCTGGCATGTGCTTTGACCAAAACTGACCACTATCTTTGCTGTTAATTAGCCCCATTGTTAATGCTGCCAGCAAACCGTCGTGGTCTGAGCGGTGTCAGGAGCTGGCGCGCCCCTGGGCGCTTGGGGAAGGGTTGGTTGTTCCTCCTGCACTTGGTGCGCCCCGTTAATGACCAGGTCAAGACCATCCAGATCTATTTAAATGCTCCTACTTCTTGCATGAGAGGGGTATTAAGCTAATCCTGGGGAACTAGTCCCCATTTTTATTCTTCTGCCATTGTTTAAGAAGCATGTAGTGCAAAGAATATTTAGCAGTAACCTTTTCCAGTGTGTTCCAAGTGGTGGAGTCCCACATGAAACCAGTGTTTTCCTGTTAAATGTCAAACTTTTTCTTACCTTTTTTTTTTTCATCTGCCCTCAATATTTTTTTTCTTTTTTATTTTATCTTGAAGAAACATCTTTTCTTCTGCTGATGTGGAGTTTCTTAATGAAGCTCTGAGGGCACGGTGTGACATGCAAATGCAGCTTTTAAGGTACTGGAGGGGCAGTGTTAGAAACTGCTGAATGGCTGAAAATGCTTCGTCTTAATTCACTTTGCTGCAGGACTGGGTCTGGGAGTCAGAACTTTTCTCCTCTAGTTCCTGTTTTGCCCTTTAATTTCATCACGCTGCGTAGAAGCAGCCTCGTTTTTACCAGAGGAAGGGCTTGTGTGAGGGGAGGTGGAATCCAAATGCACAAAATATGGTGTAAACCAAGTGAATTTGGAGCTTGAGTCACATAAAAGATACTCTTGGAGCTGAGAGGCGCAGCTGGCGGTTTGTTCGGAGTGCTTCATTCCTGTCCTCCTGTCTTTCCAAGAGCTTTGTCAAGGTCTTCGTGTGCTCTTCCTGGCCTTCGAGATCAAGACAAAGACGTCGGTCGGTGTCTATCCACATGCTTCTCTCGAAGGATTCCGGATGTAATCTGCCCATGTGTCTTCCTTGTGGCCTCATTCTTTGGTTTGCTGGTCCCCCAGGAAGAACCACAGTCAGGCTTCTCCTTGTGTTTCTTCTCTGCAATGCTCCTGAAGATCCTCCTCCGTTGAATGTTTTTCTGTTTTGCGAGTTGTCCATCATTCAAAATTCAGGGTTCAGAAGACCTGCCTTCCAGAACCAACCCAAGGTGCAAGGTCCTGAAATTGGCTCCCTATCACACCAGTGGTTTGCCAGTTAAGGAACTGCGCTTTAGGAAATTAATTCTCCTGGAGGATCTAATAAAGTCGATGGATTTACTGAGAAGTCAATCTGCTTGAGTTGCTAATAACCATGGAAGTTTCTGCATTTTTATGATAACCTGTTTTCACAGAATGGTATTTTACGGAGACTACTGTGGAGGGGGTACAGTTTGTGGGGCAGAAGGAGAATGAGCAAGACTTTGAAATCACTCCTAACGCACCTTCCAGTTTGCAATGAATTTTTCAAGCCTGCTTTTTTTCAGTCTGCGGTAGATTTAGATTGGACGTTAGGAAGAAGTTCTTCCCCAGGAGGGTGGTGAGACCCTGGCACAGGTTGACCAGAGAGGTGGTGGAAGCCCCATCCCTGGAAGTTTTTAAGGGCAGGTTGGATGGGACTCTGGGCAATGGCAGGGGGGTTGGAACTTGATGATCTTGAAGGTCCCTTCCAACCCTGATGATTCTATGATTATCTGATTTTAACTAAGCTTCAGAGCAGCATCCTTGCTTCACAAGACATATCCACCCTAAGCTCCAGGTCCTTCTGTCTTCCGTGATTTACAGTGAAGCTCCAGTGGCTTAAGTGGATTTATAGCTCACCAAAGCCCCAAACCTGCAAACATTTATATACCTTCTCGATTTAACAAGGGATGAAGAACCCCGTGACACCCGGTGTTCGAGTCCCTCATAACAATGAATATAAATCTCAGCCCTCCGAAGGCGGCCGGAGCTGACGCAGCACCCAGGCAGCTGCGCTCTCCCCGGAGAAGAGAGATTCGCTTGTTTTCTCAGATAAATCAATTGACTTTGCTGGAAGAGTAAACTCAGCAGGAACTGTTGATGTGCACAAAATTAAGCTTTTGCACATTTTACTACACGGGGGCCTTGTTCTGTTCCGAGATGAAAACTGTGCCTTGAAGTTTTGAATTATTTGAATTCCTAAACATCAGACAGTTGGATTTGCTCATCCTATCGTAACTCAGCAGGTAGGATCACCGGACTGGTGTGCCTCACGGACTTCTGTTTCACAAAGGAGAGGATCCCTATAACCCTCTCTGGGATTCTTGGCATTTTTTATTCTTTAGACCAAAGCTTTTGCCACTTGGCCTCAAGCACAGAACGGAAATCTTAGTGAAAGTCTAGGAGATGTCTTCAGGACATGATACATTCTCCTGTCCTGACCATATAGATTCAGAGCTAAACCTTCCTGGTTATTATAATCCAGTGATGGGGACTCAGTGCTCTTCTGGAGCAACCTATTCCTGTGCTTCACACTCCTGGTTTTTAGAGATTGTCTTCATGTCTACCCTAAAGCTCCTTTGCTTTCATTTTAGCCATTACTTGCTTTCTCATCCCTATTGAAATCCAAGAACAGTTTAAGAGATGTCACTTGGAGATAATGTTTTCATTTTGAAAAGTTGTTGTCCTTATTTCCTTAATGTTCTTATCCCTAAACCAAAATAACCCACTTCTCACTTTTTTTTTATTATTCCCCTCGTAATTCATATTTTACAGCCATGCTGCCTGTTCTTCTCAGCTTCTTAGAAAAGTCAGCTGGGTAAGAAAAGCCAGTGCCTCTAAGGGCAATTGTAGACATCTGAGTACTTGAGGAGGAGCTGTACAATAAGATCTGAATGTAATTTCAAAATTTCACCACAGATTGATGACCGTGATTTCTTTTTCAGTGAGGTCATTGCGAAAGAAAACATTCACTAAACACCAGAATGTGACACAAAATAAATAAACATACATTTATTTTCCACCGCTGTTCATGAGCATCATCCCACCATGTGTTTGTTATAACTGAGAAGTGTTTTGAACAAACTAGCATAGGGTGAAAAGCTTCAACAAGTGAATTTCTGCCCATTTTCTGCCTTGACAGGGGAGTTCCACTGTGGGTTCGAGGACGGAAACATTTGCCTCTTCACTCAAGATGACACGGACAATTTCGACTGGACAAAACAAAGCACTGCCACCAGAGACACGAAATACACCCCGAACACGGGGCCGAACGCCGATCGGACTGGCTCCAAGGAAGGTAAGCCCCAGTGGTGTGCTGGTCCCCGGCACTGGGAGCTCTGCAGCTCCCTTGGTCTTGAGGGACAGTGGTGGGTTGACCTTGGTTGAGCGCCAGGTACCCACCGAGACGCTCGATCACTGCCCCCACTACTTCCCTCAGCATGACAAGGCGGGAAAGAATAAGATGGGAAGAGCCCATGGGGTACGATAAAGGCAGTTTCATAGGAAAAAGCAAAAAGCAAGGCTGCGCGTGCAAAGCGAAGCAAAACAAGCTCTTATTCTCTACTTCCCCTCAGCAGGCGATGTCTGGCCTTTCCCAGGAAGCAGGGCTCTGGCACACATAGCAGTTGCTCGGAGGACAAGCCTCTTCCCAAACAGATGCCCTTGTCCTCCTCCTCCTCCTCCTTTCTCTTCCTTTTATACTTGAGCTGACGTCACAGGGTGTGGAATATCTCTTGGGTCAGGTTGGGTCAGCTGGCCTGGCTGTGTCCCCCCCCCGAGATCTTGCCCACCCCATCTCACCGGGCAGGGGGGGGAAGATGTTGGAAAGAGCCTTGGTGTTGTGCGAGCGCTGCTCAGCAGCAGCCACAACACCGCTGTCTTCTCTGCCTCCCAATTCAAAGCTCAGCACCATCAGAGCTGCTCTGGGGAACAGTAACTCCAGCTCAGCCAAACCCAATACAGGGACTCATCCAGGACAGCCAATTGGGGCCAGCTACGTTGGTTTTTTATCAAGAATAAGAGTATTTCAAGGACTTCTGAAATTACCGGGTCTATGTACGGCTGGTCCCAAGGCACGACCCGCTAACGGTGCCATCAACCACCTGGGCTTGTTTCCATCCTGCCATTTCCAAAGCGATTTCTTTCACATTATAGCCTAGTGGGGAAATATTCCGGCACATCTTGAAATATTCTTCTGGTTTATGTCATTTAAATTCTAACTTGGGCTCTTTCAGACTGTCACAATGAGAGCTTTTTTATTTTTTTTTGTTCCATTTTTCACTTCGGGTGTTGCTGAAATGTGTAATTTCTAATGTGCCCCCCTCCCCTCCCGGTTCCCAGCAGCGTTGCCATCTTGACTGCAGTGACTATTTGCATTTGAAAAGTCAGACTTACTGTGCTGAATTTATCAAATCCTGAGGTAATTCATGCTGGTTTCTTCTACGTCCCTCGCTTGCACTAGCAAACTGGGGGGAAACAAAAATTATAATACTGAATTGTATTTGCTTGGTGGGATTGAGCAAACACTGTGTCTGTTGTTGGCACAGTCCAGGATCAGCATAATGAATATTGTCTTTAGCGTGAAAATGATTGTTCAAACCTATGATTGATGTGGCCAGTTGAAAATGTTCCTTGCAAGGTTTCCATCAAGATATTTTCCCTTTATTTTACAAGTCCTTCTCTCTCACGGTTTATAGGGACCGAATCGCAACCTCGAGACCGGTCTGAGCGCCGTCATAAAGGTTGTTTTCCTTTTCCTGTGCATATACAACGGTACATTGATTTGAAGTTGTTTACGAGTCCTGACCTGCTCGCCCTGGTTTTACTCTTGGTAGGAAACATGTCTTTGAAGCAGTTGCGGAGAACACGTGGGCTCAGTGCAGAAGCAGTACATCCCAGAAACCCTGCTGCTGTCAGCTGAATGTGAAAAACAAATTGCAACACTTGATAAACCCTGGTATCTTCCTGCAGGTATATGGGTTGGATTTTGAAGGCTGCGACCTAACAGTTTTTGTTTGGACTTCCTCTAGGTTTCTACATGTACATTGAGACATCGCGTCCCAGGCTGGAAGGAGAAAAGGCCAGACTCGTTAGTCCGGTTTTCAGCGTCGCTCCGAAGAATCCTTATGGAGCTACGAACACAGCCTACTGTTTTAGCTTCTACTATCACATGTATGGACAGCACATAGGTGAGAGAAAGCCAGTGACCTTGTCCTTTCGTTTTGAGAGAATCATAGAATCAGTTTGGTCGGAAAAAACCTTCCAGATCATGGAGTCCAACCATTGCCCCAT
>VWZK01020822.1:0-12046 GCA_013396935.1 Baryphthengus martii | reverse complement strand
CAGGAGGGAGCGCGGTGCGGAGCCCCCAGGCTCCCCTCAGGGCGCTTCGGCCGTTCTCGGTGGCGGTGGGGAGATCCCGAAGGCGCTGTCGGGGGCTGGAGATAGCCGGTCGGAGCTGCCCGCCGCCTCCCGGGCCCCGGAGCTTCTCCTGAGGCCGCTGGAGCCGGGTTGGGGCGGTGCGAGCACAGCCCGGAGCCTCGTCGGCACCTAAGGCTGCCGGGGGAGCGGCCTTTGCTCGGTGTGAGGGGCGGCTCAGCCCGGCAGCAGCTACAGCTCCTTCCCTGGCCCGCAGCTCTTCTGTAGCCGCGTTGTGCCTTTCTCAGGGGCTCTGCCGGGAGTGCCTTGTGGGGTTGGTAAAGCTACGTAAAAAACGTCTTTCGTCAGGCCCTGCTGCGTTTGGGTACGTGCTTTTTAATTTAATTTAGGTGGGTGACTACATATGCTGGTTGTTTAAAAAAAAATCATAAAAATCTTCAGTGAATGAAACAGAATGCAGGGTTGGAGGATGGCTGTCTTTTGAGTAGTGCAAATGAAATTCTTGTGTTGTCAGTTTGACAACTTGCAGTTGCTTTAGCTAAGTAAGTACTAAGCCATTCTCATAGATTTGAGTTCCTCCTTGGAACTGGACTAGATTTGTATATGAAATTGATGCCTGCTATGGTATCAAAATGATAACCAGATTACTGGTGGTTATTATTAATGAACTGAGAGAACGGGTTTCTAGTAAGGAAAGCGCACAGTACTGATTTAGTGGTATTTAAATACATGGTCATGTGAGGGACTGATCAGTCTGTACTGGAACTCTTTAACTCTCTGCTGTGGAGAGAAATGTTTTGGTTTTGTTTGTATGAGCTTCCAAGGATTAGTGGACGTTGTTTTGGTGATTTCCTGTACTGGGACACGTTTATATGTGGTGATGTGTAAACGTTTAAAAGAGATGAGGGGAAGGAGGAGCTTTTAGATAATCTGTTTTGAAGAATCTATTGTTACTGTTTGTGGTTGCTTCTAGAAGCATTTCAAAGCCGGTGTCATTTCAAAATAATGCATTTCAAACCTGTTTATTCAGCTACAGCATAGCTTTCAGAGTAGTCTATGAAACACATTTGATAGGTGTGATGATTAGAAAGTCCTTGCTGGACTCGCATCTAATCAGAGTAATTATATGAATGCTGTTACTTACCTGAGAATCGAGCCATAGCCAGGTGTAGTCAGCCTGTGGCTCTTCAGGCAGTTCAAGTGTGGCTTGTTTGTGTGATTACCATGGTCCAAGGATGTGAGATACATTCAGCCTTAGCGGTGGGGGGGACAAAACAAGGCAGAAAGGATGCTTGGTCTTGTCTGGATGGCCTATTCTGCAGCAGAGATAAAACAGCCAGTCTCAAAATCTCTTTTCTGTTGTTTTCTGAGGAGAGCAGTATGTATTTTGTGGCATTCAGGCATCTGAAGTTTGGTCTGTAGCCTGTAGGTCAGGAGGGTTTGCTGTCCTGAGTTAAAGTAATGGAAATCCAGCTTTCTGGGTAGGTGTGGAGATGTTACCCTGGTACTGAAACTAAATGGAACTCGTCAGGTTTTAAGTTTTCACATGTGATGACTAATAAAATATAGAAGCATTATTTGCTCTTGGAAAGGGAGAAAATAATGAGAGATGGAGGAAAATCTGATTATTAGCAAGTTCTGCCTTCTGAGTAGGAAGTGTTCCTGGAAAGTAACAGTATTTCACTCGATAAATTCAATGAATCTTCTGTGTACACGTGTGCACTTTGTTACTCACTGCGTGCTGGTGTTTGTACGTTGCCCTCTGAGGAGCAGTAACTTAAGTGGTAAAACTAATGTCCCCATAAAACCACTTCAAACGTAGTAAGAGTAACACGTGGAGAGAAAAGACTTTAAAGTCCAGTACGGAAAGTTCGGGACTTCATGAATGGGACAACATGAACGGGAGTTCGTGTTGCAGGGTATGGAGACGGAGCTGGTGGACTTTGTAGCAAATACCTATGGAATTGCTCAGGTGGCCTTTAAGTTGCCCTTTTCTCTTGTCTTCTCAGGAGATGATTTGAAAAGGAGAGATTATTCAGTTTGGGATTATAGCTGAGAGAGTTGCCTCGTGCAGCATTAGAATAAACCCATTAAAGTTAAACTCCCAGTTTAATAGAATTTGGAAAGTTCTTAACTGTCGTGGAAACGAAAGGTACAATTCCATTACAATTTTAGGAAAGAGAGCTAGGTCTTTATAAAAAGAGAGTTTTCCAGAAGTCTCCCTTAACATATGCAATTGCAGGACTGAGAAGGTCAGTGCGCTTGTGAAAAGTCCCGACTTAGTTCCCAGTTCAGGAGGATTCCAGTGTTTCTAAAAGCTTTTCATTAATTTAGTGCAGTCTAAATTGAGACCTAGGAATATTTTCCCAGAGTACTTCTTAGGTGGTTCCTGTGGGCTTTTGCAGCAAATTCTTAATTGTTACACAGTAGGAATTTAGATATCCCACTTGCTGAAAAAAAATTCTCCTGTGTTTACTAAAAAACTGTACTGGGAAGCGTGCAGTGGGTATGGAGGGACAGTGTGTGGATAGCTGAGGGGTTTTGGGTTGCAGGGAGAGGTTGTGGCTCTCACTGGCTTTTCTCCCAGGTACTTGTTGAGTTTTTCAGACCTGTCTGTGCTCCCCGGTGTTCCAGCTTCTGAGTAACTTTAGGTTGGTGCCCCAAGTGGTACATTTAGGTTCAAACAACTGTTGAAAGGCGCGTCTTGATAGATAACGGAGTGGATTTGCCAAGTTACTTGCTGGCATTGCTGTAGAAGTGTACTCTTGTGGAACATGCTGGTGTCGTTCTTTTACATTTGCATGGAGGTTGCAGTGTTAGTTACCCAAAGTGCTGTTGGAAAACACTTGCAAAATTTAATACAGAAATTCAAGTACACTTAGGAGAATTGCTTTGCTATTTGGTTCTTAAATGAAATTAGAGGATTAAAGAGTTTGCAAGAATGACTGATTGTTGAAGAATGAACAGAATGAATAACTAAATACAGTAGTGAAAGTCCTTAAAGTAGTGTGTTTTTGTGAACAAGTCTGTTTATAGTGTTTGTGCTGTGTATTTACTACTCTGACCTCCCCTAGAATTATTGCTTTAGTTATCACGTTCCTTGCCTGAGTGTGTTGCTTAAAAAGTGATCAGAAGATCGGTTATTTTAACACTACCTATGTAACTTCCAATGTATCAAATATTTGTTATTTTGAAGAGGTCGCTGCATCCTCAGTCTTAATTTCTTTTGTTTCACCTTGGAAATCTGTGCGTTACTTGTAGGAGTCTTTTGTTTCACCTTGGAAATTTGTGAATTACTTGAAGGATTCAAGAAATGCTGTTCAGTGTTGATTGATTTTTTTAACTCAGTTATAGTGTTGGAATGTGTGACTGTCATTAAATCCATTCAGTATCTAGTGGTTAAAAATGTTTGCCTTTCAGCATTCTGCTAATGGTTCTCTTTTCCTTTTAGTGATAGCCAGAGAGGTCGACCATGACAACCTTCCTGGAATTTATCCAGCAGAATGAGGACAGAGATGGAGTTAGATTCAGCTGGAACGTTTGGCCTTCGAGTCGCCTTGAAGCCACAAGAATGGTAGTGCCGGTGGCTGCCCTCTTTACGCCGCTGAAGGAACGTCCAGATTTGCCTCCTATTCAATATGAGCCAGTTTTGTGCAGCAGGACCACGTGCCGAGCTGTTCTGAATCCCTTATGGTAAACCTAGTCCATGTGCTATGCCAAGATTTTACCTCGCAGTCTCTAGAATAGCACCAGTTCAACCATGGGAAAGATCTGGCACCTGGAAATTCAGTTACCCCTCACAGGAGTATACAGTTCAAACTTCTAGGTCTTGGAAGTTTCTACGTAGAGATTTGCATATATAACATATATTCTTAAAACATGGCTTTTGTTGAGCCAATCTTTTCAACATGTTTGATTTAATTAGTGATGAGGTTAGCTATTTTTTTCTGGAATTACACATCTTGTGAGTTAGTATATTCCTGCATTTTGCCTTTAGAAGATTACTTGGGTAAAAAGTTATTGCACTATATCTTTTTAACTATTGGAACCTGATGAAGTTCAATTTCCAAATGAAATAAACTCTTATTTATTACTGACCTTAGTTCATTTGTATATCAAAGCAGATTAGCTGGTTTAGTTTCCCAAAACAGAAGCTGAAAGATGTGATACGTAAATAATAATATATATAAATATTATCTGAGAGAGAGATACATAAATACATCAGAAGTAAGCATGGCAGTGGGTGAAAAGCTGTTTAAGCTTTTTTTAAGCCGTGTGTTGTTACCACAAGCACAAATGATTGTGGCATGAAGATACAATTGCATTTTTTGATTATCACTATCTGAATGCTAATAAAGATGTAGGTAAAAAGAAGTAGGCTCATCAACTGAGGAAAAAAAATGTTATTTTCACTAGAGAAATAGCTAAGTTGGAACCTGTTCTTTAGGGCATACTGTATGTTCAGGATGGTCCCAGACACTGACAGCTAATAGGCTGAGAAAGGAGAAAAATGCGAAGGCATGGAGAGTTATAATTATTTGCCTAAAATCTTACACAAAGTCTGTAATAGAGGTGCTAAGTCTGTATTCTTAAATTTCTTATTTGCTGCTTTTCCTTGAAGACCATTCTTCCTCTCTAAGGACAATAATTTCCCTGCTATATCTGTGTAAGGCTACACTTGTTTTGAATTTTAATATGGGTATTTAGGAGAAGGTATATTAGTAAGAAGCTTTTTCAAAGTCCAGTCTTTGAAAAACTAAAAGAAACATATTCTAAGGTGAGTGAGGGAAAATGAATTGTTCATGCAACATAAACTTTTCTTACTGTATTTTTTTATAGCCAAGTGGATTATCGAGCAAAACTCTGGGCTTGCAACTTTTGTTATCAGAGAAATCAGGTAAGAAAATGAAACATTCAGGGTTCAGAAAATCTTTTTTTATAAGGTAAAAGTGAAAATTCTGGGTTTTCAAATGATAGTTGTGAACTGAAATGGACAGCAGCTGTGTTTTCAGGGAACTCATTGTGATTTTCTTTATTTTCTTTTTTTTTTCATGACAGCGATAGTGAGTATCTGTTGCAGAGTAAAGTAGTCCATGTGTATGTTTTTTGTTTTCACAGAAGTTATAATTTTTTATTTATCCTTAATTCCTCTGGTTTCATTTGCAGTTTCCTCCTACCTATGCTGGCATATCTGAAATGAATCAGCCAGCTGAACTTTTGCCTCAGTTCTCCAGCATTGAATATGTAGTACAGGTAAAAATAGTTAAATAAGATCTAAATAACATCTCTAGTCTTGCAATAGACAAAAAGAACAAATTTCAGTCTTCTTTCTTCACTGCATTTTAATGACTGTGAGACTGTAAGCGCTTGTTAGTAGATTGAGCATTTTATGTCACCAATTGGGAATGAAGAACGTAACTTTTTATAAGACCACAAGGATGGCTAATAAGACTTTAAAAAAAAAACAAAACAAAAAAGGCAAAGAGAAGTCTCTTCCAAAGACAATATTTCTCTTAGGTCTGTTTCTGTACCAGGAGTATAATTTGTGCTTGTACTGGGGGTCTGCTTGCTGCTGTTGCTTGCTGAAATTAGTTCAGATTTGGCTGACTGTTGCTTCATCCCTCATTAATGATTTGAATTTAAGTTTGTATTTGAATGATTCTGAGTTTTAGGGCTCGCTGATTTAGAGAAAACAGCTGATGCCTATGCAATTCAAGTGTTTGAATTGTAATATTCTTTTTTTTTTTTTAGGATACTTGAAGTTACTTGAATAGCAATAAAAAATAGACCTAAACCCCCAAAATGCAACTGCAAATTTGTAGTCTCTAAATTCAGTTTTTAAGGATTAAAATTCATAAGACTTCAGTGTGGCATTCAGATCATGAAGACTGAACAGAACTTTTTGCCAACTGTTGTAATGCGTAGTAAAGGGGATATTTGCTCGTAGTACAGCAAAATTAGTTTGGAAAGGATAAAAATAACTAATGAGTAAAATTAGGAGGTGAAATGCCACAGAATGTCATCAGTTTGGAATATTTTATAATTGTGAGTAGCTTTGGCTATTCCATTCACTTGGAGCGATAAAAGCTCATTGTATATTGAAAGATTTAGGTAGTTGGCACATGACTCAAAACTATCATGACATCCTGAAAGGATTTTTTCTTTTCTTCTGTAGTAAGCACTTCATTTTTGTGCGGAGTTCATGAGGGTAGGCAATTTTTTCCCCTTTAGCCGCAGATGCTAATTAGTGCTTGCAAGGAAGCTGGGTTAGATGGAACACCAGTGCTACTGGTATGATTATGGTTCAGACTTTTACAAAATGTGCTGTATTAGTTCATTTTGGATCCTGTCACTGGATTTGTTTTTCATGGGATTGTATTTTACGTCTCTCACAGCGTGGTCCTCAGATGCCTCTGATATTTCTTTATGTTGTGGACACATGCATGGAAGATGAAGACTTGCAGGCTCTGAAGGAATCCATGCAAATGTCCCTTAGTCTCCTGCCACCAACTGCTTTAGTGGGTCTCATTACCTTTGGCCGAATGGTGCAAGTTCATGAGCTTGGCTGTGAAGGGATTTCCAAAAGTTACGTCTTCAGAGGAACGAAGGACCTATCTGCTAAGCAGCTTCAGGTAACACATGAAAGCAAACAAAAAGAAATCATCAAGGTGATGATGATGAAGAACATCAAATAGTCTGTAAACTATTTGACATCTGTAAACAAATTTTATTATAAAAATCTTACGTATTTTGACTCCAGGAAATGCTTGGGCTTACAAAAGTAGCTGTTTCACAAGTTGGTCGGGGTCCTCAAGTGCAGCAGCCACCACCTTCTAACAGGTAACGTGCTGACTACACTTAATTTATGGGAAAATTTAAGTTTTATGACACTGAAAACAATCAACTGACAGCGGAACCTTTTGGACAGGCACAAATTGAATGGGAGACTAATGGCTATAGCCTGTTTCTTTCCTGCAGTTTGTACCGGGACGAAAAGACTTAATGGGCCGTAGTAAAATCATCTGGATGATCCTTTGGAAATGTTCTGGGAGAACCTCATCTAGACATATAGATACATAAATAAGGATGCTTGTGTTGATTGTTGTGCTGGGAAATGCTAATAGCTGCTTTAGTGCCTCTTTCCGATGTGGACATCCAGTTTTCCCTTCCCTTTTTCTCCCCATTCTGCTCCTCTGCCCTCCTCTTCAGTCTCTCATTTGCATATTGCCACTTGGTATGTGCAACTGGTCAAGCTTTGAGTCGTTTGAATCTAAACTAATTCCATCTATTTATTTACAGATTCTTGCAGCCAGTGCAGAAGATTGATATGAACCTTACTGATCTCTTGGGCGAACTGCAACGGGATCCTTGGCCTGTTCCACAAGGAAAACGGCCTTTACGTTCTTCTGGAGTGGCACTTTCTATAGCTGTAGGACTCCTTGAGGTAACAGCTTTAGCTGCAGTTGTGCTAGTATGGAAATAGATGATGTTATTGCAGAAAAGCTGACACAATCACTATGTAGAAACCTTAGTAATTGCAGCATATTAGATTTGCATGATGATTCTTATGGATATCATCCCTTCCGAGCACGGAATAATGATGTTTTCACAATTTCATGAGACAAAATTGAGGCTTGGAATTGATGGCAGGTTCAGTTTTGGGGAGGGAAAAAGTATAGTTATTGTTAGAATCCTATCAGTGTGCTAATTACTCCCATAGCTATGGATTTTGTTCAATCTGTAGCAAACTCTGATGGTTTTACTTGTCTTTTATTTCCTGCAGTGCACTTTTCCCAACACTGGTGCACGTATCATGATGTTCATCGGAGGACCAGCTACACAAGGGCCTGGCATGGTTGTAGGGGATGAATTGAAGTTACCTATAAGATCATGGCACGACATCGAAAAAGACAATGCTAAATATGTCAAAAAGGGTACTAAGGTAAGAGATGATCCTGAGTGATGGTTTCAGCATCTTGTTAGTAAGTAAGCATTTACGTTGCCTGGCACTGTAAAGTACTACTAGTAGTAGCAAATGTGTAAGGAGGTGGGAATTGGATGGTTTTGTTTTGTTATCTTTGAGTAGTGGTGTGTTTTGAGGGATTTCCTCAATATATTGAAATTTCTGAGTTAAGGACTTTGGCCAGCTCACTTTGAAATTTGTAGGAGTGTTTCTCTGTTTTAAGTTAGAAAAGATTGCTGTAACTAAATGGGACATCCAGAGTAAGGCTGTCTGCTTCAAAGATAACTGCTCAAAACTGTTGCTGTCATTTGGGAAGAATTAGGAAGCAGAGTTTAGACGTAGTTTGGTTCATCTTAAATGTACGTTTGGGCACGTGAACCGCATCCAAAACCTGTTGAATTCATCTCAACTGATTCTAGTGGAAGCTTAAACAATTAGCTCAGTTGTGGGCACCCATCGTTAGGGACAGTTGAGATTAGAAAGGCAAATTCAGTTCTGTGTGTCAGCTCTAATACTTAATGCAAAGTTTAAGAAGGAGAAAAATCAAGGTCATTTTCTAGTTTAAATAGCAACCACTGGGCTGTCTTAGTGTGAGTCATGTGATCAGAAACAAATCCTAAGTGTTGAAAATTCCACTCTTAATTATAACCTTGGGGGAGAAAAATAATCTTTTAGCTGATATTAAAATGAAGTGAATAAAGTCTGGTAATGTTGTTTTAGAAAAAAATGTGAAGATGAGGAGAGTTGACGTGGTGAATTGCTATGAACTGTTATTTTCATTTTGGATTTAGCATTTTGAAGCCCTGGCTAATCGGGCTGCAACAAATGGACATGTTATTGACATATATGCATGTGCACTGGATCAGACTGGTCTTCTGGAGATGAAGTGTTGTCCCAACTACACTGGGTATGTGCCTATTCATTTTTCACTAGTGTATGAAAAAGCAGATTTTTATGTTTGGGTTTGTTGTTTTTTTTTTAAAAAAATTGTTTTAACAGGAAGCACTTAGCAAAAACATTCTGCTACTTCTGAAAAAACTGCACAAACCCCACTGTGTAATACACTGTGATGGTTCCATTTGTACTGCAATTTTGGAATTTGTCAGCCTCTGGCAAACTTGTCACCACAATTGGAGGTTTAATCAGAAGGGATTTTGCTGTTTTAATACGATCTGTTTGAGGCTTAGAAAACATGAATATCTTTCAACATTTATCTTCTGCACTGTTGTTATTTGCTTTTCTGTGTGTATTTAAGTGAGCTGCAGGTTTTGGTAAAGATAAGGAGCTGTCATCCTTCTTTTTCTTGCTGTTCAGAGTGGTACAAATGCCCGTGTTACTCTTCTTGTCTTGTTTATGCCCTTCTTTTATATCCTGTCATTTGCATCAGTTCACCTGCTGTCTTGGATGATTATCAGGTACATCTGTTGCTCCTGATTTTTGCTCCAGTTCTACATTTCAGACAGTCTTGTGTTCCCTCCAGCTTGTCTTGCCATCAGTTCCTTTTTAATATGATCAAAGCAAGCTCTAGTCTTTCTCATGAAACTGCTCCCCTATTTTCTGTCACTGTGGGTAACACCCTCACCCTTGTGCAGATGTACAGTCTGCAAGAGCTTGTGACTCTTGCTTGCACGTTAAGTGCCTCATTGATTTAATAAATCCTGCCAATTCCTCTGTATTTTTTCAGAAACTGTCTTTTCTTTCTCTTTCTGAAAGTCTTTTCCCCACTCATCATATTTCATCTTTACTAGCTTAGCCACCTGCTTTAAATATAAATTGATTTTTAGGTTAGACTTCTGTCTTCAGACTGCCAAGCTCATTTTCCTTGCTTGCTGCTGTTGGTGTTGTCGATCCCAACTGCACATAAAATGAAATGGAGCATCTTTGCTTTTATCAGTTTATTAACTGGTCTGTCTGTGGATTACTGGCCTTCTTTTAGTTGCCTGCACATGCCAGTGGAACCTAAGCACATGCCAATATCTGGGCGTACCAAGGAGAATGAGAGATGCAGCCACAGGTTGTGATGAACATATGTCACTGAGTTTCAGGCCGGTTTGTCTATTTTTCCTGCAGCTACTCCTATTTTCTCTTTTCTGTTTGATTACATCCTGCAAACAGGGAGGAAGTTCTGATTCTGCTCGTGGCTGTTATCTTCTGTCTTTCGGTATCCACTTGAAAACTTACCTACCTTATATCACTTCTTTGGGGTGTAATGTTTGACCTGTTTTACTAATAGGATTTAACTCATATTTTGGAATGAATAAAAATAGCATCTCCCATTGCTATTTCCTAAATGCAGTGTATGGTGTTTCACGGCAAGTGGCAACTGTTGCAGTTACATCCACAGAATATTGCTAAGCATAAAAATAAATCTTGCTTCCTAAGCACGGATTTAAGCCTGAAAGGGGTGAACTACACAAAATAAAACGGTGTGGAAATAAATGTGGAATATTGAATATTAGAAGTAAACTGAACTTACGTGACAAGGTTATGAGACATTAGTAGTATTGAAGTCCGGCACAGTGTTTTTCCACTAAAAGATTTTCTTCTATGTTACAATAACAGTGACCTTGAGGTACTAATTGGGCAAGAAGCTCACTTCAAAATTTCATCCCTAACATTGTAGCAAAATATTAATTTATTAAAAAATAATTTATTCAGCTATTAATTTCAAGATGGCAAGAATGTACCTCAGAATGAACTGTCTTGAGTTTTTAACAGAAATAAGCTATATAAATCCCATGTGTTAAATTATTGTACAATAAGTAATCTACTTTACCTTGAGGGTTTTGTTTGTTTTTATTTTGTTGTTGTTGTCTAGTGGCTACATGGTGATGGGAGACTCTTTCAATACATCTTTATTCAAGCAAACCTTTCAGAGAGTGTTCACAAAAGATATGCAAGGACAGTTTAAAATGGGATTTGGTGGCACATTAGAAATAAAGGTAAGAATACAAAATACAAGGCTTTGGAAAGGACCCCTGGAGATCATAGTCCAACCTCCCTGGTTCAGGTACTGTTTTCCTTGATGTTTCTTGCAAGATACTGCAGTTCTGTCTTATGGAAGAATATGGGACTCTTTTCTTGTTCAGTGAAATTCTGTATAAGTTTTTAGTACTGCGACAGATAACAGAACCCTTTTTTTCATGCGTGTGTTCTTGTTAATCATAGAATGGTAGAATGGTAAAGGCTGGAAAATCTTGGAAAATGCAGAAAGGGATCCTCAGTTCTACAGGGACATCCCTTTAAGCAAAGGGATAAATCCCTTTAAGCTGGAAAATGACGCTGAAGGAATGTCAATAACTGGATTTTGCTTTTAGCTAAGTATGTTTTGGAGATAAGAATATAAATTCATTGTGGGGTATGTACAGGCCTATCTAACCTGTCTGAAGTTTTAAGCTCATCTTGTGAAGATTTTAATTAGTTTGCTAGAAAATAGACATTATCCAGTTCACTTTCTAGGCTCTCTGGTTTATAAATACCAGCAGTTTTTCTCTATGTTGTAATTTATATCAATGGTGTTGTTTCACACATACTAATTGGTACAGCAAACGTACGTAGTTAAGTGTAGGAGGTGAGCACATGAAATATTTCAAGCACCGTGATATGTTCCTAAAGGTATCAAGAGTCTGATATGCATTGAGATTTTCACTAACTAATGATAAAATAAGTTCTTCTTAGTGTGGCATATTAATGTATGTTTTTCTTCTAANAATAAGTTCTTCTTAGTGTGGCATATTAATGTATGTTTTTCTTCTAAATACAAAGACTTCAAGAGAAGTAAAGATTTCTGGAGCGATCGGACCCTGTGTGTCTCTCAACTCTAAAGGACCTTGTGTCTCAGAAAACGTAAGTAAACTTTCCTGGAAACGAGGGTAATAACCTGCAGGAGTTGAGAAACGGACGCTACACGGACCAATATGATCAAAGTAGACGACCCTTTGTTATGCTAACAGCCATGCTTATATACTATGCAAACTAAGCCATGCGCCCTTACAACTAACGTCATTGGCACATAGTGCTAAGCCACACGCCATTACAACTAACATC
>VWZK01020809.1:0-65116 GCA_013396935.1 Baryphthengus martii | reverse complement strand
CTAGAGAGAGTCCAGCACAGAGCCACCAAGATGATTAAGGGAGTGCAGCATCTCCCTTATGAGGAAAGCCTGAGGGAGCTGGGTCTCTTTAGCTTGGAGAAGAGGAGGTTGAGGGGAGACCTCATTAATGTTTATAAATATGTTAAGGGCGAATGTCACGAGGATGGAGCCAGGCTCTTCTCAGTGATGCCCAATGACAGGACAAGGGGTAATGGGTGCAAGCTGGAACACAGGAGGTTCCGCTTAAACTTTAGAAGGAACTTCTTTACAGTAAGGGTGACGGAGCACTGGAACAGGCTGCCCAGGGAGGTTGTGGAGTCTCCTTCTCTGGAGACATTCAAGACCCGCCTGGACGCCTTTCTGTGTGATGTCATTTAGGTTCCTGCTCTGGCAGGGGGATTGGACTTGATGATCCTTCGAGGTCCCTTCCAATCCCTAACATTCTGTGATTCTGTGACCCTGTGATAGAAACTACTAGTTTGTCCATTTCTAAAGCAGCAGCCTCCACTCTAACTTGCTTGAAAACAATCTGCTTGCAGAACTCAGTTATACTATGCAAGAAGCATTTAAAAAGAAGTCCTTTTCTTAAAATACAAGTATTTGCCTTGCTGCAACATTACACAAGATTTAAGAAGCTATAAGCATTTCACAGCATTCATGGTGAGGTTACGCTCAGCACTGTACATGCTCTTACCTCTTTATCAACCAGCCTCAATGGATACTTCACTTCTGGATCCTTCAGAGTAATTGCAGGATGAGGATTCCTGAAAAGCCTCATAATGGTGCTGTAGATTAGCCATATTCCATGTGTCACAGCCTGACCCAACTGTAGCAATACAGAAAGCGTTAGACACGTGCATAACAAGAGAAAGGTATTCTAGTGAGAAAGAATATCTAGCATGACATAACAATCTAATCACCCAAAAAAATGTGTTTCTTTGTACTAATATAAGCAGGAAGAGGAAGTATTCAAAAACCACACAAATTTTATTTATGAGTACCTGGCATTGCTCCTACATTGAGGCACTTGGCATACTGGTAGAGGGTTGTCAAGCCTGGCAGGCTTGACAGAAGCGAGGCTGTCACAGCTCCATGTGCCCAGGTTCAACCAGTAGTGAGGCTGAGCAAGTATGTCCAGCAGGCATGCGTGTGGACACATATATGCAACACATGCCCAAATATAAACGTGGATGGCCACACTGATAACACAGACAGATGCTCAGTTCAACAGCACCAATAGCCTCATCCTCTTTCCCTCCCTGACTGACCAGGACGGAGGTCCATTAGAGGAAAATACATTAACATGCAGGTGTACAAGGTGGATTTGCTTAGTCTTTGCAGCAGCTGTCCCCAGACTCAGTCTCCTCAGTTGCTGGCACCTGGATGTAAAAGCTGCTGTTGCACAGACCCCTTCACACACCATCACATGCGCTGAGGACCCCCCAGTAATTGGGGATCTCGCACTTGACCACAGATCCCATGCTCCCTCTGGCAGCTGGTGAGGACTCCCCAGCCCCTCCAGCAGCCACAGCCCTCACCCTCAGAGATGCACACATGCCTGGCTCATAGGCCACCTCACCCACTCACTGGCTAATCCAGCTTGATCTTTCCTAGCCATCGCACACTCATGCTGGGTGCTGGCATCACAGACGCACAGTCCCCCCAACCCACGGTCTGGCTCCAGGTGCTGGCGCTTATGCCTCCACACAGAGACGTGCATGCAGAGCAGAATCCCTTCCCCAGGAAAGCAGCTATGGAGTTTACCAAGGACATGGGACAGACTGCGCTGAATGGACGCAGGACATAGCCGGACAAGGGTACACAGTAGGTCTGTTTATGCAGGGTCAGCCCTTTTTATCCCTTTATCCTTTTTATTTTTCCCACATTTGTTCCTCCCTAAATGGCCTCAATCCCTGCCTTTGGTTCCCCCTCTAAACATCTCACAGTCCCTTAATGCTCTTCCCCTGCATCCCATGCCCCCCCAGCCTGCCAAGGGTAGCCAGCCTCCCGCTAACACATGCAGATGGACATCACCCTTGACCCATAGGGCAATGGCTCCCTCAGATAGCTCTGGGAAGGGCCTGGGCTCATTTCTTCCAGAGGGTTTTTGAGGCTCCCTCTCCTGCCAGTGTCTCTATATCGTTTGGTGTGCATGCGTGTGGAGATAAGCCTCCACAAGCTGGCTGCTCTCCTGTGATAGGCCTGGAAGTAGCCAGGTCAGGGTATCAAACAGGTTCCCCACCTAGCGTTGCACCTCTGTGTTTCCTGGTGCACGCATACACAGACAAGCTCCTCAACCACGCCACCTAATGTGCACCACTGCATTGAGGCTTTTATATCACAGCGCATGGAAGCAGGAGGTATGGTCATATAGCCTGCTGCAGGAATGAGCTTCACTCCCAGGCTGAAAGCCCACAGGACGGAAACACGTTGTGCCCCTGCACCACACCACCCTCTCCATCCCCAACACCACGCACAGGCTGCTTAGCTGCAACTACAGCTGTGCAGACACAATGGAAGGAAGATGTTACCTCCTCAGCCCACTGCCATATGCCTTGGGCACTTGGTGGGTCTAGGGGGCTGAAGATGGGACATTCAGAGGCTACAAGTGCATGGCCTGCCCAGACCGTGCTCAGGTAGAAGCCCATGCCTTCATTTCCAGTGCCTGTTCCCAGGGAGAGTCATGTTCTTGCAAGGTTAGATAAGCAACAGCCTACAATGGCACCTGTGTAGGCAGACTTGGTCTCAACACAGCATAGGAGAATAAACTGAGAAGTTACTTCTAAAAATCCTCTCCAACTCTGTAAGTTGTGCTTTAACAGAGGAGATGGAAAAAGCATGACTGTAGCAAAAAAAAAAAGAAAGGCAAACACTTAAGACTGCATACAATGCACTTTGAGCTCTTTCAAAGAGCTCAAAGTCCTGTGGGGTTCGCTTTCACTTTCACTTTAAAGGGACCTGAGCAGTCTTTTAGAAGCACATTTCCACAAATGTGACAGTTCTCAGGAGACTGTTAAGACATATATTATTATTAAAACTGTGGCAAGTATAAAATTAAAAAGTGACAGCATAAATTCTTTCTTAAAATGCTGCTGCACAGGTTTAAAATATGGAAACAATGGGATTAGCCTGAAGGTACATCATGCCATACGCACACACAATGTATTTTTCAGTTTTATTCAAAATTCTGAAATAACTCCACACAGGTTGTGGAGACTAACTTTACAGTAATGTTAGTCCTTAATTCCTGCAGATCCACCAGATTACTGCAGCTCCAGAAAGAATTTTTATTATTGAGTCACAGAAAAGGGAGGAAAAGAGTTGTTAAAAAATGACAGAGCAGAAAATAAACTCCCTCATGAGAACTGTAACAGGTGAATGAGGCCCGGCAGAGACAGCAAGCAGAATCTGCAGCAGATCTTTCAAGTAAGACAATAACATATTAAAATAAACTTATTTAGTTTACAGATGTAGCTGTCTAAAATGGGACAAAAATCACAGCTATGGTCTAGCAAAACTGCAGCTGAAAAATGGGAATTCAAAAACTTGGGCTCAGTCTCAACTGGAACACTAATGCATGTCAGTAACAGATGATCAGGAAGGCAGAAGAGTGGAAGTTCAAAATGTCATCTCTGCAAGTCAGCTTCTCCACCTGCGTGTAGAGGTAAATATCTTCTCCCATCCTTCCGATCATTTCTGTGTCATCAGATGTCAAGTTAAAACCACCACAGCCATTCAATGACTGAGGTTAACACATTCTTTACCTAGATGTGCATAAACAGATGTGCATAAACATCACTCTGAACCAGTGTACCAGATCTGAGCCTCCTGGAACAGAACATAGCTTAGTTTTGACAAATACTTTTAACACCCTGTTATCCTCATGGAAGGTAATTTGTTATTCACAGTCAATTAATGCAAAAGCCTCTTGGGATTTAGCCTGGAAAGAAGCTGCACACCCACTAATTCAGTTGCTGGTTTAGTTCCTTACTCAGAAGGTATCAGCTAGTGAGCAGAAAAATGAGGAATAATTGAAGACTGAATGATTACAAAAACATGTCCTTGCTAAGGAATACATTCTCAGAGTTAAAAGTGATTTATATACTCCTGTCACAGGGTATATCAAGATATTAACGAAGATAACTACACTGCAACCATGAAAGCTGCATCAGATCTACAGCAGCAGAAGGAGCAACTGTCTTGACCATCAAGGCCAGGAATTACTAAATGAAGATCTGGTGACTCACAGTTTCCAGTTACACAAATCTTTTTTAACAGAGATCACAAAACAAGTAACCAAGCAGGAATTTTAATTAATGGAAATAGATATCTGTAGGATAACAAAACCCAACAACGAGAAAGCCACGAGGAAGAGAAAAGCCATAGCCCCTTTCCGCTAGGGTGTGGTGATCAAAACACAAATCCGTAAGTTTACGATGGGACACTCCATCACCAAACTGCCCTACAAACACACAAGCCAAATGCTGCTTTGGCAAGAAAAATCTTGCCCCCTCAGCTCCAGTCCCATCTCCCTCTTAAACAGCATTTGGATGGGGAAGCAAGTGCTTAGTTAAACATTTTTATCATCTGTTTTAGAAAACGTTTAGAGAATTAAGGGAGAGGCATTTCTTCATTTCCACAGCTTTAGCATCTGACTAGGTTGGTGGCAGGCTGGTGGCTTTAAAGACATGGACACTGAACAACTGTTCAGAGAACTGAGAGAAGAAAAGCGCACACACCAGAGAAGCCAACACAGGCACCATTCTCCCAGGCACAAAAGCCGTGAGTGTCCAGGCTGGCACATACGCCCCAGACCACGCCAGACGCGAAAAGATCCCAGGGCCTCCGCATCGCTGAGGAAGGACTTACGCAGCTCCCAAAACAGGCACCCCCGTTTCTCCCTCCTGCATGATGGGTACACGGCAGCGGAGACAGCAGAGGCCTCGGGCATCCCGTGACACCACTCAACGGTTCCCACCCCGCTCAGGCGCCTGGACAGCGCCTGCCCCGNGTAGGGAGAGTAGTGGGAGGGGCGCCGCCCCTGTTGTTTCGGCTACTGCGCCCCTGGCTGGGCGCTGTGAGGAACCGCGGGCTCGAGAACCGGGGCCCTGAGGCGGCGCTGGAAATGGCTGCGGGTGGTGCCTCCCGTGCCTGCGTAAATCGCACAGGGAGGGCTGGAACTCACACGGAAAATGAAATCCCGTAGTCCTGCTTCTGCTCCCGCACGTCGTGTGTTACCAAAGCCGTGCTTCTGCCCACCAACGCGGAACACACGCACGCGTGATTTTTATTAGTGCCACCGCTTCCGAGAGCCTGTCCTTACGCTATTATCATACCACATATATAATGGCCTTTTGTGCTTTATTAACGGTGTGATAAAGTAATAAATTTTGCTTCAGCCAATTAGCTCTACAAAGGCGGACGTGAGGAATGTGAGCTCTCAGCACTCAGAAGGGGGGAACAGAGGCAGCGCGTGGGCGGCCGGGTAAAGGGACCTCGGATAGGGTACTAACTCATGTCCTGCTTTCTGGAACAAAGAAGTGAAGAGGTAAGACAAGTTGCAGATGTGAGAAAGATAACAGAGGTTGAAAATTTAACAGCAAGGAAGACTACTAGCCTTCATCGCAAGACCGCCAAGAAGACTCTCTAGGTGACAATGTGCAGACTTGAAGAGGAGGAGCAGAATGTAAATAAAGTTCCAGAGATCTATAGAATATGCATGATATTTGGGGGGAGAAGTTATAAATATGTAAATTAGCTATACGATAAGAATGTACAATTGTGATTAGAACGGTGTGCGCAGAGGAAACCCTCTTTCCTTGTGTGCCCAGCACTGTAATAAATTTTAGCTTTTGCTTCACAGACTTTGTCTTATTTTTCGTTGAGACATTTCTCACAATGGCATAAATAATAATGGGAGAAAGCAATGGTAAAACTACAGTGACTTCCTTTTCTACCCAATAATGGAAGCCCCAACTGCCTTTTCAAGTAAAGAAGAGGATAAATTCCATATGTCAGCACCACAATTCATTACTGTATCAAATAAACTTCTCAAGCCTTAACTTCTGCTCCTTCAGAGCCAGCACCCGCACACAACCCAGTGAGGAGGAAGGTGCCTGGGTGCCAGGATGCCCTGCAGTGGCACCTCTGAACCCTGTGAATCTACTTCATCTCATCCAGGCTGGTGATGTCCAACAGCCTGATTCATTTATGCGATGTTTATCTGAAAAGCACAAGAACTGAGCTATGCAGCAAATTTTGGTTTACATCACTGTATACAAATTACTGACAAATAAGCAAATATGTCTTTGTGTTTCAAAGGTCATGAATTAATATGTCTGAACTTGAAGTAAACAGGCCTTGGTGATCCCTAGACAGTTTCTCCTTACAAAATCAAGGAGGGCTTATGTTTGACAATCCTAATATTAAGTTTAAAAAGACAATACTAAATTTCTTCCCTTAGCCCCGCAGCTCACACAGAGGTGCTGATCCACCTGTGTTCCCAAGCATGTGCTTTCTCCCAGCCTCTGGGTTTGCTGACTGTGCAGGCAGCTCATCTGGCTGTGAGAACATTCATGTCAGCTGTGGTTTGCCTAATTACCTGGGAATTAGCACTGGTAGATAGAGGAAGGATAACAGACCGACCTGAAGGTGAGTGGGTCACATCACTGCACAATCTGGGTAAAGACATTTAGCTGCAGGGATGGAGTTCTTTATTCCTGTCATTTCTATGACAAAAACATGCCTGGCTGTGTAATCTGCTTACTCTTCTCTTTGAAGACAGCTGCTGCACCAGAACCTCCTGAGTAAGCGGAGGGATTATAACACTATTAGCTAGAGTGAAGTACTGCAGGATTGAGAGGTTGAGGTTTAGGAAACTGGAGAGATAACTAAGAGACAGGTTTGGCATGGGGACAAGGAGCCTGGTGGGAGACAATCTGTCAGGTAAGGCTCCATCTTAAGAATTAATACTTACGGAAGAGTGGAGACCTCAATGACCCTGCTCCCTGCTCTGACCTAGCTAGGTTCCCAGGCCATGTCTCCACTGCCTTTCAGTGTTGGTTGGCTTGTTGAGACTTGGCAGCAATAGCCAAAGCTCACTTGGAATGTCCGGCAAACTCAGTGTCTCAGAAACTTTCCTCTTTCCTCTATCCATACACAAAGGCCTGCTCTGGCTTCTCTGGTGAAAGGATTGAGCCTGCTATAGCTCTGCATAATGTTTTTGCTAGCTGCCAGTTTTTACTCAGTCTTCCTGAGTAAGCCTGCCCAGCCCAAATGTGCCCTTTGTGCACAAGTGAGCTCTGGCTGCTTTGGTCTAGAAACCTCTAAAGTGAGTGTTCCTGCTCACCCTTTCTAGATCAACCAAAGAGGTTTAAATTAACTCTGAATGAGCTCCTTCCCTCTTCAGGGCACTTTAGGCACTTGACAAGAGGCAACAAACCATCTTTTATCCATTGGCCACCTTGGTTAGATAAGTAAATTACTTGGGCCAGAAATGTGCAGAGATGGCTACATGCTTTAGAAACAGGTCCTATTCACAGGGTTTCCTTGATCCTTGACCTTGGCAAAGGTCAGCATCTGAGGCTTGAGGTGGCAGTTTTGTTAGAGCATCTTCTTCAAGTCTATTGACCCATTCTTTTGGAAATGCTGGTCACATGTGAGTGAGATAGCACCAAATACTTTTCCCTTGTGCCAGAAAAGAGGAACAGAGAGCAGGGGGAGCCTGACCTCCATTCTTGAACAGCAAACGTGCACTGTCCTGTGCAATGGGTTTGACAAAGCATTGCCTGATCTCTTCAATAGAGAAAGCCAACCTATGGTGTTAGCAAGGTCACCTCTGGACTCTTGGCTTTTCTCACTGCCTGCGTTAGACCTGGGAACAACCCAAATTCTATGCTGATCATATTTGCCTTTGATCAGTGCTTCGTTTCTGGCAAACACACCCTTTTATACTATTTGGGAACCTCAAGTTTTTCTTAGTTCAACATCTAAATCACAGGACAGAAGTTTTACAACAGATTTAAGTACAGGTTTGGTTATGAAATTGCTAATGATGCTACTGATCTGACCTGTAATTTTATCAAAGTGTAACTTAAATTTAATGCTGACTCCAGTGATGCTGCTGCTTGGAAATGAAAATTCCCTGGGCTTCCATCTGGGCTCTTTCTCTATTATTCTCAGAATAATGGAGTTGCAACTTTCTTACAGACAGAATATGCCCACTGGCTTTTGTATTTTAAATGAAAGCTGAGAAAAAGAGTTCCTGCATTCAGTTGTTAATCATAGGCACAGTATTTTTTGTCATTTACCTTGCTTGTCCAGAACTGCAGTAAATACTAATAAAATGCAATAAATGCTAACAAAAAATGGCAAAGAAACTTTCTGTTAAAATTAAGAGTATTTTGGATATACATAAGGATAATTTTGAGATACATTAATTTCTGCTACCAATATCAGAAGGAAGCTTCACTTTTGAGTATTTTAAGTGAACTAGCTGCATGTCCTGTCCACTATGCAATTCTGTGTGTAAGGCATTTTCATTACTGAGAGATTTGTTAGGCTCTAACATGATTCTTTGAAGGGATACATATACCAGAGGTGCATAACCATTTCTTTGTATAACTGGTAACCTAACATCAAACCATTTTGGTTTCTGTATATACAGTTTAAACCTAAAGATAAGTTTATCAGGAGTTAATATTATGAAGAAGAAAATTTTAAAAGTATCAATCAAACAAAAGTAAGCTTTAAGCCATTTAAACCAGGTTAATTTAGACACATAATGAATGTACGCTTCCAGGGCAGGCACTGGAGTGGCAACCTGCATTTACTGGCACCTGGTACAACTTGCTTCCAGTGGTGCATGCAAAGCATGCAATTATAATGCCATCTCAATTATAATGTCTCCTAATATTTGCAGGATCTCAACTAACAAGTTAAGCTGTAAATATAGAAGTATATATTGGGAGATTTTCTTCTTCCACACCTACAAATTTTTTTATCTCTGATTTATTACCGGTTTCCCTTCTATTGTCAAATAACAACTATATATAGAACAGGACGAAAAGAATGGCCCATCTGTCTCAGTCAAGGCTTGCAGACTTGAAATCCTTACTTCTGGGCCCAAAAGTCCTGTAAAGATCTAAAAATCTGTTAACAAATAATCTGACATCACTTCAGATGTGATACCATAACTCATGTCTGAAGTTCATACAAGGATCATATCTGAAAACCCAGGTGGGAATTTTCAGGTGGCAGGTGCCATCACCTTCTCTCTTCTCTACCATACCGATTGTCTGCAGTGATAAGGCAAAGCAGGAGCCTGGTAGAGGAGGCTCTGACTTCCTGGTCTGAGCATGCCTGTGCTTGGACAGGCGTGAGACATGGTACTGTCCTTATACTCCACGTCTTCTAGTGGGGTTTGGCACCTCCTGCCTCTCCCTTGCCTTCCTGCAGTGACTGTCAGTCTGAGCAACAGTCCTCAGCAGGCAAAGGGCATTCAGGAGGGAGACAGCTCCACGCCTTGGACTACCAGGAGGATTTCTGAGCTTCAGGTTGCCTTATCCCTGCTCAGTGTGTTTGCTGAGCCAAAACCTTCTTCCTGGCACGGCTAGTAGGTAAGAGAAAATTATACAAATTCTTCCCTACTGCTAAGGGCAAGGGGGATGGGATATATTCGTCTGGGAGACGTGAAAGAGTTATGTGAAATGCAGCACTGCAATAACTCTACTTCCTATTCCTATTCTGTTTTACTAAGGGACCTCAGTGTAAAAATTTTTTGAGACAACTGAATCATAAGCTGTTTTAGCTAAAATAAGGTGAGGCTAAAATCAGATTTTGCTGGAACATAGTCGATAACATAAAATCTGCTCTCCAAATGTCACCTGCCTTCTCAGAATCTTGACAGAGTGTTTGCCATGTAACTGTCCACTGAGGTTTGTCCCATGAAAATGCATTTTCTTTTGCACCTATAGAACCTGTCTTATTTATACTTTGGTATTTCAAATACCAGCTTTATACTAAGAAAAACATCACTAGACTCAAGTAAAAGACATACAGGGTGGCATAAGAGGAAGATCAAGAGAATTGCTTGTATCTTTTATTAACCATATAAGCCGATGCATGTATTTGAACCAGTTGAACCATTTTCTTTTAATGATTGGAAACTTGCAAATGGCTGCTGCCCTGGCTTTGGCTGGGATAGAGTTAATTTTCTTCCTAGTAGCTGGTTCAGTGCAGTGTTCTGGATTTAGTATGAGAATAAGGCTGATAACATGCTGATGTTTGTAATTATTACTAAGTAGCATTTATACTAAGTCAAGGACTTTTTAGCTTCTCATGCCCTGCCAGCGAGAAGGCTGGAGGAGCACAAGAAGTTGGGAAGGAACACAGCCAGAACAGCAGACCCAAACTTGCAAAAGGGATATTCTATATCATATGAGCTGGGGGTAGTTGTGGAGTTGTCTAGGGGTTGCAGATTGCTGCTCAGGGACTGGCTGAGCAACCGTCAGTGGGTGCATTGTGCATCACTTGTCTTTTTTGGGGTTTATTCACTCTTCCTTTTCTTTACAATTACTACTTTTTTTTCCCCCTCTTTAATTACTTCAATTATTAAACTGTTCTTATCTCTACCCCCAAGTTTTACTTGTTTTCAGTTGTCCTCCACATTCCACCAGAGCAGGCGTGAGCAGTAAGCAAGCAGCTGTGTCATGCTTAGTTGCTGGCTGGGGTTAAACTACTACACCGCTTGTCAGGTTTTCCAAATGCTTTTCTTCTCCATGCCAAAATTAAAGGCTTTCTTAAAACTGGATGTTGTTCAAAGGATCTCTGAAGGTAAATTTACTGTAGCAAAAATGTTCAATCAAACTTTTGCAGGCCTCCTTGTGTCCCATATCCAATACGTGTTTTTTTTACTTTGACACTGTTGACTTGCTCTCATGATTCACCACTCACCCTTTAATTCTCTTCATGTCTTGAGTCATTTCTGATTTATAGCAACAGAAGTCTTCTTCTTGGAGCATTTTTTTTTATAGAATCAAAGTTTTTATAAAAGAAAATCACTTGGGAAAAAAACCCAGGCACATCATGCAAATGTTTCACTTGAACTCTATAATAAAATGGAACTGTTAGATTCTTTTTCTCTGGCCACGCTGCTGGTGCATTAAAGTTACTATTGCCTAGAACTTTGGATGGTTTAATAACTAAAGCATAATAAACTTTTATAATTATAAATAATAATAATGAAAAATAATATAACAACAAACAACAAAGATAAATAAAACTCTAGAAAATACAAGTGATGCACAATGCCATTGCTCACCACCCGCTGACCAATCCCCAAGTAGTGATCCCTGCGCCCTGGCCAACTCCCCCCAGTTTATATACAGAGTATGACGTTCTATGCTATGGAATATCCCTTTAGTTAGTTCGGGTCAGCTGTTTTGGCCACGCTCCCCTCCAGCTTCTTGTGCACCTGCTCACAGGCAGGACATGGGAAACTGAAAAATCCGTAACTTAGGATAAGTGCTATTTAGCAACAACTAAAACATCACGTGTCATCAGCATTATTCTCACTGATATTCCCACTGACCCTAATCCAAAACACAGCACTGAACCAGCTACTAAGAAGAAAATTAACTCTATCCCAATCAAAACCATGACAAGTTACTATGTAAGTTGCTACACCAGTTCTTTGCTTTGGCAGGGATATATTTTTCTTCATGCTAATCTTAGTTACAACATGTACATTCTGCTCTATTTAGAAACTAAAGGGAAAACAAAAAGGAGAAGAAGAGTCCATGATGATATTGTGGTAGCACCCAGCAGACAAAAAGGAGAGAAAAGGCTTTGGTTTATAAAATTAAGTGACTTTAGAGTTTTGGGACACATTTTCTGAACGCAGGAAAAAATTCAGTAGAAGTAAATTTATTAAAAAAATATGATCAAAATCTGTAGGTATGCTCTGGCTGTAACCCTCTCCTGAGTATACACCTTGAGCTTGCCTCTATGGGCTTCTGCGATACTCTTTAACAGTTCTAGAGGAGGAAAGATCAAACGGAGCCCTATGGTGCTTTATAAACACAGGACAAATCTGCCAAGAAGAGACCAAGAACAAGCAGTAAGTATTGAAGGGATGATAGATTTCCTGTATCAGTGACTTTTACCAAAATAAATACATACTAAAATATATGTATATAAAGTACCATATATATGGAACAAAACATTAAAAAAAACCAACATGACTTTTACCAAAATAAATACATACTAAAATGTATGTATATAAAGTACCACATATATGGAACAAAATATCAAAAAAAAACCAACCTGACATCCGTCCTAATATTCCAAATACCTTGGATATTCAACAGACAGCAGACTCCTATTCACCACTGGTTGTTACTTACAAGTGTAAACTGTATTAAACACAATTTGGCAGCACTCATACAGATGGGACAAGCTGATGCAGAGGAGTAGACAGTAGGAGGGTCCAGAACCCAGGAAAAAAGTGATCCAATAAAATTAGGTCAACCCAAGATAACATGAATGTAGACTTGAAGTCTGAAAAACATCTCCAGTATTGCTCTATGAACTTGTTAATCCTGTTCTTGGGGCTTCAGCTGAGTTGCTGAGATGAACAACATTCTGTTTACTTTACAAGCTCTTTTGAGAAGGAATTGCTCTTCTTAAGACTCTGGCAAGAACGTAGAGATACTGCTGAAAATAAACAAAAATGCTGCTGTTTGTGGCTTCTGTGATATGCCATGAGGCTCACTCCCTGTCAAGTGGAGCAGAGGCCGTGTTTGGGCTGCATAGCCAGTACTGATAATGTGATGTCACAAGACACACTTCCGCTGTATAAGCAGAGCCTGGTTGGGTAAGGTCTGAGTATGGCTTCTCTGTGACAGCCTCCTTCCATTCCACTGTATGATCCTTACAAGTACTTGTTCCAAGCAAAAAAATCTTCATTCATGTTCAGGTTTAACCCTAGCAACAAACAAATCCCGTATACTAAAATTTTCAGTCCTTTTCCTTCTTTCAGGTATTGACACCCATTCAATTCCAGTCCAA
Source organism: Baryphthengus martii (assembly GCA_013396935.1). Taxonomy (NCBI): domain Eukaryota; kingdom Metazoa; phylum Chordata; class Aves; order Coraciiformes; family Momotidae; genus Baryphthengus; species Baryphthengus martii. The sequence goes on along the minus strand of VWZK01020809.1, from coordinate 52,048 downwards.
AATTCAAGTGGTTTTGTAGATCTCCCATCAACAACGATCTCAACGTATCACACAGCCCAAGTGAAAATGGATTGTCAGTGCCTCCAATGTAGCCTAGGTATATGATGTCTCAAATTTCCATTTGCAGGCAGGCTGAGGTGTGGCAGCCAAAGTAGTTAATGGTTATTTGCCCTGCCCTTCTGTAGGAGGTTGCTTTCCCCACTCTAAATACCACTGTGTATAATATCTTTATGCTCCCCAGCTGCTGCAGCTTATCCTCTGGTGCATTAATGTAAACTGTCCGTTTTTAGCTTTTAACTGAGGCATATGAATTCCTTTGGGCAACAAGCTCTCAAGGAGTTAAGTGCAGATTGCTTATGCTCTTCAGGATCTTAAGCTGTATGAGTTCCATCCCACACTTATACAGACAATTCTGGAGAAAAAGGATTACTCAATAATTTGAAAAGTCTCAATTCTCCAGGCACAGTTTCCTGCTTTCTGTTTCTTTCAAAATGGAGCTTAGACCAGTAGTTTCTGAGCCAGTCATGAGTCAGTGCAGTCCAGGACAGGAGAAGGCACATAAAATCTTGCTCTACTGCTTCTAGACTGTTCTCCCACCATTTAATTAATGCCCTCTTTTCTGCCATGACTTCTATTCTCTCCCTGCCAGCTAATGGGACACATGCTGGCCTGGCTGACGTTTTTGCTTTTCCTCTCACGCTGCCTCACATCAAGACTGCCACATCAGAAGACTATTAGTGACTTTACCACAATATTTGCTCTTTATGATAGAAAACATGGAATTTGCCACTGGCAGAAGGATGCAGCGAGTATCTCCATCCTAGCCAGAATAGGAGGAGAAGATGTAACAGTAGTAATTTAGGAGGTTCAGAATTAGGCTTGAAGGTGCCTTGGCTCAGTCTGGGAGAATCATGGTAAGTTGTCCAAATGGCTATTTGAAAGAAATGCCCATTGTGGACAAATTTCTACCTTTTTTTCTCTTTTCTTGAGAACATCTGCTTTGGAGGAGAAATTAAAAAGTATCAAACCGTTGTTCTCTGGACTCCAATGCATATGCTGGTTTGTAACTGATTAATTCAACTGTTAGTTATTTAAAGATTAATCCACTTCTCTTTCTTCTGCACTCTGCTCTTTATCTTGATGTTACTTGTTAATGTGGACATAATGCCCTTGAAACTGGAGCTACCTTTGGGCAGTTCATCACAGTAACAACGCTTCCTAAATCTTGTTGATGAATGGATGGATAGACTTCTAAAAATTATATACTATTATACAGGCCAAAATCCTATTAAAATAAGGAAAGGATCAGCTTGGGTAGGTTTGCATGTGCATCAGAGATCAATGCATGAGAGAATTTTATTGTATGCAGACACTGTGTTCAGAGTCTTAGTCACCTTTCATCACACTAACTTTATGCTAGGATAACCATGTGTATGGGTGAGGGAAAGCATCTCTAGTTGGAGTCTTGCAGGAAAAAAGGTAGGAAGAGTGTAAGATTGCTGCTAGAAAAGCATCATAAAGAGAATTCTTTGCTTCCTGTTTTGTTGTGTAGTGTTGCTGCATGCTGATAGCAATCTCCTGCTTGCCTCTGGTTTGTACATAGAATCCTCCTGAATGAAACACCACTGTCTTCATTTTTATTTCAGTTCACGGAAAACCGCAGGAAAGCTTATTAACAAGAAATTTGTTAAATATTCTCTAAAATAACCTTAGGGAAGGCTCAAGTTTCCTTACAGGTCACCTGCATTTTTTAGGTGTGAACATAAACCATAAGCTCTGTGATTTTTAGAGCAGTACTGACAGAAAAGTGTCGGGAGAAGAGAAAGCTCTCCTGATGGCAGGAGAATATAGAATGACATTAGAAGACTCCAGAAGTGACTTTTAGAACATCATGTGTCTTTTTTAGCATGCATATTTCTCTCAACAGGAAGGCCTTAAATCATGAACTTTCTACACTTTTCAATGAGATGTGGGATGTGGATGTTAACCACCTCATGCCTGGGAAAGACTACACAATTGATTTGCAGGTAACCAATTGCTAAGTCATATGAGGATTACAGGCAGTACAGTACTGTAGGAAAAGGTGTCTGCAAAACTGCCTTTTGCTAAAAGAGCTGCCTATGCTTCATAATTTCCACTGATAGTACAGGCAGGACTTCCTAATGACAAAGAATCACTTAGGAGAGGGAACAGTACAGAGAACAGATTAATGGTCCACACTACCTGGATGTTGGTTACAAGTGGAGTCTCTCAGATACCTGTCTTGTGTCCTATAACATTTAATATCTTTATCAGTGGCCTAGAGGATGAAATGAAGTGCAACCTTTCCAATTTTGCAGATGACAGCAAACTGTGGTGATAAAGTTGGTATGCTCAAGTGCAGGGCTTCTCTTCAGCTGGACCGAGGCAGGCTGGAGGAATAGGCTAAGGCAGGAACATCATGAAATTCAACAAGAACAAATGCAACCAGAACAGGATGCCCAGAGAAGTTGTGCAATCTCCATCTCTGGAGGTTTTTGAGACCCTGGAAGTTGATACCCTGAGCAATACAGTTTGAATTCAGAGTTAACAATACTTTGAGCAGGACTAGAGGTGCCCTGGGGTCCCCTCCACCCTGCACATTTCTCTGTATGTATGACTGATTGTATGGTCTGGGTGACTTGCAGTGAAGAAGGGGAGATAGGTACCAAGTCATTCTTAGAGGAATAAGGGAAGAACCTGAAGGAATTTGGGAAGAATCTGAGGAATTCCTAAGTCTCTCCTGGAGAGTGTGGAGTAGCAGAGATGGGGGTGAGGAGGGTTTCAGGGTTGGTGCTACCAGTCCCAGGGAACCATGATAGAGGAGTGAGGTATCAGATTTGATGAGCAGTCATTTCACTCCTTACCAGCTCAGTGTAGTGCAAACATGACCATATGTTTTGGCCACAAATTGTGGCTACTGAATATTCAGTATTCAATTTTATACTCACACAAGTGTTCAAACACTTTATTTAAATATTGCTTCATATTATGAGATATAATTTTCTGTTGCTGACAAACTTGAAGAAGGTGTACCTACCTCAGGCCAAAATCTGAGGAGAGAAAACTTCTCCCATATGGTTTCTCCATTTCTCAGAACAAGACTCTAGTTACCACTTGGTCATTTTAACAAACTGCTACTCATCTTTTCTCCTCTTTCCTTGAAAATGCCCTTTTTGGAACAGAAATCTGAAAATTATCAGGAAAACCTCCTTTCCATTTTAGATGTGCTTATTGGTAATGTTGCTTAAAATGCCCTTAAATATGGCCAACCAGAAGTCTTTGAAAACTTCAGAGCACCAGGACATATCAGTCCAAAGCTGGTGGATCTGCACAGAACTATCTTGGCATCTCCCTGTCACCACAGCAATGGCTGGGGCTGTGGTCATGAAGTCAGAAAACAAAGGCTGAGTGTGAGGGAGCTTACTTAGGAGTTCGATTGCTTAAGCATTATCATGGAGGAGAGGAGAACTGGATTAGCTGGCTTGGGGACTAGGGACTCAGAAGAGAAACAGCCCCTTTACTGCACTGCATGGCCTCATAAACTATAAGCAATTGATCTATGGGTTATAAACAAACAGAGAAGGAAGGTGCCCAAATCTCCTTTTTATTTTCTTGTGGTGGGAGGGAGCGTTGGCTCTATATTACTTCTCTTGATTATTTGTAATGTATATAGCACAGTAGCACAGCTGGTTACTGATCAGAACTGAGCTGTCACATAGGCCATCACAATGATCTCTGAAAATGAGTCAGCCGAGAAATTTCAGGCTCTTAAGCGTGTCAGAGATTATGTCTTTTTTTCACTATGCTGGCAGAACTTCTGTAGTACCTTACCTTCTTTCGTAGGAAGACCATTCCTAACAAAGAATCCTGATAGCATTATGGGTTTTGTTTTGATTATGATAAAGATAGGCACTGTCTCCTCTAAGGACATCTTACTTCTTTCATTGTTTTACTCTAGTGTTTCTCCTAGGGAAAAGCAGGTGTCGTGCACCAAGGGGACAGTGTTGTCCAGGACAATGCAGCCAGACATTTGTTTCACAACGTAAACGAAGAACGCCTGAAGAGCATAAAAACTTTTGCAAGTGAGAGCTGTTCTTTTGTTAATGGTGGAGAAGACATGAAGTGTCTTTTGGGTTGTATGTCTTTGCCTAAAATATAACATACATAATTTGGATGGTGGTGAGGATCATCAGGCTGCATGTCATTTGAAGATAGTTTCCACAACATTTGCATGGAGGTTACCTGTAGCCTCAGCCTCAGGAAGAACATAATTTTGTGCCTTAGCCAAAATCTGAATATGCTCTGTTGTTCTTCCACTACAAAGTAAAATGGATGAGATTCTTGTCATTGCTTTTATGTTATTTCATATATTAAAAAGGACACTAATTTTCCCTCCTTTGCTCACTGCTTCTAGCCCTTTCAACTAGCCCTAGGTCCACAGCTACTTCTTGTATTTCTGTTTGGGGCTGCATGTCTTAGAACATATGTTTTCTTCCCTGATTTTTCTTTTCCCCAGATAGTTACATACCAAACAGCTGGCACAGTGAGGAGCACTGTTCTCTCTCTTCCTCCTACTGTTCTTTGACCCAAACAATCTCTTGTCTAGTGAAAGCAGCTCTGGTACTCACTGAACCCTATGCCTACTCTCTTCAGATCACTAACCTGGCAGGAAATTACTTAGGTTTTTGACCTCAAGTATTTTTCTATCAGCTTGGCATGCTGAATTAGCCCCCAGAGTCCACTGGATGTCAGTGCACAAGTAGATGAAGTGATAGGAGGGAGCAGGTGGCAAAAGGAGTGCAAAGAAGAAAACAAACCCATCCACTCAATGGCCATGCACTCAAGCTCAAGTCATCTCATGTAGGTTTATGCTGCCTTATTCCTCTACTGAAGTAATGCCCACAAAGCCTTCTGCCAGCATAGCTCAAGTTCTTAAGCCTATGTCTGCAATTTTGGTGTTTGATTTGTTTTGGTAGAATGTCATTATTGCTTCAGCACTTGGTTCTATAAGCAAGCTCAGTAGCAAGTTGTCTGTCTTAAAGAAGTATAGCAGTAGTCTGACCTTGAATCGCCTCTAAACCTACACTCAACACTGTATTTGAGAATAAAATCTGACATATAAAGGAATGTCTTTCTCTAAGGGTGCTGTTGAGGGATAATGGCCTGATTTGCTGAGTGACAGGAACACAGGTTAATTTAGTGCATTTCAGGAGAAATGCTAAAATGTTTGCAACCATGAGATTCTTGTGCTATCTCAGGGGGTGGAGAGCCGCTGAGCTGGCATACCAAATCGCTGAACGAGGAAATCTTATGAAGATGACAGTCTTGTTCCGGTTAAACTAATAGAAGCAAACAGCTTTTGCATAAATCTGGAAGGCAATAGTGTCTGAGCAAAGACCTCTGCCTATTTAATGACAAAATTAATATTAAAAGTTTATACCCCTAAGTATGGTAATGAGCCTAACAGAGTACATGCTAAATATACACGACCATGTTACTCAGCTCCTCACCCAAATCATGCTGGATGTCACCTAGAAGGCAGGACAGACAGGATTAAGACATAAACATCAAAAAGGGAATAGACCTCAGGGAGGGGAGAAGAAGACTGGAAAGGCTGTACTGCTCTTCCTGCACCCAAGACAGGGATGCCTTCTTGGTATGAATTGAGCCTTCACTATACGATATACCTTTTCCTAGCATTATTATTATCCAGTAGCGCTATTACAAAGGTTTGCACCTTCAACTCTGTCGGATGTTACCTGGGAATTACTAACTCGAGCTCAATTATCCTTTTTGCTGCTAGTGCGTTTATCAATAGCAATTCCAAACCTATTTATTGCTTTAATAAATCAACTTTAACTTTTAAACTGCCTTAATGTAAGTCCTTGACCAGACTCTGAAACAGGTAACTACTGTCTCTGTGCAAGCCCTTAGCCAGGCGCTGAGGCAGAACTCTAAAACCTGCTTTTGACTTTGCAAAACTGTAAAGCCCTTTGCTTCTGGCAGGCAAATGTCACACTCACACTATTAACATGACAGCTGTCAAGACATATTACGTGGCATCTTTTTATGACGGCATTCTCTAATGTCTGCATCACAGATATGATTTGGCATGTGGCCTGTTCATCAGGATGAGCAGGCTGAAAACTTCCTTTTTTTGCAGCTGTTATTTCCTCATTGGACAACTATGAGACATCAACTGGTGTAGCAGAAGTAGTGACTCCAGAAGAAATAATTGCAAACAATCATTTTCTTGATGCTATCTTAACGACCAAAGTTGTGAAAGCGAGTAACACTTTTTTAGTGTTTAGTCGCTGAAAACACTGATTTAAAAAGTAAACTGAGTATATATCTTGTTTGTCTATCCTTCAGCTAGCTCATAAATACCTGCTTAAGAAAAACCTTTCAAAGCCAAATCTTGCCAATTTCAAGTGTCAGCTCTATGACATCTGGTTCCCGCTCTATGCCAGGGAAGCAGGAGACAGGTATGTTTGATAGATATGGCCCCGATAATCTCTACACGATTCTGACTTAGGTGAATATAAGCCCAAATGCCATCTATTACACACAGAACAGAAAGACAGCCTCAGAATATAGCCTTCACCAGGTGTTCATTGCTCCCACACAGATCATGTTAAGACTTGCTGATCTGAGACTAACAGCATTGAACCTTAGGGTACACCACTGTGAGTTGCCTCCAGTTGCACTTTGTGTCCCTAATCACAGGGGTTTGACTGCAGATTTTCATCCACCTTTCAGCCCACCACATCATCTACTTTTCTAATCTGTACTTCATGAGTTTGTCTTTGAGTCTGTTATGGGAGATAGTGTCAGAAGCCTTGTTAAAATCTGGATACATAGCAGTGATGCCTCTGTGGTATTTAGTACCAACCTTTATAATCAAATGCAAAATTAGACTTTGTGGCTAGACTTCATTATAAGTTTTGTGCAAAGTAAGAAAGAAAACCCAACAAATCCAGACAAATCAAAAAAACTGTTCACAAATCAATCTAAGCAAGCTTGTGCATCTTCTTGCCTTTTACCTCTGCCAATTTTAACTATTTAAATACATAAAAGACCTATATATTATTCTTTGATTTATTGCTCATTCTTGTGGTTTTGAACATGTTTTTGTTGGAGAAACAAGGCGTAGTAAACAGATCTTAGGTTTGCATCACTGGGTGTAATTTTACCTTCAGGAAAAGCGCAACCAAATTGACTACAAGGGATACATTGCTCAGAACAAAACCAGGGTAAGAACAAGCAGAATGCCTTTGCAAATAAGACAACTAGATCCAGAGATCCAGAGATAAAAGCTGTGGTAATGAATCAAGACACAATGATGCAATCATACGCTCAACTGTTTTGAACCTACTTTGCCCAAGTGTATATAAGCAGAAAAAAATCTTGCATGCCCTCAAAGTCTAGCTGCCTTTTTTTTTTTTTGCAAAAACTATTTTTAAAAAAGTAGAGCTGAGGTTTACAGAATCACAGCATTGCTAAAACTTAATTGAGATGAATGATCATGAATGCTCTAGAGGACAGGAAAAAGGCTGTGCTCCTGCTATAGCGCCCTGGAGCAGCAAGGATGACCGAATCTTGCAGTGCTCTCAGAAGTCTAAAGTCAGAAATTTTATGTCTGGTCACAGCTGTGTTGGAGATTATTCTGTTGTTTTGCTTATGCTTTCAGCCTGACAAAAATGACCAAGTTTTAAGCATCCAGTTCAGCTGGAAGGGCTTTGTCAAGCCAATTGGAAGCACTTGTATTGGCGCCAGCCCAGAGTTTGAATTTGCCCTCTACACTGTCATTTTCCTGCTGGCTGAAGAAAGAGTCACTTGTGAAACAGTCAAGATAAAGGAATATGGGCTACAGACGGTTGTTTGCCACCATGGGAACCACATTGGAACAGCATATCCAGTACTCCTCAGCACCAGTAGCAAAGACTAGTAGCTCAGAGGGATAAGGCAACTATTTTGCAGGTAGGGGATGGGTACAGGATAGACACACACCCTCAGATGGCAGAGTAAGTTGCTGTGTTGTTTTATACAACTAATTTTGAGTAAAAATTGGTGACTGACTCGCTTTTGATCTGCAATGGATTATTTAATCAATAGTGTGCCATAGCTCAGTGTCTGACATACCTTGAAACATACTGCTGCTTTTATTAAAGCCTGGATCAAACTTACATCAACCTTCCTTCATGCATGATAACACTGTACTTTTCAGCAGATAATGGAATTAGTGAAAAGGCCATATTAAAATTGATACACATATTTCTATTATTTGTTAGTTACAGCATATCTGAAAGATCAGTAACTACACTTTGCCTTACAGACAGGAACTTTGATTTGGCACAAGCAGAACCACAGTATGTTTTTTTGACTCCTCTCCTCATTTCATAAGAGGTTAATTCCAAATCCATTTTCACAATTACAGTGCCCTGTACACACAGGAAACACATTCAGATGCAAGAATGGTCATCAGATCAACAGCAGGTCTATCACTGTATCAGCTTTGCCCAGGTTTGCTAGAAGCCACAGTTGGCTTTATCTCACCAAAATTTAAAAGTCTGTGGTTTCCATCACAGGCAGTAATGCCTGCAGTCACTTTTCTGCTTGTGCAATTTGTATTAGAGCTTGATGCATGACCCTGCATAATCCACTAGATCCCCAGTAACAATAATAAGATGTCACTGGGGACACTGGACTTAGTCCTGGATCTGGTCGTTTGTCCTTCTGCTGATGTGGACTTGTCTGCCCCTGTTCTTCCACAATGGGTTCAATACTCCAATGAAAGGAATGTAACGTTTCTTGTAGCAATGCAGAAACAGCCAGATTCTGAGACCCTTTGAGGTTGCAATAAGGACTGGTTAGATACAAACATCCCACAATAATTTCTGCAACAGAGCAAGAAACCTGCTAATGAATATTTTCTGTCAATACATGGTTTGAAAAACATTGCATATAATTTTCACAACCTTGCTGGATAAATTTAAAGCCCTAATTAATCAGTGCAGTGCTGGAAATATGCAAAGAAAAACAAAACAAATAAAAAAAATTCAGTCCAAACAAACTGTAAAGTGTATAGAGATACTTTACTGCATAAAGTAAAGGCTGACATTTAAATGATAGCAAGTTTCCCTTGTTCCAAGCCAAAAAATGATAAGACATAGCATCAAAGGGAACAGACATAGGGCTGATATCATAGATGATTCTGTAACTCTGCTGTGCAAGGACTTCAACCATTCTGATGCTGCTNCCAAGACAAAAATCACTCCAAGACATCTTGGTGCCCTTAAAGGGTAACGGAGCATCCTGCACTGAGCAATGGGGTTTCCTGCCCTATGTAACTGTAAATGCGCTTCCTGATATTGTCCTCAGTAGCAAATCACAGATGGCAAAAAAAAAAATGGAAACAACCAAAACTAGATGATAATTGGATAATGGTAATTGTACATGAAGCCAACTTACCTGAAGCCAAATAAGCATCACCTGTTTCTGCAATCCTCTACCTTTCAAATTGTAACAGCAGACACTCATAAGTCCCTGAAACATGGCAAATCATTCCTAATAAGAAAAAGTGTGCACTGTTGAGCAATACTGTTATAGGACATCATCAGATCTTCGTGACAGTTCAACTAGTGATAAGAAACGGCAAGAAATAAGCTATATGCATTCTTTAAGGGCATGCACTGTCAGAGAATGAAATATGTTCTCAGTTCACACTGAAAGCAATTAGAATTGCTTTAGAATTACATTAGAGCTGTATAATTCTCATATTATGATTTCTATAGAAGGTCTCAAGCCTCCAGGCCTAAACCTTAATATGAGTATAAACAATTGTCTTAGCTAGAGGCAATCAGATTTTTACAGGAAAACAGTGGCTGTGTATACTGCAGAAGCACAAATGTTTGCAAAGTAGAGTATAAATTAAGGATGTGAATAAGGATTTTTCTTTCTTTTTCTTTGTTCTGTGACTAAACTGATACAGCTTATGCTTAGGCAATTAGTAGATTTAATCTATGAAGCTAGTTAGACCTGCACAAAAGCAGAGCACATTTAACCCAGGAAGCTAAACAGACCTGCAAAAAAGCAGAAAATTATAGGAAAGATGGTGCGAAGACATCATATTTCATGTATTCATCATCATGTATTCACAAATACACCTGGTGGGCAAAAAGGGAGAAGAGGCACAGACTAAGGATTCCATTTTGCCTGAAACACTGTAAGAATAAAACTGCAAAAGAGAAGTCCAATGATTCCTAGCACCCTGGCACCCACTGACCTCCTGCCCAAAGGGACTGGGAAGGGTGATCACCTGGGTGCCTGTGACTTTGGCTGCCGAAGCTCATGCTTGCCTTTAAGTATATTCTTTGCCTTGACAGCTAGGCTGCTCTCTCCTAAGCTGGCCTGACTGTGGAGTGCAGGGAAGCAACAAACCCAGCTCCTAGGCTGTGGAGAGGAGAGAAGCTGAACTGCTGAGAAGGCAACTGCTGAGGCTGTAGAAAACAGGAATAAGAGTCAATTTGGAATTGGAGTATTTGATCAGTCCACAATATTCCCAAACAAGGGGACCCCTGGGAATTGTGATTGAGCGCTCCCACAGTGTAGAAAGAGGAACTACAACTACTAATAGTATTCAGCTGACTCAACCCCAGGTAGAGGGAGAAATTCCTCCTATCAGTCTTGTCTGAACCAGTCTCAAAAGGACGATGACCAATAACTGTCCTATGAGCCTACCTGCAGGTAGTGCACATCACTAGGGTTGTTGGGAAGAAGATCCAAATCTAGTAGCTTTGTATTCAGAAGTGATGAGGTGGATTCTCTGTCCCCAAAGCCTTCCCACTGCCCTCCCTTTTTGTGCCTTCCTTGTGTTGGCTTCTTGGTCCCCACATTTGTTCAACCTCACCCAGCAGTGACAGAAAACACAAGGTGGGTCTCACACTCATCACCGAAGAAAAGAATCTGTAAGAGAAATATTACCTATATTTACGTGTATTATTAACTAAAATGAATAGAGAATGTAAATCTTTGATGTCCTTCAGAACATGCTTAAGCGCAGATTTATAAGAGAAATTGGTTAGAGATGGTTTTGTATCTTCAACTCAACAAAATGCTTTGGATGGTCTCTTTCATAGCCAACATAGTTGTGCCCTCTCATGGCCAATTCAACTATAATTCCTACAGTTCTGTGCATTAAAAATAGCCTTCTGGGTTTACGGAAGGCACTGCTGGGGAAGCAAAGGAGAGCATTGCAGCTCTTGGCCTGGGACTCAGTTGCTAGAGGCATCAAGACTGAGGCTAGGCTGGAGAATCCAGTACAGCTAATACCAGCTAGAATATATCTTGAATTTCCAAATCTGGCTTCACAGGCTAAATGAAAGCACAGTGTGGTATACCTTCCCTTCTACCTGTCTTATCATTGCTTGTCTTTGTTGCACAATTTTAGTGCAGTTTTAACTACCTTACACCATTAAACTATTTAAAAGCTATATTTATGGTACATCAAGTAGAAACACAACAACATAGTTCTGATCAGCCTTGGAAGAAGTGATTGCACCAGTCCCAGTTGTCCTTAGGAGAATGAACCAAGTACTCTTGAGTTTAGTGATGTCCCTCTGAGTAAGCATGTGGCCGTATGAACAGAAAAACACTGGAGGGAGGTGTGTGTAAGTGTGTTACAAACTCAGTAACAAAGAGAGGAAAAAGGTCCAGCAAGGTGCTGCTGTATACCCAGGCAGCTGCTAGGGGTCTTTAACAATATCACTGATCACAAGCACCCTGACAGGACCCACCAGAAAACAGCTGAAGATCTCCATCTTCTCCAAATTTACATTATTAATAAGAGCAGAAGAGGTAAGAGTTGACAATACCAACATTCAGTGGGTGATTAATCAGTCTGTTAGACACGGAGGAGCAGAGCGGTGCCAAACAGGGCACCTAGTTTTTAGGGGAATTATCTAGCGTTTTAGCACCAGCTTTAGAGCTCCTTCTTCTAACCCTAGAGTGAACAGCAGACCAAGTATGTGCAAATATTTGAGGTGAAATGAGAGTAAGCATTGTAATGGGTATAAAAGACTCAACCATAAGATGCTGCAGCTATAGAGAGAGGAAAGTTAAGGCATCTGCTTTTTAACTGCATCTTTTGTACTTAATTGTAACTTCACCTTTCCACAGTAAACTCTGCAATATCCAGTTTCACTTACATGTTTTTAGAACTGTTTTCTCCTGAAATAAAAGGAAGAACAGTGAAAATACACACTTGTATAGCTGTAATGCGGTGCTGGATAGACACTCCGTTGGATAAGAAGAATGAAAAGCAAACCACAGCAAAGAGTGAGAGGATGATATTAGCAAGTTTCTGCAAAAAAAAAAAAATATATTGTGGGGAGAAATGATACAGCAGTTTTTATAGCTGTTGATTCCCAAATCACTGTACAGAAAGTGGCCACAGATGTGATGGCATCTCGCTGAAATTATCCAGGAAAAAACCCAAATAAACAGACTCTATCTGTTATTTGCAACAGAGAGAACCAGTGATGCACATAAGTAAGGCTACAAAAAGAAAATCACATAGCCACTCACTGCAACATCATTAAGCTTCAATTCAACTTGTCTCCCTAAATACAATAAGCAGTAATCTAAGGTTAGTGGAAAATGGACAGTAATGCTATTACAGTTAGACAGAATAGGAAATTTGTTGAATGAATGAAGATAGAGCTGTAACAGCTTTCAAAAACCAGGCATGCTCAATTTCAGTTAAATAAGCTTGCTCAGTAGCTTTATCAATTGTTAAAAAACACTAGCAGGAGCTGTTATTTTCCCAGACAGTAAGCCTTTGATAAGATTAGCTTGCACACAGTGACAGAGCTATTTGAGAGTATGCATCTGAATTCACAACAGAAAAGTGTTTCTCTAATGTCACCAGGGCTGTTAGCCACAGTCACAAAGTTGCTTGCTGCGCAAGCAACTGGAATAGCAAGCTCAGTGGTGCACACCAGGAGACTGCATGAGAGCACTAACCCCTGAGCCAACTAGGGAGCCCAGAATTGGACCCAGCTCTCCAGATGTGTCTCAGCAGTGTTGAGCAGGGGCGAAGGAGTGCTTCCCTTGACCTTGCAGGCAATGCTCTACGTAACAGCCCGGCAGGCTGTTGGCCTTCTTTACCACAAGGGCACACTGCTGGCCCCTGGTCAGCTTCTTGTCCACAGGTGTATGGAGTTATCCCTTACCAGTTCCACCTTTCTTTGTTGAACTTCATGAGATTCCCATTAGCTCATTACTCCAGCTTATTGAGGTCACTCTGAGAGGCAGCCTAACCACCTTGTGTATCAACCACTCCTCCTAGTTTTACATCACGTGCAAACTTTTTGAGGTTGTACTCCATCCCACCATCATCAAGGTCATTAATTAACAGTACTGGTCCCAGCACAGATCCTTGAAGTGTACCACTAGTTACTGCTCTCCACCTGGACTTTGTGTCACTCATGGCAGTTTTCAATCCAGCTCACTGTGTTTAGGTAGTCTACATTCCATCAGTATGTCTATAAGGCTTTATGGAGACTGTGTCAAAAGCCTTACTAAAGTTGCAATAAACAATACCCAATGCTCTTCCCCTGTCCACCGAGCTGATCATTTCACTGTAGCAGGCTATCAGTTTGGTAAGGCATGATTTCCCCTTTCTAAATCCATGCTGGCTACTCCTAATCACCTTCTTGTCCTTAATATGTTTGCAGATGACTTCCAGAAGGATTTGCTCCATCACCCTCCCACGGTTCAAGGTGACACTGACTGGCCTATAGTTCCCTGGATCCTTTCTTGTACGTCTTGAAGATCCTCTTTCTTATATGTCTTGAAAATAAGCAAGATAGGAGTGACTTTTGCTTTCTTTCACTTTCCCCAATCTCTATGACCTTTCCATCATAATAAAGAGTGTTCTCACAATGCCATGAGTCAGGTCCCACAGCACTCATGGATGGATCCCTTCAGGTCCTATCACCTGTCAGTTCATTCAGTCCTGACACGTATTCCATAAACATATGATGTGTAAGAGACCGTAGCCTACAACCCCCAGAAGGAGGGATTACAGTGTAGAGAAACATCCCTAAATTCCTCTTACCTATAGCCAGATGCAGAAATTAATTTTGGTTTGCTTCAAACTAATCTCTGAACTCTTTCGATCTCTCTCCTCCTACTGACCTTCTGCGTCTCTAGCGGCCTTATTGTTCCTTCTACAGTTGAAAAAAAAAGAACAACAACATTGGTAGCTTTAATATCTTTTGGAAATTGTTTTTAAAACAATGTTTTCTAAATATGAAAACACTACAAAGCTAGAATTTGCCAGACTTTATGTGCCTATCCAGTTCTCCACCTTGACATAGATTTCACTTGGTGAAGAGTGCTCTCTTCCTTCTCATACCTCTACCAATACACTGGAGAGCCATGGCAACTGCAATTTGGCTCTATCATCACAAAAAAAATTTAAACGCCACATCTCTGGAAGTACTTACTGCCAGGCCGGACAAGGCTCTGAGCAACTTGGTCTAGAGGGAGGTGCCCCTGACCATGGCAGGCAGGTTGGAACTAGATGATCTTTAAGGTCCCTTTCAACTCAAGCCATTCTATGATTCTATGATCTCAGCTTGAGCTGTAACCGCAGGGTGCAGCTGAAGTGACTTCCTCCTGTAGTTTTCTCTTTTTGACTATGCCTTTTCATCTGAGTCCCAGGCACGGTTGCCAAGAAGATACCAGAAATACCACAAGCCAAGCGCACAAAGGGAATGGTCACAAATACCAGAGAGATGAACCTGAAGTATATATGAAAGACCAGAGTGTCAGTGTTCACAAATGGCATATCCAAGTAAAGCATGAGGAGAGCTTTGTTTTTCTTCTGCTTTCCTGCTGAGGACAAACCAGCCCTAGGCAGATCTCATCTCCCAACACATATAAGATTAAGGCAGGTAACTGCACTTTCCCCCAAGAAGGGCTCTTAACCTACTTTGCACCATAGCCTTCCTGGACTACATACTTTGGGATGAGGGAGAAGAAACAGGGAGGAGAAGAACAGGGAGGGGGAAAAAGAGCCCTACAGAATATTACTACTTACTGTACTTTCTAGATCGCTGCACACAAGAGCTTCTGGCATAGCAGAGCTCTCAGCCAGCACAGGAAGAATAATCACCATTCAGTCTCTTCCCAGGAGACCAGGTCCAGGATTTCTCTACTGATCTTTCCTTACTCTTCTTCTGTTGCATCGTCCAATTCTGCATCTCCAACCCTTACCTCTGGCTTCTCTCCTTGATGTACTGCACACCTGTGCACCAGCTAACCTTCATGAGCTCAAGGACAAAGGAGACAAAGGGTGAGAAACGGCTAGTGTCTTCTCACTACTTCCCATCACCCTTGACTGAGCATCAGCAATGAAGAAAACAGACAACTATTATACATTTCAAGGGAAAACTGTTTCCCTGGCTTTTGACTCAAGAAGTCACAATAAAACTCCTCTGCACACCAGACCCCACTAGTCCTTTCACAGCCTCTCAAAATGTTCCCCTGGACTCTAGGGTCTTTAGATCAGGCCCTGAAAGGCAGTTGGGAAAATGAGCAGCTGTAGCACAAGCTTTCCACGTTTAGGTCTACAACAGCACAGACAGTCACTATTAAGGGAAGCTGTAGCACATCGCCCAGTAAAAAAACAATGTCATTTCTCATGGAGTTTCCTATTCCATAACATCCAGACAGTGAGACTAAAATGTCTTGCTTCAGACAGATCGCAGGTCATGAATGATGGGGTAATATCTGATTGGATTAGGAATCAGTACCACATGCTATGCTTTCCTCTGTTCCCTTCACTCAAGTCTCAAAGATGGCATATAGTCATGGTCCACAGAGCCTTCTTTCCACGTGTGCTTATGCTCAACTTGTCTCATGCTCATCCCACACTCCTAATTTTAGTGAGTCACTTTAGGACACAACTTTAAAATGCTTTTGTGCATAACAGCTAACAGATTGCTCAGACCTACCACCAACGCCTTGCAGAAGAAAATGGAACATCTTGGCAGAGAGAAGTAATAGTAAAATTGTATTTATTTTTCTTTCACAAGACAAAGAGGCCAAAGGCTGCCTTGGTTTGATTGTCTCCTTATCAAACCTTGGAATATTGACTCTGCAGGAAAGGAAACAAAGAAAAAAAAAAAAAGAAAAAACAAAGAACAAAGAAAAACAAGAACAAAAAACCCACTCCATTTACCCAAAAAGGCACTTTCCTAGAATAAGCAGTGGTACATCAAGCCAAATATTCATTGCAGTCGGTCCCAAACACATCCATCATCAGTTCATGGTATTGTGAGAGTAGAGTCCCCTGTTATGCCTATGTGATCACCAACCACAATTTTACCATCTCTGGTAGGGGTTCCTAGCTCACTATGATTTCTGTTACTTAGCCCAAAAGATCAGAAGGCACCAGTAGAAGGAAAAAACATGCCACACTGACAACACATTAGGCCAGCGCTGACAATTTTGCAGCTGCTTCTAAAGAAAGTGGTGAAAAAAACCCCACCATAGTAGTGATAGTGAGAGTAGAGAGTGAAAACATCATCCATTTACACTACTTAGTGTCCTGAAGAATGCTTATACAGCCAGGAAGATCTGCTGTTTCCCCACAAAACATTTATTCTTAAAGATGTTCTGTGTTAGGAGTGCTGTGGACATTGAAAATCTTGTATGCCTCTAGGATATACCATAAAGCTGGGCTAAACAAAGGAGCAGTATGTGGTACACACACGTATGTGGTACCAGCCACTGGAGAGGTGTTTACAGCACCTTCTTCACTCCAGAGTAGCTACTTGTGCACAGACTTCATACCCCGTCCATCTCACAGACAGGTGGCTTTCAATCAAAGCAACACTGGCCTCCGATCAACACCAGACAGCTCAGCATTAAAAGAAACCAAACCAAAACAAACAAAAAAACCCAAAACCACACAAACAAACACCAAAAACCCCACCAAGACCCAAACAAACAAAAAAGGCAAAACAACAAACAAAAGGTGCACACCCTCCCTAAGCTTCCACAGCCATGTTCTCTGAGGGATGGGGAACTGTTTTGTAAGTGATGGGCAATTTGTCCTTCTCATTTTTATCACCAAAGAAGAGACAAATAAACCTGAGACAAATAGAGAAATGCTGCATGCACAGTCTTTTACATTTTTGAGCATTGTCTTGTCTGAACTGAGCAAATTTCACATTGCTTATGTTGACCTGGGGAAGAGAAGAGGCCTCAGACAACTGCAGATCTAGAAATCGTTTGAGTCACACACAGAGGACTTGCAGGCAACACCATATGAAAGAGCTGTCTCTTTGAGACCAGGTAACACTGAAGATCTGACCAATTCATCGTCATCAAAGGGGCCATTGGATCACCCCACTGGTTATCCTAGGCAGAGGAAGCAGAGGCACACTAGAGGCAGAAACGATTTTGCATTGAGAACATAATCTCTTAGTAGTGTAGGAGAGGGGGTGGCCAATGCTCTGGTCATCTGCATTAACCCTATTGTAGTGCTAAGCTCATTTGCTTCAGCAATCCCCTTTAAAGTGTGGTGGGGTCTTGACCGTATTCTTGTTTCTCACTGCTCTTTCTCCATTATTTTCCTACAAGAACTGTATAAGCATCCTTTTGGCCAACAAGGCAAGGGATGAATTGTCTCCTGCATTTTGTCCAACAAAGTTGCCTCTGTGGTGGGAATCCTCAAAGGCACCTTGTGAGAGATATGTTAACTTTCTCCACTGCAATTCAGAAAGATGCTCAGATAGAAGAGTAAAGCTTTTCACTGCCCTACTCAAGACCTCCCAGGGGAGATTTGTACTCCTGGACAGTGAATTGCAGGAGTACTCCAAGCTACTTGAAAAGGTCCACCATAAATGACTCAGAAATGGACTTGAATTCAGACAGTACAGGTTCCCTACCAAGGTCTCTGTAACTTTGGTAATACTTGGAAATATCATGCCTTTCCTTTAGGATACATCCAAATGCTGAAAGACCAGGTACATCTTAGATGCAGTTATGGATGTTTGGTCACATAGACAAACTCAGGTAAAAGACAATTCAGCTCTTCCTATGTCAGGTGCAATTTAAAGTGTGATTTGGATGAGCTCTTCTGTTCATCACAAGGTGTTAATTTGCCACTACTATAAAACAAATCACTGCTGCGCAAGAGTTCCTTCCAAATGATGAGCTGGCCTCAGATCCTCATTTTCTGATTCACACCAAATTTCCATGTCTTTAGATCTATGACACTGAATAGAGACTGTAGCATCCCTCTCCCTGTTCAAATCAGACATGAGAAAGTCTCCAAAGGCTTCAGAAGAGAAGGCAATGAAAACAAAAAGAAGTTCCTTTAGGTCGTTCTTTCTTCCCTGTTTTCTTCCATATTTTTCTCAGGAGACCTCCTTTAGCACATCGTTAACTTCCTTCTCAGTTCATATTCTTTGCTCTTCCATCCTTTTCTTTCTTTGAGGACTGCAGTTCAGAAGCACTGAGAATCAGACAATGAGATATGCATTTCCACAAAGCCCTCTTCCAGGTTTACAGCCACAGAAAGTGGTCTTACTCCTCTGAAAGGCTGATGCCACGAGTAGCCCAGAAGTTTCTCCCCTCCTGAGATTTCTCTACCTGACTCAGCAGAGTAGAAGAAAGGTCCTGCAGAGAAACAAAATGTTGCTGGTAGGCAGTTAAAGTCCAGATGAAGAGCTGCACAGACATTGGCTGAAGCTACAGGCTCCACCTACATCCCACAAATGGCTTTTATCCCCAGCTCTCACCACCTCACTTCAAAAGAAGGTATATTTGTGATGGAACAGCTGGAGAGTTGTGGTCTCAAGGGCAGCACCTCTTAGGTGACCCTTGAGTCACTACCGTTCAAAGTCCTTCTTCATGATATCATATGTGGCAGGGCAGAAGTGAGAATGCAGCTGAGCCAGCAAAGCCTGGGATGTGATCTCTAGCCTTGTTCCTTGGCTCTTCTTATTCCATATATGCACTGCATAGGTGTTATTAAAGAGGTGGTGAAGCTCTGAGGAGCTGACCACTTCAAAGTATTTCTTCCAGTCCTGCCACCGAATGGGATAAAAAGCCTCACGGGGCAGAGCTCTCACTCCTTTGCAGCTTGTACTGCTCTGAAGACTTGTGATGGAACACCACTTCTTGAAGACACGTGTTAGGAGCTGTGGGCCCTGGTGGCCCCAGATCCAACCGTTGTAGTTCTCCACAAAGTCCTTCATGCAAAGCTCAATGAACTTGTGTTTGGGCTTAAAGGACAGAAAGGCCCCATTCAGTACATACTTGGATTGGGTACCAAGCACATTGGTGAGGTTCTTTAAGTTCTTAAGCACAATAAAGTCTGTATCCAGGTAGATGCCACCAAATTTCCACATGATGGCAATTCTGCAGGCATCAGAGAGGATGGGTAAGAAATAAGGCTCCCAGCGTTGCTGAGCCTGCAAGTACCACTTTGCCAGAGGTGTTCCAGAGAAAAGCTCTGGCAAGTCCAGGGGCTGGATATCCACGTTGGGGAAGCAGCTCAGTAATGAGAAGCCCCAGCGATCGGGTAATGAGGCATTCCCGTTTGCCAAACCTTTCATGAGCACCACAATCCTTGTCCCAGGGTGTGTCCGGGCTGCTGACTCCACAGAGCACATAAACAGGTAACTTGGGTTAGTTCGCTCCGAGGTCTCCACAAAAAACACATCCCCTAGGGAAGAGGGGGGCCCACCAGCAGTGGCGCTGGGAGGAGAAGGCACAGAGTCAGCACAGTGGATTTCAACAGGCAAGCTGTAGACCTGGCCTCTGTTCTTAGGGTCCTCTGTGATTCTCCAGTACAATATGATGGAGGCAAAGGACATGAACTTAAAGGTGAGGATAAAGAGAGCTCTCAGCTTGTGGCTCAGCATCACCCTGGTCAGTTTTCGCAGGCAGTTGGGCATCCTGAGCATTCTCACTCCCATCAGAGCCTGCTCTCCCAAGACAAGCGTCCTGATCTGAAAGAGAGGAAAGAAGAAAAAGACATTGACAGGGAGGGAAACAGATTATGAGCCTCATCTGAGCTCTCCTTCATGCCAGCATGCTTGAATTATGCCTTTAAGTTATCTTTAAAACAGCATCTTGCCTTCTTCATGCTGCCACAATGCCCAAAGGGCCCCGTTAGAAACCACAGCACATGTTCAGGTTGTGAGGTTATGTGACAAAGCTCAACTGCACACGTGCGAAAAAGCTGAGAGAGATAATGGTAGGAGGGGGAGTCCAAATACACCCTGCTGGACTATTCCCAGGCCCATCACAGGGGTCATCAATCCATTAAAGGCCCTCCTGCTCAAGCCCTGCCCAAGCCCAGAGGAACACAGGAACACAGTGGCAGGTGGGATTTTGGATCAAGAACTCTGGAGGAACGAGTACTTAGTCTGGCCCCCTCCCAGTGCTGTCCCACTGTCCAGGCATGAAATCCATCACTAGGGTCACCAGACTCTCCGGATCTCTCTTTGGACTAAGGAGATCGCTGCCTAGATGTGCGCTATGTTATGAGGCGCAGGGGAAGAACAGTTTGGGATTGCACAGGACTTACTGTTTATACTTAGCAATGGAACCAAAGGTGGGGCAAGGGAGAAGTTTAGGTGACTTGGAGAGGAACAGGACTGGGAAAAGAGAAATGTAAGGGGATAACAAGGGCCAGACACAGGTAAATAGCTGGCCAGCACCACTGTCTGTCCATGCTCTGTGCCTGATCAGCGCAGTCTCTTTTGTGTTCTGATTAAATTCTTTCTGACTCTTTCCTGGGTGAGGGCTTTCAATTCGATGTGCATGTATGCATATTGAGTTGTGAACACAGCAACTGGGGTCAGATCATGGGTCAGAAGGCCCATGTGTCCATGGTGCCAGCAACTGGAGTGAGTGCAAATGTGCAAGTGTGCGACGGCTAGCGAAAATCAAGTGGACTAGACTGAGTGAACTGTCCTGGGAGCCAGGAGCATGAGTGGGTGAAAGCACCTGTGTGTGTCTACGGGTGAGAGCACAGGGAGGTCAGCTATGGTACATACAAAGTCCTGGCCACTTGTGTGTATGTGCAACGGTTTTTACCAGCAACTGGAATAGGGCTGCAGCCTTGGGGACTTTTATGTCCAGCTGCCAGAAACTGGGGAGACTGGGATCCAGGGGAATCTACTGGGCTTAGGCATATATATGTCTATATATCTTCTCACTTGTGAACTTTCATCCACACCAAAATACAGTCAAACCTCTCCATTTATCACAAACCAAGAATGACCCTTACTTCCCTGAATGCATACTGTGCGTCCCACTTGTACGGAAACAGAGCATTTATTCCACTTCATCTTCATCAGTCCATACAAGAAGAATTCTAGATACCAGGATTATAGATTCTCTTTTGCCCTCCAGTTTGCCCTGACACCTGACGGCAAGTGGGACAGCTGCTTCTGATATGTTTCATTTGTCCAGAGGAGAAACACCTGTCAGCTTTCCCCCAAACTGAGCATTCATCTAAAACCCCTGTGCTATCATCTGTTCCTTTCAAGATATCTCAGCTCCCAGAATCACAGAATGGTACTTACTTATTTATTCCTTGATAATCACCCTGTGTCCCATACTTGCCACAAAACTCCACAATATGTTAGTGTTTATTATGTTCCTTCATATGGCACCTCCATTCTTGACCATGCTCTTCATTTTACATTTAAGCCTCTAAATTTAAAGTACTTACTTTCCTTCACTGGGAAAAAAAAAAAAAAAAAAATCATGTTTTTCCTTTCTTTCTCCATTTAAAACCACACTTTGTGAGAGAGAATGGAATATTATGACCGTTAAGCCTTCAGTTACAGTAGTTGTCTTTAAAAGACACATTCTCCTCTTTTCTCACCTATCTACCCACAGAGCAAGACCTTCTCTAGCAATATGCTCAAGTGTAGGGGAATACCTATATACCTTCCTGTCAGGCAGTTGAGCTGGGATACACAGTGCTCCTTCTGCTTTTACAAGCCTAGTATGACTGTCCTGACCAGCCCCCAAGTTTAGATCTCTAAAGTCAAAAGTGTAGATTTAACCATAAAGATGTATCTTGCAACAGATCACAGAATCATCTAGGTTGGAAAAGACCTTCAAGATAAAGTTCAACCATTTACCCTAACTTACCAAGTCCATCACTACACCATGTCCCCAACGACCACATCTATACAGCTTTCAAACACATCCAGGGATGGCGATTCAACCACCTCCCTGGGCAGCCTGTTCCAATGCCTGACAACCCTTTCCATGAAAAAATATTTCCCAATGTCTAATCTAAACCTCCCCTGGTGCAGTTCGAGGCCATTCCTTCTCGTTGCGTCACTAGCTACTGGTGAGAAGAGGCCAGTGCCTACCTCTCTACAACATCCTTTCAAGTAGTTGTAGAGAGCAATAACGTCTCCCCTCAGCCTTCTTTTCTTCAGACTAAATAGCCTGACTTCGCTCAGCTGCGAGTAGATGGAAGAGTAGATCTTAGTTTACCTCCTAGAAAGTCCAAAAATTTTTAAGTCTGAAATACGGTGTGTCAATGCACAGTCTAATTGAAGGGCACTGTCATCAATGTCACAATGCCTTCCTCAAAGACTGCAGAGTCAAACTGGTGCCATGCACTTAAAGTAAAAAAAAAATAAATTAAGATTTCACAAGGAATATATTCCTTAAAGAAAAACAAATTGTCTGAAAGATGCAAAATCTTTTAGTGTCTTCTCTGTTTTAATCTTCATTTCGCTTTTAGTAAAAATTTACATAATTTGAAAGAAATAAAATCAATACAATCTAACAGTAAAAACAGAAGTTTTATGAGACAAACCAAAACTGTGCAGAATCTAATAGAGAACTACATCATGCCTGCTACAGATAGCTACAGGTCAGCTTAATAATAGACCATAATTTTCCGTTTAAGCTTAATCATTCCTCAGTTGGAAAAAAAAAAAATCTCCACTGAGAATTTTTTCTCTCTCAATTTTTTTTCCTCTATTTGAAAAAAAAGCCTTATCATCCTATGATTTTTCAACACATCTTCAGTCTCTCAGAGAGACTGCATTGGAGTGTTTCTACTTCACCTGTAGACAATGATGCGTCATCTGGCCGGTAGCACCAGGCACTGGCCTGCTTGGGAACAGCCATATCACAGTGAGCTGCCCTTCCCTTCCATACCTTCTGCTTTCCTTCAGGTTCTAAGATGGTAACACACACTTTCTTTCCATAGAGTTGCACGAAATGGCAAGATCCTGCCATCTCTCCTCCATGTTCTCTCCCTTCTCCCTCTATCATTCCACTTGTGTTTAGAAGGAAGAAGAGTGAGGGAGTCAGATTTTTTTAATAGTACACCTGGAGGACACAGTATAGTAACTGCTGGGCTAGTAGTACTGCACCAGCACAGTCTAGGGGTGGGTGAAAAGAGATGGCTATGCAACTCTACCCTGAGAAACAGCACATCAATGGTAAAAGTTTACTCCAGCTGTGTCACACAGTGAATCTTTTACAGCCTGAATATAAGGGTTTGCAAATAAAATTGCATCTATTCTATGGCTTTTGCTTACACCACCTGTTCAAAGATGATCACTCATGAATACCTGCAACTCTTTGAGAAAGCTGTGCTTGGGAAAGGGCCAAAGAGCTGACACAGTCATACCAGGGTGTGTCAGTACCACACATGGGGAACAGAAACTCTACCCAGATTATATCTATATGGGTTTTGTACTGTTTGGACATATCATGGCTAAACCATTGAATTTTATTTATTACAAATTAACATCAACTTCTAATTACTGATTCAGGTACTGAGGGAAAAATAAAAATAAAAAAAAAATCAACACCCAAAATCAAAAGATGACCAACAAACACTTTGGGAAGTACCTCTACTCTTCTTTCTCCAGGTTCACCTTCAGTCCAGCACCTCTCCTCCCAGTGTCCTAGTCTCAATTCCCCTTGTTTTCACTGCGGATTACACTCAGTCTCTCCCAATTCCTTTTGTGGTACAACAGGCAGCACAGAAGGCTATGAGTCAGTGCATAACAGTCTCTTTTGGCTGCTCATTGCATCTCACTCTTTCCCCACTGCTTCTTGCTTCTTACTGCTTCTCGGCTCCAGCATGGTTTCTCTACAGCCTGCAATCCTTCAGTGTGTCCCTAGCCTAACACAGGTTCTCCATGAGTCACAGTCCATCAAGGCTGTTCCTGTCATGTCATGAGTCCTCCACAGCCTGCAGATTCTCAGGTATGTTCCTGTCCCAGAATGGGTCTCAGCCCCTCAAGGGTACCTCCTCCAGCACAGTTCCTCCTTCCAAGAGAGCATTTTCAGCCACACGCCCAACAATTTCCCTTTCTACATCTTCTTCACTTCTTCTTCCCTTTACTCCAGACATCTTTCCTCACATATCTCCTCACATGTCCTTTTGCATGCTGTCCTCTTTTCTCTGTTTTAGGCTCAGGACAAGCCCCACAGATCAGGATTCCTATTGGCCTTCTCTCCCCTTCCCCATTCCCTCCCAAGGGACGATAAAAAGGGGAACGAGGAAGAAAGTGCCTCACACGAAACTGGAAGTTAAGACTATGAACAAAATTTAATAAGTAACAGAGATAAAAAGGGAAAAGGGATATGAAGGGCAGAGGGATATACAAGCATATACAAAACTAGCTCTCGAATGGGGATAGATTGTGCAGAGCATGTAGGGTCAGGCCCGGTCACACTGAGTTGCGGTTCCAGCAGTAGCTGGGCTTTTGTGTCTCCTCTTATTTGTCCTGCTTTTATGCCTCCTGTCCCACATCACCTTTTCGTGTCCTTTTTTTGTGATTCCTCACGTCTCACGTCCTCCTGTGCATGCCTTTCTGTGTCTCCTTATATGCCTCCTTCCATGTCTCCTTTCTATGACTCATGTCCCTAGCAGCTACTACTCTTAAATACATTCCAGCAGAGGCATCATGTGCTGTCCCGACTAGCTGCAGTTTTGGTGTGCAAAGGACTGACTTTATCTGCTTTGAAGGTGGCTGGAACCAGCTGGAATGAACACAGGGCAGCTCATGGCCCCTTTCCACACAGGTCACCACTGCAGCCCCTGGCACCCCAAACTCTGCCACTTATGCCCAATACAGAGTACCCTGTAGTATTTAAATACAGAGAAGTCCCTAGCTTTTATTTTCCCTGTAAAGGTGAAACCTGCATTTGGATGTTGGATTACCAACAAGTGAACAGTTCTTCACTACTTAGTGGAAAAAAAAACTGGCTATAAAACACATTAAGTACTCAAAGTTACTAACTTCCCAAATAACTCATATATTTATTTCCCTTTGTGGTAACATCTGCTTCCGAAAGTTCCCTGTACAATTCTTCAGAAGGTCTTTAAGCAAAGAAAATGAATAAGTGACAGGTCATCATTTACCTACTTGCAATGCAAAGGGCTTACCAAAAATTTATTGATGGCTTCATGTCTCAGAGAACTGCCAAATGACTCTACCAGTTAAGCAGAAAGGTAAGGATATCTCAGCACTGCCACCCACCTGTACATCCTTCTTCAGAAAGCAAGGCTTTGTGTTGCAGCTAATCCAAACTAAGGAAAAGTCACCAACAAATGAAAATTTCCTCAGATATCTGAAGCAGAGTATTTTGCCTACAAAATAAATATGAAGCTTTTCTGATGGTTTAGCTTACACAGAACAGCTCTACTGAAGCACAAATCTGAGGGAGAGTAGCTAAGAGAACACTACAGCTCCCTCAACAATTCTCCCACATGAACAGTGAGGAAATAGCAATGCCCCAATTTGATTTCTTTTAAAAGGTACTCAGCTGCTGAACAGGAAAGAAACATCTCAAGGCAGTAAATAAGTGCAGCAGATTACATCTGTTTCAGCAACAACAGTGAAAGCACCAGGGAAACCACAGGTTGCTCCAGGGCAGTGCAAGCACCTCTAGTGCTGATGCAAAAACTCCATTTCTTCCTATCATGTCTGCTGAAGTCTTACCTGAAGCTACAAGATAGCTGATGGTGATACACTAATGAAAAGTTCCATCTAGTAATTTCAGTCAATGAAACAAAGCAAGAGGAAATGACCACAAGCACAGAAATGACACACTGATGCAAACATGCAGCTGCATTTGCTTAAAATTCACTCACATTTTTACTTTAGAAGTGCTTTGTGTCTAAAAGGTGAGGCAAACATTAATAAATTCTAAGCAAGGGAGTTTCCTGACCCTGTCAGAAAGAGTCACTTTAAGACTTCTCTGGGATAACCCAGAGATGACTTAGCAGCAAACAGGTATTGCAGCAGTGAGAGTCAAGAGCCACATCCTCCCTTACAGAAACCAGACTGCACTTTGTCATAAAGCAGAAGACACATGTGTCGAGTTCATTTACTGTGGTGCACTCACCAAGCACTAAACTTGTTTGTTATTTTAAAGTGCCTTTAGTATAGTACTTTCTGTATAGGACCTTGTGCCACATCCCAGCATCAATCACAACATCTTTCCACAAAGTGGCCTTCACAGGCTGCCAGATACCTCCTCCTACTTCAGCCTGGATGGTTAGTTAACCATGGCTGAAGCAATATGCTGTTGGCTCAGCAAGGCACAGAGCAAGCCATTTGAGAGTTTCCACAAGGCAGACAGGGCTGCAATTCACTGAAGGTGATATAGCAGAAGTTTAGTGCATTTCTACATGGGTCAGTTGAAGTGCTGGTTTTAAATGCTTTGTTAAATATGTTCCCTAACATTGAGTTCAGGATGTTTTCGCAGACAAACAACAGAAAAGATTCAGTGTCTTTGTGCTTCTGCTTGGAGAAGGTCAAATCCATAATTCTATTCCTCTCTGCCAACAAGTTTTAGCCCTTGCTGTTGTATTTATTGGAAAGCCATAACAAGTTTTTTTAGGGGTGCACCTATAGCTTCTTCTCTAAAAGCCACTAGAGAAATAAGTCACGAGAAAATACATAAAATCTTAATATCTCAAACTAGTGTCAAAGGAAAATTATGAAAGTAGACTTTTAAATAACATCTGGCGCACTACAATTAAATACATTAAGCTTGAATCTAGAGCTAAGAGAATTTAGAAGAACTAGTGAGTGTAATTCCCATCAAACAGATTTGGTGTTAAGGTACCCTTAAGCGTAACCAAAACAAAAAAAAGCTGCTGAAAGTTTACATAAATCAGTTTTCCAGTTACTGTGTTTCAGAACAGCTACAGACACGCATTTCCTTCCTTTCAAGCGCAATGGAAAATTAAAGCTTGCAAAGCCTTCATCAAGAACAAATTAAGATAAAAACAGATCTACAGATCACACAAATAGTCAAAGTGTCTTTCAGTCCAAAGGCCATACACAACACTGCTCTGCACCGTTTTATTCCTTTACTCTTTCAAGTTTGGCCCATTTGCTAAGAGCAATAAAGAGTAACAATTCAGAATATCACTTCCTATGTGCTGTGGAGACTTATGGTTAAGCGTGGTCTCTAGAAAGGCAGCCTGTAGCAGAAAGGTGGACAAAGGACTCAGGTTTGGAGCAGTGGTTTTGGTTCTTTCCCCATGCAGCAGACTGCATGGAAGCAGATACAAGTCCATTTGTATGAAGCCATTCACATGATCACAGCCTAAGGGGGAAACAAGGTGGCTTTTCCAAAGAGAACTATACCAGGCACCACAGTTAACACATGTAAAATGCCTTGACTTTTTACATAACCTGTATGTTGTGTTAAAGTTTCTTGCTTATTAAACGCTTCCCCCAATATGAATACTGTACATATGAAGCACTAAGAGGTAATGCATTGGATTCTCTTCACTTCTGCACACTTCAGGATAGTATGCTATTTGTGCTTAGCTCAACTAGTGCATATTAGGATCATATATAACTTCCCTGAATGCACTTTTAAAATCCAATGCTATTCATGCTCCACATGGCATTCACATAGAGAATTTAGCTACCTGATCAAAAGCACAGATTTCTAATATTGAAATTGTGACTTCCTGCTCAAACGAATACAGGGCTGAACTGCTCAAACACACACAGGGCTGGAGGGGAAGCATCATTTCAGACTTGCAGCTTTCCCAAAGACTTCCAGGGAGCTCTGCAGGTGTCAGCAGCACCTCTGCAGTGAGGCCACCAAAGTGGGTGGGAAGGCCCTCTGGTGGATACCTGCTCCTCACCTCCACACACTTCACCCACTCAGGGACACCTGAAGTTACCCAAAAAGCCCCAGGAAGATTAATTTTTCTTCTTAACATTACTAAAAGCCGTTGCTAGTCTTTAGACTACTTACTGAAATATAAGACTCTGCACGTCCTTGCATGGATCTCAAATGATCTTGAATGTTTCTTAGTGAAGCTTCATAAGCATAAGTAAAACTCTACAATCCGGTGTCTTCCTGAGATTTCTATGCCTATTTCACTAATAAAGTGGCAAGATTTACTTGCACCTGACAGACACAACAGCAGAACATACTGCAAAGCCTCCAGCACTAGGCATTGTAGAGCCAGTCAGCAGTCCCAGATGCAGAGTACAGCACTCCAGTGATGTGGGAGCTGTAACCTGCCTTCCAACTCAAAAAGTCCTTTAGTAATTTGAAGCATATCCCTCATTTTCTTTTTTTGAACCTCCATCAGTCCTTCATAGTGAACCATAGCCCCTTCACTTCCTCATTACAGGTGCATTTTTCCCCATATTGCTCTGCTCCACACCTTCCTCCCCACTCTGCCATGGTCCTTGAGAAAAGCACAGGACATGAGGAGCAGCAGCTACATAGGATGGCCCGAGGAATCAGAGACGGCAACAGCAAGCATCATTAACCCAGAAACCCTGAGCTGTGAGGCAGGACAAAAACCAGAATTGCTCAATACAGAAGGTGGCACTGTACAAGGCAGCCAGGTTGCAGGCAGGGAACTAGGAAGGAACTGAGAAATGCGGAGAGGGCTTTTAAGATGAAGCTCTTGCTCCTGACATTGCAACCATGCCTACGTATGGTCCCATACCCCATTGATCCAGGCTCTGCCCCAGAGACTGACCCCAGAGCTGCCTCACCCCTGTGGCTATGTCCAGGGCTGTCCCACTCAGCTCATGGGAGCTGGCATGGGTTGGGGAAGGCCTTCCCAGCCCCCTCATTCACCAGTGCCCTCCATGTCTCCCCAGCATACTGCTGGGGTAATATCATATAGTGTCAAGGTGCCGGGCTCCACTGTGCCCAAATCAAGATCACTGGGGGATGGAATGGTGAAGGGTTTTGTCCTGGTGGGAGCACCAAGCAATGCAACAAGTGTGGTGAAGCGAGAAAAGATGCCAAGGCCACTGCAGGGCACAAAGGGGAGCAGGAACATTTACAGATAGACCTGGGTAGAGAAAGGCTGGCAAAATCAGGAACCTGGCTAAAATGTGTAGTCAGATTAGTATCTCTTTTTCCACTCAAAATATTACAGGAGCGTCTTACTCAGTATCTTGTTAAGGAAAGTTTCCCATTTTTTTTTTTTTTTTTTTTGTAGAGCTTAGCATTTAGGTGTTCTTTAACTGAAAGGAGCCAGTTTTGTACCTCATAGCTTTCAGCTTTCAAGAAATAGACAACACAAATCCCTCATCAATACTTAAAATAAAAGAGAAGGCAGAATTTGGCTGCAGAAAGCTGCTGGAAAGGACACAGACAAAAGGGACAGATGCTAACAGTTGATCAACTAGCAAACTGATACAGCTCTTTGCCACCAACAGCTTTCAAACAGTAGTTTCCTATTACTGCAAATTTGTAGAAAGCCACTCTCATTGCATAATAGGCCTGGAAACTATAAAATGTAAGTGCAAGCACTATTTTAACCCTCACAGCTCAATAAAATAGTGTCACATGGGTAGAAAAGGAGCAGCTCCTTGTAAGGATGTGCACATACAAGTTCAATGCGAAGATACAGAAGTCAGAACTACTCCTGGTTGGGAAGTGAGCAAATCCTGTTAGTCACCAGCATTACTGCTGCCTACAAGCTTATGCAAGTGCTTCACAGCAGATCTTGCAAAACAGAGAGAAGGCACAGGAGACACAGCACTGTCCTAGAGCTAAGTCAGTCCTATGTGACCAGGCATCCAGCAGCATTAATGTGTGAAGAGATACAGTGTTTCAGAGCATATAAATGATTAAACACTTCAAGCCTAATAGGCAAACACGTAGTGATTTTCCCTACCCTTAACCTGGATGACACTTTCTCTGTTTTTAAAATCCAGGGACAAGACAAGGGGAAAGATGGTCCAATAGCAGACTACACACAGATTTAGGGACTTCCTGTATATTTTTGCAGCTCTGGAACAGGTCCTTACAGGACAAGGAACAGGTCACTTAAAACTGAAGTACAAAATCTCACCTCTGCCTTGAAATGACAGTGAAGTGGATGTCTAAATTTCTTCAAGGATCTCAGGCATTGTTTTTCTGTCTCTTAACACAATGTTCCTCCTGTGAGCATAGCAGTAGTACCTTCCTATCTGACAGAGCCAATCCAAGGCTGAACATATCAAGAGACATTAACCCATGTGTCTTGCACAGATGGGAGGCTTTGTGCAATTATACAAAACCAGAGTGTGAACACTTTCCTTTTTAACACAAAAATCTAAATACTACCACGACTATACTTAATCATTCACTTACAGAGGAGTTACTGGTTCACAATGCCATATTCTGAAGTTCCACCAGACCTTTAAATTGTGGGGCAGAGTTCCCAGCCCCAGTTTAAGATAATTGTAAAAGCCAGTAGAGATGAGGGAAGAAACGAGTTACAAGAAAAGAAATAAGCTGGTAACATATCACCTGTGTCCCAGTGAAAGCACCAGCCAAAGCAAGATTTGTGAATCTGTTCTGGAATTTGAGTGACCCAGCAACATATGGAGTTTTAAGCATTTATTTGGTCAGGGGTGCCTAGGAAAAAAACATCAGCCCCAGGTGGGAGCAGAGAAAAGGATCTCAAAGCCGGAAGACACAGTCCAAGCTTTTAACAAGCATGTGATACACAATCCTTAGGGAGCTAAATGATACTAGAACTACACTGATTTACTGAGGGGCTGCCAGTAAACACAAGAGAGGTGCCCCCAGCCTCTCTTGCCATCACATACTGGAACTTGATCCAACAGTGCTGATAGCACTGCTCATCTAGTCTCACCCTCTATATATGCAACAGGCACATCTGTATGGTTTTATATGGTAGCTGTGACTAGCAGACAGTGGCTTCTCTCTATACTAATGACCAAACAAATGCAACGAAAGACGGAAGTAGAATTACTCATAAGTACCTCTTGGCAAAGCATTTGCTGATGACATGACAAAACCAAAGCAATGGCTAATTGTTGCTAAAGCAACCGGCCCCGCTCCCTTTGTCCTCAGGTTTCTCCCTGACACTCTTCCGCCCCTGCTGCGACTGGCCCTGAAATCTAAAACACCAAAAGGCCAATTTTTCTGAAGAATTTGATTTTCTTATTGATTTAACTCCCAGGACTGGTTTTGCTCCACTACAGAGCAGGACAGGCACAGAGAGAGATGCAAGAACAGGCAGGCAAGAGGCTGCATCCTCTCAGTATCACAGAACTTAGCTCCATGGTAACGTCAAATTGTACGCCAAGGCCTTCATGGTCCATGGCTATGGAAGTTGGCCTCGTGATACCCCTGAGCAGGAAAAACTTTATTAGAGCCACTGTTGGATGGAGACTGCCAATGCCTTGAGAGCCAGTACAAATCCTGTGAGAATAAAAACACGGGACATAGCTCACAGCTGATACCTGAACTACACACCTGAATTAATTCACGTTGGGCAGATTGCTATTCACACTCATTTCAGCATCACTCTCTGGCCCTAAAGGACAACTGACATTTTTTGTGTTTTCAAATGAGAGACAAGTGAAGAGGAAAAGCGCCTTCAGATATGACACCCTGGTCAGTGCTTCCTCCTATAGAGCCTGCACCTCAAGACACTGCTGAAATTGCTACAAGAACTAAAAAGGGGAAATCTGAGTTCTGCAAGATCTGCTCCTCTGACTTCCACAGTAACAAATCTACAGGTACTATTGAGAAATCACTGGAGCTCAGCAAAGCTAGAGGGGCTTTTTTCAGGGTTAAGAAATAGCTGGTCTTCTGAGCAATCTCTGATACATTAGGAAACAAGATGTTACTTTAACCGGGATAATTGATTTCTAGCCAAAGCTTCTAAACTCTCCTTCTTCCAGCAGCAATACTAGTTTTAGGTTACTACAGTTACAAGAATTACATAATTTCTCACAGCTCTTTTCTTTCCCCCTCTCATCACAGCAAGCATTTCTACAGCTCTGTTGTGAGTCTCCATCTTTCTTCCTCATACATTATCCCTGTTTAGACTCCGTCATTTTTCAGGGCACATCAACGTGGAAACATGATGGCCAACTGCACCTTCCCTTGTCACGAGTTCTGCTGTCTTTCCATCCTCTTACCCAAGCCAGCCTATCACAACTGGCAGAGAGGAATTCCACGTTTCTTCTTCCCATCTGACCTTTTTGTCTTCGTCCTCCCACTGTGCTGCTGCCATTCCCCTGGCCCCACAGTTTCAGTGTTTGACTAGCCCTTCTCAAGTGGTCTAGTCCTTCCGAAGACCCTTTCAGCCTGCAAGACACATGGGCTCTCTACGTTCAGGTCCCTTCCCCACGGCTGCTGTATTCACCCGCACTTTCACCAGCTCCCTCTGACAGCGATGCCTGCACAGCAGAAACTCTCACAAAGCACTGAAAAAAGCTCCCTTTTACAGATCTCAGCCACAGTGAGGAGCCAACATGGAGAGGGAGACCTCCATCTGCCCGGACCGTGGACACTGCAATCGGCAGCCTGGCTGCCAGGCCAGCAGCCTCTCACCTCCCCGGCCTGGCAGCCCGATGAAGCGAGCGAAGCCGCCGTCCTGCAGGCAGGTCGGCTCCAACCCACGCTTAGGGGCTGCGAGCAGGGCGACTGGTAGCCGGGGACGCACTCTGCCCACAGAAAAGTTCCCCGTGGAAAAANCGCGCCCGCCGAGAAGCGCGGCTCCCTCCCGCCGCCCCGGGCATCGCCGACGGCGCCCTCCGCCCTTCCCTCCCTCGCTGGTCCCGCCTCTGGACGGATCCCGGCCACCCTCTCTCTGGGGCCTCCCCGTCGGGTCGCAAACGTACCCGTAACTCGGCGGCAGCGCGGGACCGGCATCGCCCCCCCTCGACGGCGCCGAGAAACGGCTCCTTCCTGGGCCACGCCACTGCTGCGTTTGGGGCGGTGGTTTGGTTGGGTTTTTTTTGATTTATAATATACCATTTTGGATCGCTTTAAGGCTTTTTATTCTCTGTCTCTTCCCCACCTCCAGAAATTTCTCGTCTATCCCACGGCCGGATAATCCGGTCCATGGTCTTCGTCGCAGTTTTACCTGTTGTCACGCTGTGATAGATCAAGCGGAGCGCAATATCGCGATACGTGTCGGTGGTTGGTAGCGCCTAGCCCTCGGCCTGTGGGGAGGCAGCCCGGCGGACGGCTGGGTCGGGTGGAAGGGGATTAAACTGCCCCTGGTTAACCGGCCTCACAGCCTGAAGGGCTGGTAAACTACGGACAGAAGGAGGAGCAGAGGAGGATGGGAGCTTCTTACTTTGTTTGATGCCAAGGGAGATGGTTACAAAGCTAACACGAATCAACACAGATGTGAAACCGCAGATTTTAGTTGTGGTTTTTGTTTTGTTTTTTTTAGAAAAAAAAAGCAGCCTGCAGATGAACTTTTTTACACGTTGCAAAGCAAGTTTCATATCTACTCTCAGGCAGGAGGAAGTTTTGTCTGAAGTATTCCTGACAAACGATTATCAAGTTCTTAATGACTGTGAATAAAGAAGAGAAATTTGGGCTTTCATTTAGAAAAGCACCTTTGACAGCAAGGCTACTATAAGCTGGAGTAAATTGCATGGGAAGATCACCAGAGATTTTGGGAAGCAAGTTAGATGATAATCAGGAATGGTCTAGATGGTGGTAATCCAAACCCTATCATGCTATAATTCCACCTGGAGCAGGGCTTGAACGTGAGCTCTTTTGAGATGCCTTCCAGCCCTATCTTTAACAATTTCCGTGATACAGTATATCACTTACATGTTACAAAACAGTGTACCTATGACAAACATCTCCATGAAAGAAATGTTGATATTGCTTTAAACAAACAAAAAAAAATGTTTCCCTCAAAATTAAGTAATCTGAAACAGCTCCCCTATCCCTTAAAAAAAAAAAAAGTTAAACTCTGTTTTATAAGAACAGGCCTTAATCACATTTGAAGTTAAAGTAGTAAAAATGTCTTGAAATCTTTTTTATCTGCCTCATTGGGCAGAATTTAGATTAATAAAGCAGAGTTGCTACCAAAGGTGTCAATGCTCACCCTCAGTGCTGAGGCTTGGACCAGATGACTTCCTGAGATTCCTTCTCCATCTTTTATCTGTTTCTGACCTGCACAGGCAGTGCCCTCAGCAGCCTGCAGCAGTAGGCCCAAGGATGCTATTCCTTGCTTGGTCCCTCAGAGAAAACAGGCATTGGACATAGGGGAAGGCAAGATGAGGTTTGTGAACCTGAGCTAGGTACATTCAGAGGCAAATAACTACATCATAGGAGTGGATAGGGCAAATGCAGTACCTCCAGCACTGCCATATGCAGGCACCCTGTGAAATGGTAACAAAGTGGGGAGGGAGGAACTGAAGCCTGGAGATCTCTCCAGAAGACTGCCAGTCGGGATTCAGCTCCCATAGGGCTGCTACAGCAGAGATGATAATCTTAGTCTTTTAATGTGGAGATGTATTTGAACAGCAGAATTCAGACCAAGCACACACTTCTGAGCTATTTTATCATTAGTTCCTCAACTATCAGCTTACAGCCCTGTGTGAACTGCCACTGGTTTGAATTTGCCTTGAAGTGCTGATGTGCAAATGGCACAGCTGCCCCCATTCTTGAAGGAGGCAGTGACCTGATTAGCTAGGATGCTAGCCAGCCCTGCTTGCAAGTCAGAACCTGGGTACACTGGGTCTCAGGAAGCCAAGACAAGCTTTGAGAAACAAATGACCTACCCCCAGCCACAGTAAAGAGCATAGAATCATGCAAATCATCCTCCAAAGCACCTGGCAGAACAGCAGCAGCAGCACCTGCAAGCTAATTTCACACCTGCAAATTATCTGAGTAAACAGTTTTTAAGTGCTTCCACCACGGTTTTAATTTGATGAGCAGTTTCCTATCTCATCTGTCAGCCAGTGAGGTAGCTTTGGTTTGAATAGGGGAAGGAGAGTTGCTGGGGAGTGTTGCTATGATGCTACAGGTGGGTTCATCTTCATCCCTGTTTCAAAACAAGCCAGCAAGGGCTTGAGTCCTGCCACTGGAAAGGTCTGTGCATCAGCCACCGAGGCACCAGTACTGGAAAGAGCTTGCACAGAAGGTATTCTTATTGAAAGAGGCATAATCTCAGCACTGGTCTCTTAGCCCGGGAAATGACTTACTGGAAGTGGGGAGGGAGAAAGGTGCAGCATGGCTGGCACTTAGTGATTAGATTATATTGTCCCACATCTGGAGCAAGGTGGGAGGAGAAGGTAGAGGAGAGAGGATGTGCATCTGTTCCTGGGGGCAGAAGAAGCATATGCCAGAGGGTTTGGGTCACCTGCATGCAGCACAGGGGGAAGGAAGGTGGCCAGTGGGGTCATTAAGCCCTTGAGGTATTAGTCTCCCAGATATTATATGTGCTTTACTGCTGTTAGACATACCTTTTGCTTGATGGACAGACCATAGCCTAGATTTTTGTGGAGGTGAAAGGCCCAAATGATAAATGGACATAATCAAGAGCGCAGTCTTGCTCTTGGGGCTGTTTTTCCCTGCCCAAGGGCTGTCTCCTGCAGGCACCAGGGACGTGTGGTGCAGCGCTGCTCCTGCCTTTCCATCCAGCAGCAACTTGCAGGGTCACATCAGGGGCTGTCTTGTTTCACGGGGCTGTGGACGGTGACTTGGTAGCTGGGCTGATGCCCACATCTGCTCTCCTTCCTCTTGCTTTTCAACCTCTGCTGTTGGCTTCACTCCCACTGTCTCTTCTGGATTTAATTTTAAGCAAACCAGAAGTATTTCATTCTCTTCAGAAAAGCAGATCAAACCTTCTCATGATGTAGCTACCAGCCTTTGTCTAACCTTTTCCTGATAGGAGCCAGATTGCAGACTGAGGCCCTTGTACCACCTGACTTTTTTGTGCTATGGTGCCAAAGGGATGGTGTTCCCTATCAGCCACAATGTGATCAAAACTGGAGTATGTTCCCATTGCCAGGTTTTCTTGATCAAATTTCTTTGAGAAGAAAGAAGAAAAAAACACAGTGAATGGTTTTGCTAGGAGACATTCATCCCTTGAAATTAAGTTGTTGAGCCTTTACCGGGAGACTGTTTAAAACTGAAGCTGGCAGATATGGGTGAATCCTTATAGAAGCACTAGCTCAGTCTTATTAGGACGTAATCATATCTATTGATCAGTATGCACCAAGGGATGCACTTTGATAAATTTTGCCAACTGAGTCGAATGTAATGATAACCACTGTGTCCAGCTAGCGGATTAGAAATGAAGATGTGATAAGAGGAAAATTGGAACAGTGTGGTACCTTCAGACAGAAGGCAGGATGGGTGCTACATAATTTAAACCCAAAGGGAGCTGTGGTACTACAGACAGAAGAGATTTCAGCTGCATTGAAGTCCAGGAGCCATCTGCTTTGCACAGAAATGGGCCAAGCATGACTCTCCTTCAGCTTTATACCTGGCCAAACTCACCCCTGACAGGAACTGGTAAGGGTGACCCTCATGTATCTATAGCTGGCTGCAGGGGAGCTGAAGGGAGAGCTGGAAACATTTGAGTATGTGGAAAGCAAGGATGTTTTTCCCTTTCCATAGGAGCCTGGGATTGCAAAAGCTTTCCCTGGCCCAAGTCCAAACTAAAATAGTATTGAATTAATAATTACTACTAAATTGGGTTGGATCGTGCTTAAAAGTTTCATGCTGGTTGTATCAAATAATTTTAATTTCTATTGTATTTAAACAACTCAAAATTCAAATAATGTTTCAAAAGTAATAATTGTTTTGAGTTGGAGGGCAAATGTTTGCTTAGAAAGTGTCAAATTTTGCAAATTTTTGTCCACCTTGATTTCCCTGCACGCTTTCTTTTAATTTTTCATATTCACTAAAATTCAGTCCTTCCTGCTGGAAGGCCAGTTTGAAAGAAATATCAGAAAACCCAAAATCATTGGAAAAATCCCCAAATGATCCCACTAATTATAGAAATTATTTTTAGGACAATTTTTGTAGCTGCTAATATGGCCCAAATATGCAAAGCTGTGTTTGTAGGAGTTGCCAGTTCCCATAAATCAGCTGCTTCTGATTTGAGCACCAAGATTAAGTTACAAACACCCAGCATTTGACTCTCCCCTGTTCCTAAGTTTCCATGTATTTGTTAATGTTTATTGTTTATCAGACTAATATTACAACCCACAGGTATAACACAGAGTTTTCCTAACATAACGAAAACAGTTGCAGCATTTCCCAGCTCAATTGCAGCACACAATAAAATACTCACGTTTTTCACACTTCAACCTACTGTGGGGTGTAGATATAATTAAGATGGTGAGGGCGGTCCTAAAACCAACTGACCATTATGTTCCTACACAAATAAAGGTCATTAGTAAAGTCCTCTGTTACTCCTTTGTTCAACATGGTATTTTAAGGCTATTTCTTGAGTTAAATATTGCGCTTCAAATGTGAATTACTTTTTACTCTCAGGCTATTTGGAAGCAAAATACTTTTAAGATTATAGACATAGGTGGATGCAGAAGGTCCCCTTTCAAAAAATCTGCCTGGCTCATTATTGTTCTGGGGCTGTTCTCTCAAGGTCCTAATGCACCTTCCAGAAAGAGGATGGTCTAGACTGAGGTTGGGGACTGTGGAGAGTTGGACATTTTCATTTAAAAGCTTCCTGTTGACTTGAAGTAGATGTACCGTTTTGAGATGAAACCTGTACCAGTTTGAAAGCAGTGTGTGACTGTCTGAGATTTCTGAGCCACCAAAGCTAACTTGTGAAACGGGCAAAGAAACCCCAAGTAGAGGAGTAGGCGTGGATATATTCACATTCATCATGGAGCTCACAGAAATACCGTGTAACAGAGGGAGTTTTCAACTTCTTTGTGTGTTGCAGAGTTTGACATTTGTCTGGGCTAATTCCAGAGGAGCTGTTTGGTTTTCCTGTTGGCGATATCCCTCCTGGGTCCTACATCGGTTTCTGCTGGTCCAGCTGGGCAGAGCTCCAGGCTTCTGAGCATGAGGCAAGAGCCTGAGTCTAAAGAATTAGCAGGTGATTAAGCACTGACCTAGCCATGTGCTAGAGGTGCTGTGTAAGTCTAAAAGCCTGCAACATCTATGAAAACCAGAAACTACTTCCCCCTGCCCTCCCCTCTCCCCGCACCCTGTGAAATATGTCAAGCCCCAGGGTGAGGCATGACAGCAGTGTTAACGGACCCACCAAAATACCAGGGAAAAACATGGTCACAGAAGATTTTCACTCCCTTTGAAACAATGCCAACATACACATTTTATCAAGTTTAAAGTAAGTATTTAACTAGTGAAGTAGTCCTTTTGTTCACACACAGAATTTATTGAGGCTTACCTGGTCTCCAGCAGGCTGTGGATAGCTGACATTGATTAGGTAACGTTTTTTGCAAGTCATCCTCTCTTGAAAGTTTAATGGTCTTTCAACAACTCCAGTGTCCCTCCTGGGCATTGTCACAGGCTTAATTTTGTTTGGTTTTAATTTAAAAAGTAGAGTTGGTAGCACATGTGTTATACTAGCTGTTTCCTCTGACCATTTGTCCTAGCCATCTCTCGGTTGATAAGGAAGGAGGAGCAGGCATTAAAATCAGAGTGGTTTTCCCCAGTAATCATGGAGTAGGTAAACACAGTGGGACTGTGCTGCTCTTACTCCTGACTGGTGGAGGATTAGAAACGACTCACACCATGACTAAAAGGGGTCCTGGCATCACGGGCTCCCAGGCCTGGGAAGAAAGGAACTCTGCCCTGGGAAAACATTTGCCCAGATTAAAGAGAAGGCCTGTGCCTTAGAAGACTGCACCATGAAACTGCAGTTGGTGTGAACAAGAGGTTCCCACACTTTCCCCAAAACTGCTGCCACTCAAGACTAACCCACCACAGCTAGATTGCTTGGAGAGCAGCGGCAGTCAGGGGAGCTCTTTCCAGAATGAATGAGTTGGCAACACACCCAGTGTGCACAGCAGGCAGCTGCAGCCTGGCCAGATCAATATCTCCTGGTGCATCCTCCCTATGCCCTCCCTGCACCCTAAGGGCTTTCAGGGCTCCTCTTCTCAAAACAAAACCACCAC
The DNA here is from genome assembly GCA_013396935.1 of Baryphthengus martii. Taxonomy (NCBI): domain Eukaryota; kingdom Metazoa; phylum Chordata; class Aves; order Coraciiformes; family Momotidae; genus Baryphthengus; species Baryphthengus martii. The sequence goes on along the minus strand of VWZK01020809.1, from coordinate 12,611 downwards.
AGGCACCAGGAAAAGTCTCTTCTGTGTTACACACCCCTTCTGTTCTGTTCAACTCCAGAGCCAATATCGTGACGAGGCAGTGCTTGCTGCCTGTGGCCAGTGCTCCTGCCTGGAGGATGATCACCTCACAACACCCCTGCTTCTGCAGCTGGAAATGGCCCTGCCAGCCTCCCTGGGATGGGGGAATCATCCAGAAACTCCAGTGCTGCTGCTGCACAGGTAGTGATGACAGCACTGGGATAAGCGACCTGTGGAGAAGCAAGAGTTCACTGACTGCCAGTGTGCATGGTCCGGGTGCTGCCACCCAGTCTTGCCTGTCCTCACATACACATCACCTGCTCCCAGCCTCTGTGTTTAATGTACAGGGAGGTGCAGACTCCTAGGAAGCAGCTCCTGAAAGAGTGGTGTATTAGGGCAAACAGGAGCTGACCTCCTAACAAGAGCCTCTTAACAAGGCAGGCTGTGAACCCTGATGGCTTGAAAAGGGCTTTCCAATGTGCATGTCAGCTCTCTCTGAGGCGGCTGCCAGCATGTCAGGTAAAGGAGCCAGTGCTGTTAGCTCTCACGATCACTGAGACCAGAATTGCCGCCTTCTGCTCTTGCATGCTCCACTAATACGTAAAAATAACAGTTAAGACATCTCCTGGGCCTTTGAGGATACCTAAATCATTTCAGATGCACAAACATCTTTGGTTCCTAGCTAGTAGCTCCCTAAATTTTGGACACTAAAGTTTTCTCTTTGATGTTGATGGCTCTGCATGCTGGATGCCAGAAATATGTCCTGGCTAGAAGTGTAGAGGTAGGATCTCAGCCACCCAGAGGGACTTACTAAGGGGTTGCTTGTTTTGAGCTACTGTCTCACATCCTCATTGTTTTTTTTCCTCCATAACTCAACCAATCAACAGATTATTACAGTAAAAAAAACCCACGTTTGTATTTGCACAAAATATTTGAGTATTCTTCCAGGCCAGCGTTTCGGCTGTGTGCTGCATTTAGTGCCTTGTGTTCCTGTAGTCAGCACAAAGCTGCTGCACACCTGTGTGACGCACCCAGCTAATTCTGTTTGTTCTGCTCCAGGTCCCAGGTCTCCTTAGTATTCCAATGGCCTATCCCTCCTCCGCGGTTAACATCCACTCACAGCAGCCTATCCAAAGAGCTGATCTAGTTGCTTCAAGATCTTTCTGAGTGACTGGCCAGCAGCTGGCAGCTGTGCCCTATCAACACCATCAGCGCACCTCAGTAGCACCCCTGCATGCCCAGCGGGTATACGAGGCACACCGTGCAGGGGCAGAACATCTCATTTCGCACACCTTGGTCCATCACCACATGAAGCACGCAGTTTCTATGTGGGATGCTCCCAATCAGCCCTTTCCATGGCACCCTGCTTTCCAGCTCTGACTCTCACCCAGGCCCTGCAGCCAGCCCAACCCTCAGGGACATGGCCAGGCTCCTTGGGAAGCTGGTCAAGAATTTCACGGCACCCCTGCCTGTCCAGCTCTAGGAAGTAAATTGCTTCATCTGAACAACTTCGTGGCAGCTAATGACAGCACAGTCCAGTGGCACTGCCTGGTCAAGGTGCTCCTTCCAAAGGCCTTAAAAATATACAGGGTATTTTGAACTGCAATGGAAACTTTTAAATGCCTGCCTTGAATAGCCCTTAGTCTTCAAATAAGTTTAAGAAATTAAAAAAAAAAACAAACCACAAACCCATAATAAGGAACAGCAGCAAAGCTTTCTGTTTCTTAGCCTTCAAATCCTCCCACACCTTAAGCAAAAGCATTTTTCTGAAGAAAAAAATGAAGAAAAAGGTAGGGGGAAAAGAGGCAGAAGAAAGACCACGGAATCCAGACTGCCTGAGAGTTTTTTCACAGTATGTTGATTTTAAGGTGTTTTGGGTCTCAGCCAGGGGATTGTAACACATGTCAAAACATGTGGAATGGACTCTTTCTGCTCTGTCCTGAGAGCAGAGATGGACGTCATAAAATTATTTTAAAGTTACTTGTGGATTGGCGTGCAGGTTTGCAGATCACATTTTCCCCTTTCTAATGATGCCAGGGAATTGCCTCGCCCATGAGCATGAGACCATCTGGAAAATGTCATCCAGTGTGTTATTCCCTGTGCCAGAGGGATATTTATAGATAAAGTAAATTATGTTGTCATGATTGAAACAAATAAGGAAAGGCTCCAAGGCAGTGGAGTGCCTCTGCCGCTGTCTCTGTGCATGACTTTGCCCAATGAGGGAATGCCAGTGCCTGGCGGCCTCCCACACCCACAGGGTACCATCACCACCCCCCCTAAAGATGGGTGTCTCCACCACACCACAGAGGACTGGTGCATGAGCAGCCAGACATGTGTTCAGCCGCAGCACAGGGGTAGCGCATGTGAGACCACGCACACTGAGATATCTCCATTTTTGTGAGCGAGCCATGGCATAAAGCCTGCACTGGTCTAAAAGACAAAGGCTCCCCTGAGGCAGCTGGGGGCGGCCCAGCTTCTTGTTCTCACTCATGTCTGAAATGGGCTGAAATACCTCACCAGCTCAGGTGCAGCCACACTGCCATGTGCAGTCAGCACAGCCTCACGTAATGGTGGCAGCTATCAGTAGTTCTTGCACACCACCACCACTGCCAGGCTTCCTCTCCTTCGGCGATGTGTGTGTCAATAATAGAAACCCAGAGACTTCGCTTGGTCTTCACTTATCCTCTAAAAACCTGCTTTGATACAACAGACTGGGGAACTCAATAGTTTCATCTCCAAAGCCAGAAAGTCTGAAGAGCTGACAGGAGCACTCAACAAAGTCAGCACCCTTCAGCAGATGTGCCCTCCTGTGACAAGGCTCCCTCTCAATCCCTTGCACAAGTTTGCTACCTCTCACTTATCTTTGCATCATCTAGGATGGCCAACAGTGCAGCCACAAAACCATGCATGGCTCAAAAGTGTGTCTGTTTCAGACGTAAAATGAGGTAATCTCAAAGGAGTTTCTCACAAGAGAAACCCTTCCCCTCACCCCAGCTGGGCAGTTCAGAGCATTATTAACCGTCTGAATGTAATCTGCCTAACAAAATTCTGCTTTTGCCTTCAAGAAAGTACGACTTGTTGAATTCAGGCCAGATTTCATTGCACAATTCCTAAATTTATTCATGGAAAATTAAATATTCACTCTAGATAGGCATGCATTTGCACAAATGGTTTCAGGCTCTCTGTAAAACTAAGTGATATCATTCACTTCTCAGTGCTACCTAGTGTGGTTCTGTGATGAGATGTTATGGTCATGGAAAGGAAATGAACAGCAAATGACTGATCTACCACAGCTCAAGTCTGTCTTCCCAAATGCCTCTGCTGGGTATTACCAAGCATCTGTTTAATCCTGTATTTCCTTCCCACTAAAGATTTGTCTCATCATTTCCAGAGTAGGAAATTGTGCTGCAAAACGACCTGTTGTGGCTCACTGGCCCCATGCTGGAGGGAGGGCAGTGCTGGTTTTGGGGGAGTTTTCCCTGAGAGTGGTAGCACTGAGCAGGCACCACAGCCTACACAGAGGCAACAGGGGGGCCATCGATGCCAGGATGCCCTGGTGAGTGGCCTTAACCAGGCACCCACCACAAAAAAAATAGCAGAAAAATATGTTGCTCTTAGAAAGTGACATGGAGACTTATTCCCGTAGGGGTTGTACCTGAAACCCACCCAAATCAACTCTAAAAACCCAAAAAGCCTACTCTGTACCTGAGAGCAGCTTGTGCCCAGCACTCTGGCACTTCCTTTAATGTCCTGGCATCTGTGGCAAATGCTGGGCAGCCCCAGCGGCATGTGGCACCATGGTCCTGCTCCTGCCCACAGGAGCCTCAGGCAACTTATGTGGACAGCAAGAAGCCACAAACAATTAAGCACTCACATCTGTTTCAGAGTAGGGACACCCTTTGTGTGAGATCAAAACGAGCCAGAGGCAGTGGCAGAGCCAAGCACTGCCAACAAGAAGGGTCCACCATAGCCCTTCCCAAGAAGCAGGTGGAAAGGGGGTTCCCCAGGGACATTCTGGAGGGACAGGTGCACCAATAGATTATGCCTGCATGCAGATACCTGGAACTCACCACAGCAAGCCAGGACTTGCCAAGACAAATGGCTGAGACAGCACAGGAAACTGCTGACGTGCCACCATCACTATGGTCACCACCCTGGTGGGATGATGGTGGAAGCAAGGCCTCCTGACAAACCGCTGGCAAGCATAGCCTCGAGGCAGTTAATGATTAAATGTTGGTGGGAGGGAAAACAGTGGCACTCAAGCAGCACAGCCATCTCCCCCAGCCCCTGGCCAGAAGCACAGCCATGTCTACCTGCAGTGATGCATGGGTGGCCATAGCTCAGGTCATCCTCAGATCCCAGCCTGGAGAGGTGGCAAGGAGGTTTTAGGTCAAACCCCTCCATGGCCTGAAGAAAATGAAGGGAGGAGAGAAAACAGAGTAATTTGACAAAGGAAACAAGGAGTACTTCAGTTAAATAGGGCTTGCATTGAACAGGCAGCCAGAAAAAGGTGAAACCTGTTCATGTTTCCACGAAAACATACACATATTATTTCCAAGATGTGCAAACTAGGAATGCCTGGGTTTACTGAAAATATTACATTTTGAGAGTTTGATGGAGAAAAGATGGTCCTTGGGATGCGGCACTTCACAAATTACAGAGAAACAGTGATGAACCTCATGCTGAGCAAGGGGACATTATCCATTTACTCAGTAGACAGCAATTTCCCTCTGTCTAGTTTGGGAGAAGCTGCTGTTTTATCAGAGTCATGCTGAGTTTTGCCCCGCTTTGTCACCGTGTATTGCATGCACTTTCTATGGCAAGTCCCAGAAGTTTCAGATACCAAGAGAAGGAAACAGGATGCTGCAGCTGCAACAAAAAGCTTTGCAGAAATACTTTAAAACCAAAGAAAACTCACCCCAAACCCAAATTAAAAGAGCAAGCCATTTTATACAGGGCACTACAGTGCTGTTGTACTCATCCCAGCAGACTTACAATTAACCCGACAAGCCCATGAACCTTCCCAACCACACTCCTAAAAATCAAGCACATGCAAAACACACGTCTGCTGACTCTGTCTGTCACTGAACAACAATTTTTGGAGCAGGGCAGGCCCCTCAGAGCTTCCTGCCTATTCCATCAGCCCAAGTCACAGCACTTGCTCCCCACAGACTGCCCAGCCCCAGGGGTAGATGCATCCATAGCCATGGGTGGTGACATGAAGCCACTCTGACCCTGCCTAGCTGCAGGGACCCTTCCCCTGAAGGCACTTGAGCTCAGGTACAGCTTTCTTATCCTGTGCTGATTTGGCTGTGCCACCGCTTTTCTGGAGGTGCTTCTTTGATGGAGGTATCACCCACCACACTGTCTATGGACACAGTTCTCCACTCTGTGGTTGGAGAGGACAAGCAGCTTCTGAAAATCACACCGGGTGCCACAGATGGCCCTCCATTACAGGACACCCTTTTGCTGTTGGGAGAAGCCCCGGTGGCCCTGTGGTTGGGGCTGGAGGGCCAGAGCTGGTCATCCTCTTACCTGGAGACACTCAATCCTCGAAGATGAGGAAGAAGGTTAAAATTACCCTTCACTTGGGCACCCTGTTGATGGACAAAAAGGAAAAAAGGAGGAAACCTGACCAGGCACCTGCTGTTTCAGTGGCCAGTCACCCCATTTCACCTCTCTTTTCTGCCTGGGACCCCTCAGAGTGGCCGGGCTCCTCAGTGCAGCTCTCCTGATTGTGGCCAGTCAGATGGGGTAGAAACACCCTGCCTAAACAGCAGAAAGAGCTGTGGGGAACCAGGATGTTAACCTCACTGCTGCAGGTTTTGTAGCAGCTCAGGCAGAAGTAACTCCTAGTTACATTCATTTAAAGTTATTTCCTCAACTATGAGCCTAAGATTTTTTTTTTTTTAATTACATTTTAGTGAAAACTTAGGTTTTGCATAATGTGAATACTCTCATGCAAACAGGAATCTCCCTAAAGATATTATACTGGATTTTTTTTTTTGTATGTAGCTTCATTATTTCCTCTAGTCTAAATTTCTTCAGCATTAATTTTGTTGTCAAAAATGCTTTGAGAAAAACATTTAGGAAGTGACATTATCTTTATTGTCAGCTAACATACTCTTCTAAGGTAGCTTTTTATTACTTTCCACTCTCCAAATACACTGCTGAATTTTCTGGCAATTAAAATATAACACAGACAAAAAGCCTTAGGGGCCAGCTGTGGTCAGCACATGGGAGGAAAGGCTTCTGGTTATGCAGCTGCTGGAGCAACCCTTCCAGGTCAGTGTGCTGCAAGCTCTTCATATCCACAATGTTACCAGCTCACCTGGGCAGACTGTGGACACTGGCCTGAGCTGAAAACAGAACCTCCAAATGCTGTTGACTGGTGCCAATAAAGGGCTGGCTTTAATGCCCTGAGGTGTACAGGTGTGCACACGCAGACTGGCGCAGGGATCGATGCCATTATTGCAACGTCTGCCAAGGTCACCTCTGTGGCTGCTTGAGCACCCAACCTCACACCCGCCCTGGGACTAAACGGAGAGATGAGATTTTATTTATCTGCTTCTGAGGGAATCACTAATTTGGTGGCTTAGTGCTACAGGAAGCAGCCATGGGCAGGAGGATCTCTAGTTAGTCTAGCAGCTTCAGCCAGGGAAAACCAAACCCGCTCTCACCTGTGTGCCCATGCAGTACCCTTGCTACTCATGTCTTAGCATTTTGACCTTCCTCCTCCTCGCTCTGCTGCTTCGCCTGCAGCAGCCCCCTTGCTGCAGCCACAGGACAGAAACTGACCCCTCTTTTAGATGCTGAGTGTATGGCTGAGGCATCCCAGTTATTTCTTTTCTCCCTCACCAATCTCTGGGGCTCCTTTTTAATTGAGCAAAAGATTTTTTTGGAGCAGGATGGGGGTTTCCAGTCTGACCCAAACAGGCAAGAATTGAGCGTGGGAGCCCAGTCCGAATGTCTCTGTTTTCCTGTGTGGGGATACTGGGCCTTTCTCCCACCACTCCCTAGGGTTAAGCCCCTTCCCACCCTTCACCTCACATCCCCAGCACGGGGATTTTTCCTCTCGTGTATCTGTTGAGAAGGAAGACTGGAGCCATTTGGGAAACGGGCTGTAGCTTACCCTGTGCACATAGTGAGAGGCACCAGGGAAAAAAATCACAACCACCACCCCACCCCCCAAATCCAGAAGCAGCTTTTTCGAACACAAAATACAAATTTGATGCAAACAAAACATTTTGTGGATTCCAGACTGTTCATGCCAAAAAAAGCAAATGGGGAAATAAAAGGAAAGAGTCAGTGGTTTTGATCAGTCGTTTTGGTTTTCATTTAACTGCATTTAAGATGTTCTTTAACTGAAAGGTCTCCAACTTGAAAGTAAACATCGCCTCTCAGACTGAACAATATATTTAGTTTAATCTAAATCTTTTTTTTTTTTCTTTTTCACCTGATATTTTTCAGTTGGTTTGTGGGAGAACAAAACTTTTCATGTCCATTTTTTCCTAAGTAAAAAAGGGAATTATTCACATGCATTTCTGAGCATGATTAACCCACCAATCTCCATCAGATCACTCATATTTATTTGCATTTATATCACAGTCTTGATGCTTCCCCAAAGTGATATAATCTTTTCCTTGGAATTCTGTAAGGTTTAAGAAAACTCCTCCCTTCCCTCAGTATTACGTTTGTCATAGAAAAGGCTGCAGCTAGAGTTAAACCACCTCACTGTAGACAGGCTGATAGAAAATTCGGAGCTTCCAAATCCCCTTGCTTTCTATCGCTCCTCACCAAGGTGGGAGGCTAGGTGCGGCTGGGTAAGGATTCCGACATGAAAACCCAATAACAACAAAGTTGTTATTAAGCAGCATTCTTTATTGCAGCGCTGGGCAGCACTGGGGATTCAGCACCGTAAGTGCTCCACCGAGTCAGCAAACCATACCAACTAATGTACAGAAAAGCATACATATTCATCAGATTTCCTGGAAAAGGCCATCTTATGCTAATGAGTTTCCAGAATTCATTTATGTAGTTTGAGCATGCATACTAAAATCAGGGTTAGGGTCTTTTCCCCCTTCAGTGGTCATGCACGGTCTTCTTCATAGTGTTCGCTAGTTGAACACTAGGTTTCCATTGCCCATACGTGGTCATGGAGTTAGCTCATCCAACCTTCGGCCTTGGGGTGCTTTAAGATGGTTAGTTTAAATTAGTTCCCAGGTGTTTATCTTAACACTGGCATCTTCCTCTGCATTTATCTTGATGACTTGAGTCCCCGTTATCGATGGTCCTCAGGAAACTTAATCAACCATCCCAGGACCTATTTGTTCCTTGATAGGCAAGGCTTGATGAACCTTCACAAGGCCTGTTTAATGTTTGCCAGGCAAGAAGTTGCAGGTTTCGTGCAAGTGAGGTTTAAGAAAGGAATGCAAGTAAAGGACAGTAAGAAATATCAATCATTTCAGGACTTCCCCTAGAGCTCAGGACCTCACTCTGTGCCACTCATCTGCTGCTGGCAGGGTGATATGGGCTGCAGCGCTTCTTCCACACACTCACAGCATCTGTCATTGACTGAAATCAGTGAGGTAGCTTTTCCTATCTCATGGATGAAGACAGGCTGGTGTGTCCAGCAGATGAGTCAGAGCAGACCGTTTTTTTCATTCCTCAAGGTGTCAGGACTTCTTATCAATCTTTTCCTTTGTGGGGAGCAAGAAGTGCATTAATCTACTGCCATGCAGGAGCCAAGACTGCCAGGTTGCAACTCAGGCCTGCTTGTTCTGCCTGGCCAAATCTAGCATCTCTGCACTCCTGTGCACTTGCTTGGCTTCACTGCTGCTGAAATCGACCTCCCCAGCTGTAGAAATGCACTGCAACCAGGGCACACGTGCACAGATCTAGCCTGCTGCTGGATATGGCAAAAGGTGAAGGTCCGCAGCTTTCACCGAGAGAAAGGAGAGATGAAAGGATTAATCTATATTTCCACGGATGCTTAGAAAACGTAGAAAAAAAGAAAAAAATGCTAAAAAAAAAGCCAGAGAAGGTGATGTTTGAGATGAGGCAAAAAGCTACTTCAAATACTTACTATTGATTTGCTGCATCAGCTCTCCTCTATTAGCCACATGTGCTCAGAACAGCAGTTATGTCTCAGTGATACAGTTATATATCAGTTATACACTTAAGTAATGCCTTACTTAACATTTCTGCCCTCTCCCTATTTAGTCAAGCCACACACTCCCACCTCCCTGGCCCGTGGTGTGATTCAGTCTTTTGTTTCAGGCAAGCACATTTTACCTTCATTTGAAGCCTGTAGACTGGGTTTGTAATAGCTTCCAGTAACCACCATTGTTTCCATCATAGCTGAGGGGAACAAGACCCTGAGGCCAAGCAGCTTCTTCCCTGCCCTAGTCTGCCAAGAAAGCTTTCACAGTTAATGCCATGGCTCCATTCCTGCATAATGCAGTGGTGTAAGACAAAACTCAGAGGGACTCAGACAGAAGCCAGCACCAGTGTACGTATTGTAAAAGCAATTACCAGCATGATAGAAGAAATAGGGGCAGGAGAAAGCCAGGAGCAATAGGGAGTGGCTGATTTTTGGAGATAGGGTGCAGCAAGCAGCAGGGTGCTTCAGCTGCACACAAATCCACGCTTGGTCTCAGCATGGCCAAAACCAGGTCAGTGACAGGCACCCCATATTATTAATTCCCCATGAAAATATTTGCTGTTCAAAGCAGTGCAAGTTAATGGCTGTGCAGGAAGAAATTAAGACATTTGGGGAGCAGGGCTTCGGGCAGTAGTGTCTGAGCTCCCTCTCCAGCTGAAGGAGCCCCAGGCAACACTGACCAAATCCAAATGCCCTGGGGCTCGCCAGCTGGCTACTCTGGTGGGCCCAGAGCCTGGGTGTCTGCCTGCTGCAAATGGAGTTTGGGCACTTACCTGAAGTGTTGATCGTGAACCAAATCCCAACAGCAATGCCCAGTCCATGGTGCACATCAGTCAGTGTCCAAGAGCCTCAGCTCTCCACCCATCCCCAACAGATGGAGGAACTGGAACTGGTCATCTGGTAGTGTAGATTTGAATTATTAGGTGGTGCTGTCAGCAGGACTAGCACTGTAGCATCAATATAACCAGCAAAGGGCATAGGTGAGGGAGGAGCTGGTGTTCTACATCAGATCTTATTTACATCCATGTCACTAGAGGAGGCACCAGCCTCAGCTGGAATCTCAACCCACACCAGCTATGAGGGTGACAGGAGCACATCTCCATAACTTTGAGAACAGGGAGAAGGGACAGAGGTCACTATGACTAACATGTGATGGAGGCCTCCTGCAACCACTGTGGAAACAGCTCTGGGGTTTGTGAAAACTCATAGACAACAACTTTCATGAAGAAATCTTTCCACTCGTCTATTAGGTCTTGGAAAAAAAAAGAGAAATTGAGCATAAAACTGAAAATGCTATTAGTAAGTGGTATTAATGTCATTAAAGAATGGGAGAAATCAAGCCACTCTAAGTACAAGCAGCGCCTAAAGAGGATGGCTTAATAATGTTAAAAACAGTTGTTAAAAACACTCGAAGGGAAAGAAACAAAGCAGAAAAAGATGAGTGATAGAAGTGCTGAGAAGAGGAGGTCAGAGGCTACAAAAGCTAGCATCATCCAACTGGAAAAGACTGCTGAGAGATGAGCACAGATAGCTCTAGACAGGAAAAAATAAACAAATGAGGAGAAGGCACCATGAGCAAACACGACAGAGAAAGTAAGATTTCTGAGGGACACAGGACATAGTTAATACTCCAGTGTTAGGAAGGATAAAGAGCATGCAAAGTGAAGAGGACGGGCAGGGAAGTTTGTGGAAGATGGTTTTCAGATCTTCTGCTTCTGGAGATGAGGGTCCAGTTTGACAGGTTGATGCTTACCACTCATTTCCACCCATATGTGCACCTCATGTGTTTCTGCTCAGTCAACGCTCCAGCAACTTCTGGCAGAAACTGGTTCAAACCCAGAAGATATGGGCTCAAGAACCTCTGTTTCCCAGGCCAGGACGGATAGCAATTGGTCCTCCTCTGCCTTGATGCCCTGTCCTGGGTTTCCAGTCATGGCCTGTCTTCTTGCTGTCACAGAAAGCCCAAGGCAGGGAGGCAGGAGGACACAAGCCCGGGGTGCTTTCTGGCAAAAGCTGCCAGAAAGGGTGCAAAGATTGCCAGGACACAAAGTATTCCATCCTTACCTCCAAGGTCCTCCCATCACTTGGCATCAAGCTAAAAGGTCCTCTGGGGAGCTCCTGTAACAGACACCTCCAACATGACTCCAGCCAGGCAAAGGGAGGACAATGTGCATCCTTCTAGGAGTAGTTTTCTTCCCTCCAGCCTGGGCAGCCTAGCATGACCTCTTCCACCCTCAGCAGCACAACTCCCTCCTGCCATGGCCATCACTTCCCAGTATTTGTACTTAAAAAACAAGTGGCTATCAAAAATCCAACCAAAACAAGAGAGGCTTCACAAAACTCACTCCCCTCCCAGAGAAGAAACTTGAGGTGGATGCTGGCAATGCTACATGGTGACAGAGAAGTTCCTTGAGCAGGAAAACCACTGCACAAGACAATGAGACGTTCACCAAGCAAAAATGGGATGCCAGAGTCCAGACAAGCTATCATGCACGCCTTTTCACCAAGTATTTCCCCATCTTGGCCAGCTGAATTGCTTGGCATTCATTTGCTAGGAATGCCAGTAGGATGAAAGACACAAGATAGGTGCACCTTGTGGAGAAAAATAATAGATAAATACAAATCAAATATTTGCTTTTATGTACTTGTAAATACTTTTCCCCCCATTTCATTGATAAAGTCTCACAAGTCATAAAGCAAAAGAAATGTCCTAGTTACTGGCATGTTGTTGACGTCTTTCCTTTGTTTTTCAATTTGTTCATCAGAGCAGACTAGTTTCACATTGTGGTTTTCAAGAATTAGCATAGTTAACGTTTTCAACAAATTTTTAACCTCAACTCCTACTTCAGTAGGATGAAATAAGAATCTATGCATTTCCCAGACTTGGGGCAAACAACTTTGTAAGGTTTTAACATCTTTACACCACATAGCAAATTTCACAAGATAATCACTGAACAGCTTTGTAATGGAAAACTTCCTTTTAGTGTGGCTGGATACACGTAGGTAACAATGCTATGATTTAAATAATTATTTTGGCAATTGACTTAGTCCTTTAAATTAACACAGCAGTTCATATCTCTAAACTACAACACCAGGAAAGATTGTCTAAGCTGAAAGTTTTCTGAAAACCTTTTAATAAACTTCTTAGATATAAGAATAAAACTAAACACTACATCAGCACCCCTAAACTCTGGAGGCCATTCAAAACAGAACCATCTTGGTTCTGTGCTATGGCAGCACTTCACTCCCCTGAATGAGCACCCATCCCACCCCAGCAGTATGTGACACATATACTAAAGAATTTAAGGCCTCCCACTCAATAAAAAGAAAAAAAAAATATTTTCAACATTATTCTACCCAGAAGTATCCAAACTCTCTTTTCTTCTGCTATGTTTCCCTTTCCGATATGACTTACTTTGCAGAAAAGCAG
>VWZK01020806.1:10126-21013 GCA_013396935.1 Baryphthengus martii | reverse complement strand
AAGTGTCAGGAGGATGGAGTCAGGCTCTTTGCAGTGACACCAATGATAGGACACAGGGCAATGGGTGCAAGCTGGAGCATAGGAGGTTCCATTTAAACATAAGGAAAAACTTTTTCACTTTGAGGGTGACAGAGCACTCGAACAGGTTGCCCAGAGAGGTTGTGGAGTCTTCTTCTCTGGAGACTTTCAAAACCCACCTGGACATGTTCCTGTGTGACCTACTCTAGGTGATCCTGCTCTGGAAGGGAGGTTGGGTTAGATGATCTTCTGAATCTAGGGGTCCTTTCCAACACCTAACATTCTGTGATTCTGTGATAACTACACTAATTTAAAAAAAAGTATTTAATGCTAATATAATTAAATAAAATAGAGGTACCTATGAGCTCATTAAACACTCGCCTAGCTACCCAGGTATCTCCAAAATGTTTTTTTTCCCCCCAAAGTCATTGCTACTAGGCACCTTGCAGTACTTTTTCAACAATACATTAACACACTTGTTTTCTATTAAATGCTAATAGTTTTCTCCACCGAGTGGATGGCATTTTAATAGTAAAAGACTTTATCTATGTTACTGGACTATTTTTTTTTTTTTTAGATTTTCGCACTGGACATGCTTTTCTATACAGCTTTTCCAGCTCAGGCAGAAACACCTATGTTGTACCAGTCATAGATCATAAGCAAATAGTGAAGTGGGATTCATTTGTGCCAAACTGTACTCTCCATGTATGAGGATTCATTTTTACTAGTATTATAAAAGCATGAATGTGAACACAAATCTCTGGAGAGGTATGCCTGAGTGTGAGCTCATTCTACCAGCTTCTTGTCCTAAAGTTATACAGGAATGGATGCTACGCATACACATTTGCTTTAGTAAATAAGAGCCCTCTCAGATCTATATTTCAGTTACATTTGCTTGATAGGACTTTTCAGTAAGTTAAGAATACTAACACACAGCAAAACTAATATGAACACCAAAATTATCTTCTGACATTTAACTTCGTTATCAAGGAAAGCTACCAGCTATCATCTTTATGGAATGCATAAAAAGCTACTAACATCACTCATTCAAATGTCAAAGCAGAACTTCAAAATTGCAAGGTATTTATGTCTGTCAGCTTCTGAAAAACAGCACTCAGGAACTGTAGATTGCTTTCTACTTCACTAACATAGAGGGTAATTCTACCTTGGTTCTAATTAAATGAACACCATGTGTGTAGCTGAAAAAGACACCCCTTAAATATGTCCATTAGCTGCGTGTCATGGTGCAATCTTTTGACATCTTTCCTACATTTTTTAAAATAAAATTGGAAAAGAAACTGCAAAATGGCATAAAATACAGATATCCCAAATTAGGGAACTGGAGGTGATTAAACTGATCAGACAGGGTGAGATACAGAAAGGAAAGAGAAGGCTTCAAACTCCTTGACATTTTCTAACAGAGATTAGCACTTAACTCGTAGCTAGGTAAGGTTTTATAAGACAGTGGGATGAAGTCCCTAGCCTGTGAAAAGTCCTTAAAAATTCCCCCAATAATTAGCTATGAAAATCTGGACTATAGTCCAGATTTGTAAGTGGATATTTATTTAAGCAATAATCCAAATCAAACTCCTGGATACAAAGAGACTAAGGGACTATAATTTTGGAAGTAGGTTAAATTCCAAGGGTGAGGCACATTTTCAAGTCCTACTACTTGGAGCCCTTCCACTTAGAATCTTTCACCTTTACCATCTTTTTTATTGTTTTAAGCATATCTATATCTTTACAGAAGTCTATGTTTTCATATAAATACACATATATATAAAACAAGAGAGATCTGCTTCAGTTGAAACCATTACTCTTAGGAGCAAATGTTGCTTATCTTGGAATATGAATAGCTGAAGCAAAAGGAGCCACTACAGGCATTCAGAGCCTAGCTCAAGAGCTCAAATGCTTACTGAAATCACAGACATCATGTTGGATGACAGTACCTTAACAAATGTGTGGGGAGAGTTATATGCTTGAGAACAGGAACCACCAAAGTCAGCTCAAAGAGCAAGAACTGCCTGAATCGACTACTGGGAAACAGTGAGAAGAGAATTATGTCTTAAATCCGTCTTCTGACAGCATGTAGGAAGCTAATTCTCATTCGCTGAGAGCACAGAGGCATTTGAGCTCTCTCCTGGAATTACACAAAACCAAATTATTTGCAAACGCTTGTAATTCTACAGATTGTCAGCAAAAAGATAACCATTCAGCTCAGTTTCTATCCAAACATTTCACTAGAATTATAAATTAAAGGTATGAGAGGAAAATATTTATTGACAGCATGTGAAAGCACTATAATCAGCCATATATCACTGCAGTAACAAAGCCATATTCTGTCGTGAGATGAGGAAAACCTCTTTTGGAGTATAAGCAATATGACCCCATTTCCATTTTGCTGGCCACAAAAATCCAATTTTTGTGAAGCGAAGCTTACATCTACTCAAATAACTGTAATCTGCCATTTAAAAACTCATTTTGTTGGGAAATTCATGGTTCAAAACAATACAAAGTATGTTGTCACCATTGTCTTAGTCTATTTTTATACTGGCATACCTCTGTCACAATGAGGAGTCTCTCTGCCATTCGTGAGGCATATTCTGAACTAGCTCAAGGTAAATTCTCTCCAGATGCACAGAATATATGTAGAGACTTTTGAGCTTCCTCTCATTTTATATTAAACCTAAATTTCTTTGAAGAAATATGGCATACAAGAAAGAAAATTACTGTCAAATATTTTTGAGATCACTCACAAACTGACCATAACATCAAACAAAAAGAAGCCCTCTCTAACTATAACATTGATCTTGTAGACTGTATTTTTTCTTGAATCGCTCTGTATGATGTTCAGCGTAAGTATTATTCCTTCTTAGACGACATGCTACCTAGTTAAAATAATCCCTGCCTTCCTTTGGTAGACAGAGACCAGTGTCAGAAAAGGAGTTACTAAAAACTGTTTCTAGAGAAAAGCAGTTTCCAGGACTGAATGAGGATCGTCAGTGAATTACCAGTAGTTTTTTCAGATGTGTCTTTATTTACATAGCCAGTCCGTGGAGGACAAGTACCTCTGCGTTAACTGTAGTGCGCATGTTCTGTTGGCAATTCCCATAATTGCATTCAGAACCTGTACATTCAAGGATCTGCAGAATTCAAATGGAAATCATTCGTTCCGCATCCCATAAATCACAGTATCTTGCCTTGTATCACCACTGTCCTGTCTCTGTTTAATACATAAAGCTGTTATGTATTCTCAGTACAGGAGCCAGCAGGACCTTGAAACTGTACAGTGAAATCAAGTGAAGTAACAGACTAGATAGCATAGGCCTGCTGCTTTTAATAAAATATTACAACACAAATGTATGGATCATTTTGATGCCATTCTGTTGAAAAAGTAGTTCTACATAGATGTTTCTTGAGCTGCAAGAGAATTATGTATTTGCTGTGACATTAAGACTGGAGTCATTCAGAAGCAGTTATTTGAAAAATTTATGTCCAATTCCCAAAAATGCATTTATTTTAAATCGTACTGCAAGTTTTTCTGAACAATTACAATTGGTATTACAAGTGCTAATTCACACATCTGGCAGCTGCTGGTCATGGCGGAGCTTCTCTCACTGTTCATTCTTACAGAGGATAGGGCATTGCCCCTAGAAATATGGATGACTCAAAGCCGTAATCCTGCAGTTAACATTGGAGTTCTGCTTTCCCTTTCCTTTTCTAAACCCCAAATAATACATATAGCCATTCCACTTTGAAGTAACCCCCACAGATTATCTGGAAAAAGGGGAAGGAGATCCGTTATTGAAACTCTTACTAACACTGCCAATGCCAGTCGGTTCAACACACTGAAAACACAGACGCAATAAATTAGGTCTTGCATATTCCATTGATCACTCTTTATTATGAAAACTTTGTTCAAATTACCGATTTTTTAGCTCTAGCTTTCAACAATTACTCATTTTACACCCCAACATTGAACAGATATGCAAGCCCAAGTCCTGGCAGCAGAATTCCCCCA
Source organism: Baryphthengus martii (assembly GCA_013396935.1). Classification (NCBI taxonomy): domain Eukaryota; kingdom Metazoa; phylum Chordata; class Aves; order Coraciiformes; family Momotidae; genus Baryphthengus; species Baryphthengus martii. The sequence continues at coordinate 16,974 of VWZK01020806.1, read as the reverse complement.
AAAGGCAAAGAAGTATAAGGGAAAGAAAAAGCATCTCTTTTTTCTGCTTCAGTCTTTTTTTTGTTTTGTTTTGTTTTTATTTTTTATTTTTTATCTTTTGGTTTTCTTTGCATGCTACAGCACTAAAGCTCAACTCAAGAAACAGTTTTGTAACTACTAAATGTCTCAGACACATTTGTATTCACAAAATGGGTCAATTGCCACTCAGCTTTGCTGTTATGAACATATTCTAGTAACTCTACAGGTGCCACCAGACCTGGAGTGACAATGAGACTATTCATTCTGGTCTCTCAAAGATACTGACAATAGATTATAGCTAAAAATATCTGTCCTCTTGACCTCTTCTTTCTCCTATGTTCTGTTATTCCATTAAAAAAAAAAAAAATTTGAAATGTTAATTTTAAGGAAGCAGTAGACAAGGGGTAATTCTTTAGTTAATACAAAATCACTCATGGATTAAGGATTCCTGGAATTAAACCTATGAATCTCCTGAGGAATGAAATCCACATTTAATTCAGTAGCAGCTAACACAAAATTTTGTCAGGCAGATTTTCTACATGACAGTAATCAAGTTAGAAAGCTTTGAAAAGTACTCTTGAGTAAATTACACCGTCTAACTAAAATATTTAGAACTGGGAAACTGAGGAGTAGGGTGATTAATTTAAAAATAGGTACAATGGAGATAAACGTTGACAGATAAAGAATAGACAGAAGATATTTCTTCTCTCCTTAAAAATCTCTAATAGTTTCCTTTGTGTTTGCTGACACAGCTCATAAGAGTGGAACTACGCTTTCCAGTGTAGATCAGAAAGCATGCAGAGGAGGAGAGCATGTCAAAAGAAAATGCTAAGACAAAATATGATAGAAGTACCTTGTTGATTCAGGTAGCTATTTGCATGGAGAAAGGAGCAGAGAGGGCAAGAGCTTGGTTGCATTTAAATTGACACTGCAGAGTTTAGCTTTAAATGATCTATTCATATTTTTAAAGATTGAGTCTAACTTGCTCACCAGATGATGTACCTGCCAAAGCGAGGCTTCATACTTCATGCTACACAACTACAGATCTCAATGTCAAAACCCTGTATGCACCAACAGGCTCTGGGAAGCTGCCCCACTGGGGTCCAGCTGCCTTAGCTGGTGGCCAGCCCTGGCACGCTGCAGCCGTGGGGGCTTGCACCAGGCTGTGGGAAAGTTGCTGTGAGGTGCCTTGCCAAGGCCCTTCCCACCTTTGTCATGGAGCTGCTTCTAACCTCAGGCCTTTGAGCTGTGTTATGGGTGTCTCTGAGCCCAAACAGATACTTTGCTGATCCTAACCCTGACCTGCTGCACCAATTTTTGTCGGTTGACCTTGGGTCTGCCTTCTCACTAGAGATCTGGCTGTTCTGAACTGCTCTACTTGTCTCATTCGCCTGCTGCAAGACCATGGCCTTGACAGTGAAAGCTCTGCCTAGAGCTGGCTTGCTGCCACCTGGGCAATAATCTGCTGGTGCAATAGCCACCTTGTACAGAGCAAACCCTTCACATGTGTTCAGTTATATCCAGGATCCCAAACCAGGCAGCTCAGAGGGTTTTGCAGCCCATAAAGACAGGTACATTAAGAAAAACAAAGTTAATTACTATTCTTCTTTTAATTTAAATGTTGCCAGGCTGAATTTAATTATTCAAGGAACTAAGAACTGTGTAAAACTGAAGAGCAAAAGGACAGTTATTGCAAGCTCAGCTCTGTTCACAGCATGTGACAACAGGGATGATTTCAACTCATCAGTATCTGAAGAAGTGTTTCATAGTCCTGATTATTAAAATGCACCAATTTATTTCGTTTTTCGTCAGTGAAAGTATTTACTGCTCCTGTGATGCCCTCCCTATCAATGAGAAAAATGTGAATACTGAGGCACGTTGGCTTTAGTTATTACAAAAGGGTCACACAGTTTACAATTAGAAGCAAAGTAGGTCTTAACATAATAAAAGAGTGATAGAGAAAATTAATAGCAGTTGTAATTCCATGCACACCAGTTACAAAGAACAAATTAGACAGTGCAGTTCAAAAATTTGAACTACTCCATTTGTGGAAGTGTCACATCCTGCCAGAAGATGACATTAGAAGACTAGATGACATTAGATGACTGCTAAAACCATTAGCAGTATTAACTCATTTCCAAACCTTGCAAGGAAGCAAAACCTGTCGGGTGAAGAGTGCTTTATTCTTCCAGGAAATTCCAGGAGCTCTTTGCCAGCCACACCTAATTCCATCCATACTGCTGCAAAAGCCTGTCTGTCATTCGAATATATAGCATCAAGACAGCTGTGAGCTAATTAGCTCACATATGGGCAATCCTTGAGTTGTCTGATCTCAGGGTCAGTTTGACATCCTGAATGCCCAAGGACTCCCCTGTTGCACATGCAGCTTACCATTATAGGTAACTATAGCAGAAATAAAGACATCTCTTAGAAAGGATTTTGCATGATGTTAATACAATGTTCCCCAGGGTGGGATAAAGAGAAGTGACTGTGCCAAGTGTGGGGTGCCGAGATAAATCCACACTGCAGTTGGCGAGGCATTCTGAAGCGCAAAGTACACACCTGCAAAGTCTTCCCTCTACGCGGTATCAGCAGAATTGCTACAGAGCCAGTGCAAAGGACACTATCTCAGGTATGTAGCATACACAGCAAGTAAACCTGGCTGCAAGCCCAGTGTCAAGGGTAGTTTTAAGACACAGTGCAGATCTAGCCAGACACATTAAAGCCAACTGAGAGTTCAGCTGGGACTGCAAAGCTGGACTGCAAAACTCAGCTATCTGTGTGATAATGTGGTTACATTGCTACAACAAGGTAGCTCAATATAGGTTTGCAGGACAAAGGTTTTTTTGTGGCAATGGTATTGCTTTAACAATGTAATCTGTGACATGCCCTCATAAGGAATAAAAGCAGTAATTTGGATGTGGGATGAAAATAATCCTGAAATACCACCTGGGAACTGACTAATACTGAAATAACAGAAAAACAGTGAAAACTGCACAGAAAGTCCATGTTTACAAAGTACAGTAGTATGGCTGTTCCCTTTTTCTGTACTTCTATTGTAGATGTTGTGTAAATTTGCTACACCAAAGAGGATTTTGAACTACAAGAAATCTGTCAGCTCTCTCCCCATTTAAAATCACCGGCTCACTTCAGACTTTCAAAGCACAAAACTGCTAACTGCAGAACATGCCTCATCACTCGCATTTTTCTCACTGATAGAGCAGGCATCACAAGAGCAGTAAATATTTTATTTCTAGGGCTTAGTCTACACGTGTTTTTACTGTAATTTTTAATTGAGTACTTTGGGGAGTATATAATTTTAGTAGATACAGTGTGACATTGTATTTTGTTCTACAGAAGAATATCACATCCTAGGCTTTCAGGAAGACTAAAAAAAACAAGTAAAATGAATCAAGTAGATAATACACTTGTGAAACTTTGAACTAAGAAACCAATAAACCTTCATGCAAAAGTTAGAATATTGAATTCATTTCGTCTTACAAAAATGTAAAATTATTTTCTCTTTACATATTAAAAGGTTTAGATTTGAATGCCCTGAATTCCAACCTTTGATCTAAAACCTACTGCATGCCTCTATTTTTAAAGTGGACATAGCATGAGCATCCATCTCTCTATCACCTTATCCATCCTAGCTCATGATGGAAGTGCTCCTTAACCGCTGAAAACAAACAAAAAATGCTTTTCCAGAAGCTATAGAACAGATGACCTTGATCAGCTCTGCTGCAGGAAACAAAGGTCCCATGTGGCAGGCAGAGTGTTGCGTCTGAGCAGAATGCCAATCGACTTGTTAGTAGGACGACTTGATATAAACAGAAATGTTTCAGAATTCAGCTAAGGAAGTTTTGCCTTCACTTAAAATCTTTGATATTTCAATAGCTGTCAGAAATTTTTTTGTAGTGCATTGCTGTATTTATCATCCAAGATGCATATTTACTATAATTATCCCCCTTTTTTTTATGACTTCAGCATATGCTGAGCTTGTGAGACTGGTAGTATCTTAAAAAAACCCAACATGGCTGGAGACCACTAACACTGACTTTCTAGTATAAGTTGTATTTGTCCTTACTATATATGGGGATCGATTACACATTATTTGCAATGTAAGTGCCAAAAAGATGAGTTACAAATGCTCTTATACACTTCTGTTGTTCAAACTAGGTAAAAAGTACATCTTAGTACATCTTTTATTTAGGCCAATGTAATGCGGATTATTGGACATTTTCCCTGTGTAGTGCAACATACTCTCTTTCTTTCTTTGAAGCAAAAAAATGCTATGCTGGACTTTCTAGGTGGGCTATAGCCTCACATTTGTGATGGTGCCCCACCTCTGCAGTTTAATTAAAAGCAGACTGATCTGTCACTGTCACAGGAGCTGTATGATTAAGAGACACATGAAAGGTCAGAGAATCTAACTCACATCCAGCTGGTGGTGCTTGGAACATGTCCCATCCCCAGTCTGTGTCTCAGGGACAGTACTTTGAAAATTGATGATGACCAGAGTTGGGTCAGAAAAAAATGATAATCTGAGATCTGCTTCCATTCGAAGTCCCTTCCGGTATGAGACAGTACCATCCAAACATAGGCAGCTACTCAAAAAGACTGGAGCGCTTACAGAAGAAAAAATTAAATTACATGTGAAAAGGTTGACTGTTGAATTGCTAGGGTCAGAGGGAGAATTCAAAATGCAAAAAGACCCACGGTGGTATAGTATGGTATCAGCAGAATTAAGATGCAGACAAAGGCCAAGGTTAGGTGTCACTCGGTAAGAACAGGCAGGTTGCATGATAAAGCAAGCAGCTGTCAGCCTTTACCTTCATAGGGGCGCAGGGATCTGGCAGTTGTGCTCCTCTGCCTGCGAGTCACCTCCCTTGGGAGGGAGGGGAGGCCCCCACTCTGCATGTCTGGGTCCATCTCCCTGCTTGTTCCCTGACCTGAGATAGAGAGGGGGCAATGGTCAACTGCAGTAGAAGAGCCCCTTCTTAACCACATTTTGGATGACTCTGAGTACTGCCTCCTTGACACTGCATAAATCTAACTCTGTTAGCAAAAATTTTCATAAGCTTGGATCTGGCCAACTTACCAAAATATGAGTTATGTATTTTGCATAATAACGGAGTAATTTGTATTCAAATGTATTCACCGCAGACAGCAATAGTGGAAAGGTAAGAACTTGTTATGGTGTATTTTGTTCATACAGATTAGGCCTATCTTGCTATAATGGAAAAAGGCAGTCCATTTAAGACACCATTAAATAACAAAACCAGTATGCATGCTATGTTTTAAAAATATATTGAATTTTAGAATTGCTCTCAATTAAAATAAAGTACAAATTAAGAACTGGAAGCCAATTTAAGTCAGAGAAAATAAATAGAACTCACCGAGTAGTCAATTTGTCACATTTTCTTTTGGAAAACTGGAACCGACTCAAGTCAGCTAATGACTAGGCCATAAAATCGTTTACCCTGTATGCCTCCACTATAACATCATTAATGACAGGCTATATTCATAAATTAAATCAGCAGAACAGTAAGTATGAACTAATAATTAAAATAAGCACTGAAACCTGGCTGCTGAATATTTTTATACCTATCTGTTAGAATAGAGTTGTATATACTTCACTGAGCACTCCTATAGATTTATTTCTAGTGGTGATTTTTTTTTTTTTCTTACAGCTCACTAGCGTCAGACACAGGATGAAATCAAATGTTTAAAGAGGACCCAGACGGACAGGATCTCTTGTGTGTTCACTTATTAAAAAGTATTTTTTTAATCACAGACTTCAGTTAGACTGAATACAATCAGACTGACATCTCCTTCGGAAAGAAGATGCAAACTGCACAAACCCACTGAATTCACTGATAGTAAAATATTTTATACTTGCAGTTGAAAGCTTTTAAAACCTTACTTGGTGTAATTTCTGCTTACACACATGTAAAATTTGCTTGTTTTCCTGTAATGTGCAGGAGCTATTGCACACTTCCTTTCTTGGATAGTGTGTAAGGTAATCACTTCAGGCTACCACACGCTGCTCCAGTGTCTAGTTTGTAGATCACTGTGTAAGCAGATAATTGTGAAAGCCTCCTAACACTTGCAATTTTTAAATCAATATATATCATCAAGATATTTTCTGAAAAAAAATTTAAAAATCTAGTGAAAATATAATATAATATTGTCATTTAACATGACAGCTCCAGGTTTCTGACATCAGTAAAGCACTGGTATCTAGCCAGACATCCATTAACCTTGATGGCAGTGCCATGGCATTGGATAAAGCATGAGAACGTCCACTTGGTTTTAAAAGACAGCGTTTTCCTTCAACGAGTGTAATGCACTACTCGCATCCTTTCCTCCAAGCACACTAAAGTGCAACAGAAAATCTGTTAATCATGGCAAAAATACGGGCAACATTTCCAGATCCCAGTCACTCCTGGAAATAAGTTACCAAACAAAAAAACAAATAAATAACACTGGAAATTTTGTAAATATGAAGCTGGGAAGCATCAGGTGTAGTGATGCATTGCATCCTGCTCATTTCTCCTATCTGTGGATGCAGCCGCATGTTGAAAGGCTCGGCGTAGGTAGCTCCCTCTGCCCAGAAACGGACATTTCTGAAGAGAGCCTCGTTAAACCCAACAACCGGCTTCGCTACCGGGAAGGCGAACAACTGATTCCCATCTAGATCTAAGATCGGGCTGGATCGTGCTTAAAAGAAACGTTCATTTTTCGGCCTCTATCAACAGGTTCCTCCTCAGCTCCCGTGGGGCGCCGACACGCTCGGCCCCGCCGTGCCCCGTCGCCGACCGGCGAGC
>VWZK01020802.1:2572-22377 GCA_013396935.1 Baryphthengus martii | reverse complement strand
CTAGCATTCTGTGAACTTCTAGAATATGTGATTAAAAGGACTGGAATATTCAACGTTATTCACAAACCTACATAAATGGCTATTGGGAATTATGTTATGGCCAAGATTTAGTGGACAGCTGTGAACACAGCCCAAGCCCAGCTTGACCAGCTCTGTCTGAGCCACAGTAATAAAACCTGTGACTGAAGCACCTTCCATGGTGATGCTCTCCAGTGCACTGTATCAGTGCGGGCCACATTACACCGGGGTGCAGCACCAGCCATGGGATATTATTTACTGTGCCGTGTCAGGGTATTTGGAAGGTGAGCCCTTTGCAGCCTTCAGTCTTACAGCGCTGTTATCTCAGCTTCAGTGCCAGCTATGTCCAGGGTGGACTAGTCTCAGTACATATTCTCCTTTCTGTTAGAGGTTATGAGCAGTGCAGACCACAGAAATATGTCTCGGAGCAGTCTGAGTTGGGTCTGAGTAGTCCTGGGTAGGTGCTGCGTTAAGGAAATGAGCTGAGTGCTTCTGGATTTGAAGTACTCATACAGGTAACACATCCATGTTCCCCTGGGGATCCAAACATGGCAGCCCTGGTCTGTCTGTGTCTATGGCAGAGACAATAATTGCCTGCAGATAGGGGTGTACTCTTATGGACACTTGGGATGTATATGATGAGTCAGCTCAGTCAAGAATCTTCCATTCATCATCTTGCACAACCAGAAGAAAAAACAAACTCATCTTAAACCTTTATTGTGTTTTGTTTTCTTTAACCTTCATGGTACATCTTCAGTTAAGCTTCCAGCACATTTTGTGTTCAGCATGGGATGCAGTAGAGTTAACCAGACAGATTAGGAAAGCTACTGAAGTTAGGCACTGCCCTGATAGAAACTACACTGGATCCTAGCAGAGATTCTGTAGGTCAGTAACATACTGCTGAAAAATGGACAGCAACAGATAGAAGTTAAAGGAGAGGTGAAGAAAAAAACCCCAAATAAACAAGCACATATTCGATATTTCCACAAACTACTTTAGTCTCAAGCACTTTGTGGCTCAGGAACTTTTTAAATCCACAGTGTTTTCTCGTATATAATAGTCACTTGTTATTGCTATGACTTGAACTGGTGACCTTGGCAACTTGTAGCATCTGTAACTTCTGTTGTTCTGTTCCTATGAAGAGCGACTGCTTTTTAATTACTTTGGAGCCGGTACTTGCTACCCTCATCAGATTCCCACTAGTTCCTAAACTGGAGGAGAAAGTGTCATGCCTTATTTACCCTTTCCACACCACTCCATAGGAATCTATCATAGTGCTTCCTTATTCTGGAACCTCCTCCTTATTTGAAAATTAACCATTTAATTCTGTTTTGGCCCCTTAACCAATTAAGATGGAAAGACTTATCGTAAGGCTATTTAGTTTTTTAAAGAGGTTTTAGTGAAAGATCTTGTCAAAAAGTAAGCAAGCTTTATCTTTCTCCTTTATTTAAGGAATTCTGTGTGTAATTTCCATTTACCTGTCTACTATTTTTACTGTCTATTATAGCTTTTACTGATTTTCTACAGAATCAGTTTATTGACCTGCACTTCCACAGATGTCTTGTTTCTCGGTATTTGGTATCACAGTAGCTGCCTTCATGTCCATTAGTACAAAGGCATTTTTAAGAGGAGGCACTGAAGAAAGCTAATATAGGTTTAACTCCTGTTAAGATGATGAAAAGGGAACTGAACACACTTCTCACCTGACATGAATGGCAGCCTTAATTCTGAGTTAGAATGTGGTTCCTCCTTCAGTTTTGTGCATCATATCCTTTGTTTCTTTAGCTTTTTTTTTTTACATATGCATGACAATAAACTATTTTCATCAATGGAATGCTGTGTACACTGCATCACACAAAACAAGAGAAATTAAACCAAAACAATAAATATTTTGGTTCAACCGGAATAAATTGTGCTTTTCAGGGTTTTTTTTTCCTGTTTTTTTTTGTTGAAAAAACCCCAAATCTCTACTTGCAGAGCATAATCACTTTCCAGGAAACAGATTATAAGATTTGATTCTACTCTGAATACGCATATTTCGGCTTTTTTTTTTCCTTTAAACTCAATACGATGTCTCAGTTCATACATCTGTGAGATCAAAAATACATAGTTCCAAAGCACTGGGTAGGAAATCTATCAAAAAAGCCCAGGTGTCTGAGGAACAGTTTGACAAGCGGAGAGACAAAAGGAACACAGGGAAAGGAATAATGTCAGAGAAGTGTGAAGACAAAGGGTCTGGAGGCAAGGTTCGTGCTCGGTGTCATAGGGGGAATAGAAACTCCAGCGGTGTCAGCTTTCTCTCTGCAATACATCTCTGTCTCAATTCATGCTAAATAGATTGGCATGTACTGCTGACAGCCTATTATTTTACAAACCTTGTGCTTTTTTTATATATTTAGGTAATAGTACAGTGCAATCCCTTAGCTGGATTATTGATAGGGCATAATGACGAGCCACATATTTACAGATTTGTTTTATGATAGTGTAACAATGAGAGAAGTGTCCGTTCTGGGAGCTCTGGTGACAGCAGGATTCCTTGAACAGAATGGAAACAGCTGGCCTCTCAACTGACCTCTCTTCTGCTACCAAGAGCTGTTTGCAGATCGAGTCAGTGGAGCCTAGGAAGTGGTTCAATCTCATATGAAGTAGATACCTGCAATAAGTCAGATAAGTTGTGCTTGAAAGTACCTGCTCTTCATACTATAAGTTTGCACATGGCTTAAGGTGAATCTCAGCTCAGGTTGCCTGATCGTTTCATCGCTAATGCTGCTCTATTATTTAGCCAGCACACCAATTAAAAAAAAAAATAAATTCCCAAACAGGCTCTACTTACGGTTTGTCTATCTTCTAAATATTGCTTTACACTAGTTTTAAGACAGAGGAATTTGGCAAGCTCTGCCTCTATCCCCCATAACAGCAGTTATGTGAGAATGATGGCAAAAGCCAGTCCATCCAACTTGTCATTTGCAACGTCTCGCTTTCAAACACTATTTAACATCACACCCCCAACATACCAAGAAGAGCACAGCAGGAATTTCAGTATGGGAGGACCTATGTAGATGGCAGGTATCGTCTGAGGCCTGTTTGAGATGGGGATGACATATTTTACCATATGAAGAAGACAGTGCCAATAGTTTGTGCATGTGCAAATTTTTCCACCAGAAAGGGCAGTTTGCCAATCTGTAGGCCTTGCTTAATACATTAGGTTTCTGCCCTACACCAGTTTTTCTTCAATATGAATTCCATGTACTTCCCCAGAACTACCTCTAAGTCTACAGCCAGACAAGTGGGCAGTGATGGAGGTGGCATCTGCAGACTCTGCCAGTTTGAACCCACAGGTTTCAGCCCTTTCCACAGAGTGTTGCAAGAGCAGAGATAACACAGGGCTGGGAATTGGGCTAACCGTGGTGACAGGACCAGGACACCATTATCAGCATAGCTTTCCTTGATTTTTAAATAGATTTCTTTCAGACAAATATAAATCTATAAATCCTGGTATACGAGGGCTGGCTACAGTTTCAGTGGTTTGTTTTGCCTTAACAAATCAATAAAGACCGTACTAAAATTAATTTCTTTTTAGTGAAACTCAAAATCTATCCAAAAAACTATTTTTGGTTTCTTTTTAAACCAGCTTAATTAAATTGGCATTTACACCTGATACAGACAAGATATAGCTTCTATGTTTTATGAATTGACAGTAAGTTTGATGTCTTAAGGCTATGACAATAATATTAAGACATGATTTATGATCAAAGTTTTACTAATGTGTCTATATCCAGCAGCTGAAAAACGCTAAAAACTTTTCCAGCCAAGACCTTATGGATACCTTCATTCCATGGCTGCTTTTTTGTCTATACTTTTTTTTTCCAAGATGCAGTATAATTCCATATTTTAGCCAAAATTCCCACTTTCATGCTACATAGATTGTCAGTTGCTTCTTTGTCTTCCTGCTTTTCTGCAGCAGGCCAACACTCCTCCTTGCTCTCCAGCTTTCTTTTGGAGAACAATTTAATTGCATTTGAATGCCTGGTCTCTGGACTGCTCTGTGGAGCCAGGTAGATAATGATAAGGAAGCCGGTCTTTGGAATCCAAGATGAAAGCTGGAAGCTGCTGGAGCAGGCTAACCAAATAGGAGCTCTTGAAAATTAGAGCAGCAGCAGAGGCTGATAAAGATGAGCTGTAAAAGACTGTCTTCAATTTCTCCCTCCTGTGGAGGAAATTAAGTACCAACCCTGGTTATCTAGAAAATCTCATGGTACCCCAGATCTACAGGGATTATTTTTAATAAAATTAAAATGTAGTTGCTTGTGGGGTCTGATTTCTCCCCTTTACAAGAGAATACAGGGGGCTTCTTTGCAGTTTTCTTTCTGCTCCCACTGAAACCAGCTCCAAATCACAGTTGATCTGGGTGGAAACAGAATTTACACAAAGTTCAACTGACTTTTCTGCTGAAAGCTCAGAAGGATTTTATCACTGGTCAAAGATTCCTTCTTGTCTTATGCAGAACTTTCTATTAACCGTATAAGCTACATTTTTCCACACTAGCATATGTTCACAGAAATATTAGACCTGTCATCCCTAATCAGATCAGTGGTCCATCTAGGCTAGTATCTTCAGCTCTAGATACCTCAGCAGAAGGTGCAAGAAAATTCATAATATCATATCCCAGAAGAAGTATCTTTCTAATTTTTGGCAGGTTTTGGATAGCTATTGCCCCAAGCAAGAGTGTTTTATTCCTTGTAGGCTTTTATCCTATCTGTCATCTATCATGCATGTTCTATTGTTTGAACGATTCTCTACAGGTTTAGGCATAAAGGTCACAATAGGACAGAGGTCATAAGTCAGAGTAGATCAAAAAGCCACAGCGTGTCAAATGTTGTGATATAATTCATACTCATGTATACAGCACATCTATAAAGTGATAGCTCATGCTAAGGCATTGCCTCACATTGCTCTTACAGCTACAGCTCCCCTAAGAGTGTTATAATATGCTATTGACTTTCTTGTGGATTCATCATGCTGTGAATTATTTCTGGCCAGTGGAATGCATGGAGTTACCTTTTGGGTATTACTTAAGCAGGCGTCTCGTGATTTTGCCAGAGATCTATTTTGCAGGAGTCAAGGTGTGTATTGTTTCCCTAGATTATATTTTTTTTTCCCTAAAAAAAAAAAATAAAGGGAAAGAAACTAAAGATTTACACTTTGGCTTGAAGATATATTGGGTATATGAAAACAACTCTCTTTTTTTTTTTTTTTCCCCTTTTTTTTTTTTTCCTCTCTCTCCTATAAAAGAACTGATCCTATGGTCTCAGCAGGAATATGTACGTGAAGTACATTTATGTACATTCAATAAACCTTAGGTGCCACAATTTTTCTCTGTTTCCTCTTAAACCAAAGAATAGACAACTGCCACATATCCTTTTGTCCCCAGCATTCAGTCTTTTAATTTCCTACATGAATTTACTCACTTCCCCCCGCTCCTTTCTTTTGTTCTTCTTGGAGTAAAAAAGAGATAGGGAATAAAACAAAAAGCACTGTAAATGATCCTCTTCTTAAGGATGCTTTACTCCAAACTGTTTGACTTTTCACCCTTTCGGTGCTTAGTGGAAAAGCCATTACTTGCTTGCTGAGGAAAAAGCATTTAATGAATCACAAAATCATTCAATTATTCTTAAAAACACTTCACCTCACACATCTTTTTCCAAGTAAAGTGTGCATTTTTCACATTTAAATGGTGCATAACTGCCTCATACGATGTGTCCCTAGAGTTAGAGACATTTTAACAGAAGGTTTCCAGGAGTATACAAAGCAGTTTGATATATATTAGCATTAAAACCCTTGCATTAAAGATGCAGAATTTCCTCTTCTCTCTTCACTGTCTTTCAACAATATTTATGCGAAGTTGTTTTTCTGTTGTCATCAAATGTCTGGCTTTGTACCGAGCCACGATGGCACACTTTGCTTAGTTCGGCATGCTGCAGTACCACACGGTAAAAATTCAGCATGTAGTAAAGCTATTAGCTAATATCAGGCAGCAAAGAATTTATAATGGTTTTTAAAATAAAATGAAAATGTATTTAGGAAAGGAAATAAGAGACTCCCTCAGAAAAATACATTATTTTCAATCATTATTGAGCCTGATGCTCATCTTTCACCACTTTTTCTCTGCTTTTATAAAAGTGCCTTCTGCAGACTGCAGTAGCTGCCATTTCCTACAAAACTTTTTCTTTTTACTTTGGTTTTTTTCCCTCTGAGGTTTTTTTATTAATAGACTTACATTGTAAAATGTTCTTTTCTGTATTTTATGAAAACATATGTGCTTTACCCAGTAGAATCATGTGGCCAACTCGATTTGTAAAACCAACTTGAAGGCTGCACTTTTGCTGGGGTAAATGGGAATCGGTCTGTTTATTTGAATGCCAGCATATGAACTGTACAAGCTAAGGAGTCAGCCTTAAATTTGTAAACTTTCCTGCACTTTTATATCCCTTTAATTTAAACAAGTAATTTTTTCCATAGCAATGATTTTTTTTTTTTTATTATTTTTTTTTTTTATTGGAGGGAGAGGTATTTAAATAACGGCTTTAGGCTAACTTAGCTATCTAACTTAGGCATAGTTTTAAGAACTAAACCTAGGTGTTTGTCCTTCCCTGCATAGCTGGCAGAGAGACAGTGGTGCCGGGGGGCTGTAGGCAAGGGAGGGCAGCTGCAATTCAAAGCACTTGAATCAGATGCCTGAAGTACAGTGTGAATAACCCTTTAGATGACTGGAATTATTGGACCACATTAGAGAGAGGAAAAAAGTGAGGCTGGCATATGGTGAGTGTCCTACATATGGTATGTTGTTTATATGTGTTTTTTTTTCCGTTAGCATTTCTCTTTCCTTTGTTGCTCCACCTCCTCCTGCAGCCTCTCCTAACGACAATGTTAATTCAGAAACTTCTGTGGTTGAAGGAAAGTTTTCAGACCTACGCTATTCTCAAGAGTGCAAAAATCAGACGAAACAAGTCAGCTCTCTCTCTTACACTCTACCTCACTTAAATAGTACTGTCTCTGTTTGTGCTTAATTTTCTATTCCTTTTTATTTTCCTGGAGCTGATAAGGTGTGTATGGGGTTTAAAATTGCTTTGTCATGAAATTTACCGTATCTCACGCTTCCAGACAGTGTTGTATATTCATTTAAATATCAATATATTTTTCAATAATTAGAAATGATAGGCGTCAATATGATAGACGTGAGCTCTTCATACTGTATTAATTCCTTTGGTCTGGTCAAATCCTGGTCTTATCCAATGTAGCTTCAGGGGGAAGCTCCCTTGTGCTGCAAAAACCAGGCTCCACCTGGTTCCGATTAACTTCGCACTGGTTGGATCTGCCCAGTGATGGCGTAAGAAAATACAGAGCAGAGAAGCCTGCAATTGAAGCCGTAGATTCATGGCCTATAAAACTAAAAGGTTATTATGGTCATCTACTCAGTCTTCCCCCTCTGTGTAAGGGGCACCAGAATTTTTCTGAATTATTCTTTCTTTGCATGTGTGATTTTAATGGAGAAAAGCATTTGATCTTGATTTAAATCTTCCAGTGTGTTTCTCTAACTATACCTTCTTAACACTGGCTTCTGTTATACCTTTGTCACCGGGCTGAAAACTCTAGTGTTATCAAATTTCTGTTTCTCACATAGTTATTTATAAGCTGTGATCAAATAGCCTTTTAAATGTCCCTCTGATAACCTAAATAGATTGGGCTCCTTGAGTCTTTCATTACACAGAATTTTTTTTCCAATCCTTTCATCATTCTCATGCTTTTCTCTGAACCTTTTCCAATTTTTCAACGATCTCTCCTGAATTGTGGACACAGTATTTCCAGAATCGGTTGCATCTGTGCCAAGGACAGAGGTAACACAACCATATTGTGTATTTCTCTGGTGACGTGCCCGTGGGTTGTATCAGATTTGTGTCTACCCTCTTGTACTCACAGCTCTTCCCAGCTCTACAGACTTTTTCAGGCTGACTTGGGTCTGGGAGCAGGATCCTTACCTCGTAGCAGTGCCATACAGACTTTGTTATTAGAGCAGCGTCGTATGTTTGTTTGGACTGAAATGTACAGTTCGTTTAACTGTGGCCAGTTTCCTGAGCTATCTGAGTTCCACAGAGGCTTGGCTTGCTCTTTATTTATTAATCTTCCAATCATTTCAAATGCAAACTTTCTAAATACATTTTCGTATCATCGATAAAAGAGTCACAGATAAGAAAAAAACAACAGGGCCGTGCCTTTGTGGGTCACTGTTCATATCAACACCACTGATTATTTTTCCCCACTCACTACATGCCTGAGACTGAGATTTGACTCCAATAGGTACAATATTGATTTTAATAAATTTTTTATTCATAAAAATATTATGATTAATAACTAAAAGACTTTCCAATATTCCTCTGCATATTATAATACCACTAAAGTTACCTTTATCCTACCAAATATATACTCCTATTAAATGATATCTAGTTATCTTTGGCAAGATAATTTTCCATAAACTTCTGCTCTCATTACTTTGATTAAAATGAACTAATACTCCTAGAAGCCATTCCTTATTTTGCTTGAGATCAACACCAGGTTAAAATGCCTACGGACATTTAAGTCATCACATTTATTCTTTTTAACTATTCACAGAAATTTTTGCATAGTTCTCCTGAACGTCCCCAGTTCTCCAAGATGTACTAAAAATCCTCACTAACCGTGCAGACAGGTTCTCTGCCAAATGTATTAAAATACTTCCATGCAAATTATTCAGGTCTACTGATTTTAAAAATGTCTAGTTTTATTAGCTGTTATTTAACATTCTCCTGCACAATGACTGAAATAGAGCTTCATCATAATCATCTGATATGAATACATCACTTGACTTCTTCCCAAAATACAGAATAAAAGTATTTGAGTTTGCCTTTAAAAAATAAAATAAATAAATAAATACAGAAAGTCCTAGTAATTTCCATTTAATAATGGAGCAAGGCAATTGTTAGAATTCTTTGTTCATAATATAATTTCAAAATGTCTTCATATTGCCCTTTTTTCTTTGTCATCTTTGGCTTTATTTAAAAATTCTCTATAATTTCCAGCTTCTAATTTACATCAATTGCTACAAAAGGGAGGAGAATAGGGGAAAATGTTTTTTCTTATTAGCAGTCACCTTCACATACGAAGTAATTTTAGTATTTCCCACAAAAGCATAGGAGGTTTTTCCTTAATTTTGACTTTTTTGAGATGTCCTTTAAAATGCGTTTAGCAGATAGAAGTTGTCAGTCAAGTTTTTCCTTTAATACTTTTTCCAAATAACTGGTTCACACTCACTATCAACTTTGTAAAAGTTGTTTTATAGCAACAAATATAAATATTGGATTTTAATTAATTTGCCCATAACAAATACAATCAAGTTGTAGTTATGTGCACATAAGCAATTAATTTTTAATTCCCTGATCCCTCTGTCACACTGAAATCTAGTAAAGAATTCCTCTGTGTTGGATGCAGTTAGGGAAACTGAATTTTTGATTTTTTTTTTAATGTAGCTGATGTTTTATTATGGACACTTTGAGGTTTCCAGCTCATGTTAATATTATTCCATACCCCATAAATATTTTTTCCATTGTAAGTTTTTTCATGATCTATATGGAAGAAACACAGACTTTAAAAATTATTTTTTGAATGTAACAGCAATAAGAATATTTCAAACGAGGTACAAAAAGTGAGATACAAAATGTCAGTCCGATATAACTACAATTTGAATTATTGCTTCATAATAGAGTGTGGTTTTAAAAATACTGACACAGTTACTGAGAGGTGTGAAAGGTTTAAAATACAGAAGCCATTTGGGTTTTTTTGGTAGGAGTAAAGTGTGAACTTGGATTCAGTTTTCTCTTGTAGCCTCTATTTACAGTATCATATGCAGATTGCTCCCTTTGATGCTTTAAGCAGAAATACATAATATACTGTAAATGTAACTATAACAAATGATAAAATTCTGGAAATCGATTCTGAAATTCCAGCCTCTCTGAAGTCAGGAGCACTCAAACTGTTAGACTTCCAGCCGTTTTCTCCACAAAATGCAGTTCCATATTATAATGATTTAACTTGCCACTAGCTGCATGGTAAAGTTCACTAACTAGACCATAACTCCCCATCACCTTACCCTGGTTTAATTTCATTCTTTAAAAGGGTGAAACCTATTAAAAAATAGTATTAAATAAGAATGCTTTCAGGGAATGCATCTCCTAATTCTTGCTATGGGATGCCCTAGAAACACTGTTAAAGAGGAATGCTGTATTTCTACTTGTTTCACAAGCAAATTGTTCTTATGACAGACCCAAACCGAGTGTCTACAGTATACATTTCTAGTTTTAGGTATAGTTGCCTTATAATGATCTCATTTCATGTCTTTTACCCTCTATCTTGCCTGTTGAGATGAAAAGCTCTCCTGTTCAGTGCACAGCACCTGACACGGAAAGGCAAAGATCTCCATATAGACCCTATTAATTTATTACTGATAATTCAACCAATTACCATCTACAATTAATTGGTGAGGTTATAAGTATTTTATTAGCAAGAACACAATAAAACCACCCGTTTTCAGCTATTTTATGCCAGTACCTTATGAATGGTATAGTATTGCCTTAGGTATATGACAGTTTGGAAAGGAAACACTAAACATAATTGGAGAATACAATCAGTATTAAATGGATTAACAATAGATTTGGCTTCAAATCCAGAGAGACTCTGCAAGCACAGGAACTAGCTAAATTTTCTACACAGATGTATTTCCTACTCTTTAATTTACATAAAACACATGAATTGAATTTGTTGTTGGTATTCTGCACCATAAGGAGAGTCAGGAAAAAAATCCATATAACCATGCGTGAGCGTAATGTTAAATAGGAGAAAATCAGGCAAGCATTCACAACAAAATGGTTATTAGGGAGTGTTCTCTTGAGGAGGAACACTTGTTTGATTTGGGAGAGGCCAAGGTTGACTGGGCCCAGTGACTAATACAGCCTATCGTCAGTACAAAATAGTCCTCGAGCCTACATATCTGGGAAGACGGACTTGCTCTGCTCATACTCTTTCTGATCAGACTTGTCTTTTTCTGGCAGCTTGTGCCAGCAATCAGATTCACTGGAAACATAAAAGAGAAAATGATTGCAGGAGTTGTGCTGAACAAGCAGAGTGTTATCTTTCTTCTCGCTCTGTTTGCCCATGTGCACAATGAAAGGAAGCTGGCGGTGGTCCTGATCCAGGAAAATGATTAGGGGCTTTATCACCAGACAATAAGTTGAGCAAATTGCAGACCACAAACCACTTCTCTACAGAACATCGCTGAAGGACTCGTGGCTGAACTCGGTGCCTTGGAGGCACTAGGAGGAAGTGCAGGGAGGTTGTAAAGATGAGGAGCCAGAAAATGGGGGATGCTTGTGCAAGGTTTGCTGTCGACCTTGCTGTTAAAGCTTTGCTCTTTGTTGTGGTGTTAGATCATAGGCTGGACTTGATGGTCTCAGAGGTCTATTCCAGCCTCAGTAATTCTGTCCTTCTGTGAACAGTGGGAAAAGAACACAGGAAAAATATATATAAATTCTAGAGTCCTCAAGTCCTGGTCATTTTAATTAATTTCAAAAGGTGCAATAAGGCATCATACTTTTTACTCCAAAGCCTTTGGTTGCTCATGTAATAATATTCGAGAGGAGAGCATATTTGATGAAAGATTATGATAATATACATGGATTATCAAATATATATCGTGAAGCTGATAACTTAGAAGAGGATGATTTGTTTAATAGTGGTTCTATTCAATATAAGTAAATGAAAGAGGATTTTAAGAGCAAGAAGTTAGAATCAAAAAGACTTCCATAACTGGTGAAATAAAATCTTTCCGTCCTTAGTCATCTTTGTTATCATGCGACCCTTCCTGAGATTCTGATTCAAGCAGGAGAGGGGAGAGGTTTTAATATTATATCCTGTAAAATTAAAGATCATAAAGCAGAACATTGAAATGGTGTCTGAACCCCTTTGAGCTTTCAAGCTGGTCTTTGGAAACTTGGAAGGAGTCCAGATTTTTGCTAACTCTTTGTTTTCAATCCAAAATAATCTGGAAATAATACCTGTAACAGGAATGATATTAATGCATACCTGTACTAAGGACACAAACTGGTGGAAGTACGTCAGTTTAGTAGTCTCTTCTACTGGAGATACGATCTTAACCTTACCATGATCACCTCACACAAATTCATTCAAGTGCCTAATGGTTTGAGTTTCTTTTAAGGGATTTTATTTTTTTTTCCCATTATAAATTCACGCATACACAAAAAGAGAACTGAAAAAGATTGCCCAGAAATCTAACCCACCAAAAATCTTTATGGTTAAACTGTTCCCCTAATAATTCCGCAATCCATAAACATCTCAATAAGTTATCTAGAGAAAATGGTTTGAAATTTTTCCACTTGGTACCTCTGAAGATGCTGCAAAACTGGTCTGCTAACACTGGTTAACTGGTTATGTAAGGAACTGGGGAATCTGAAGCGAGAGGCTTTCTTCTTTTCCCTACCCCTAGCTTAAGGATCAAATTTTCCATACAAATTGGCATGTTGTGGTAGATTTTCCCTCTGCTATTCCATATCCCTGATATTCTCTGCGTGGGGAACTGCCACTAATGCCAAAGGGATGCTTGGCTCATTGTGCTCTCCTGATAGCTCCTTCAGAAATGCCGTTAGATGAAATAGCGAGGGACAGCAGCGTTTTAGTCGTGATCCATCAGGCGGATCTGAGAGGAGCTGTTTGCCCTGAGAGAGGATAGACTTTCGAGACATATGGTGCTATAATGGGGGGGTGGGGATTTTTCAATTCCAATCCACCCATTCCGGATGAGAGAGACTGAGCTAATACCCTCGTGTATGGTGCATTGCATCTAGCTACGGAAGTAGCGTTAGGATGGAATTTATGGACTCTCTAAATTGTTTGCCAGGAAATGTTTACTAGCTATGCACAATAAACGACTGCGAAAGTGTACTCCTGTGTTTTATATGATATGTTTTTTTCTTTATATTTGGGTTATACTATTATGATACCAATAAAAGAAACTTTAAAAAAAACAACAAACAACAACAACAAAAAAAACCCCAAACCTAAAAAAAACCAGACAGCAACAACAACAAGAACAACAAATAAGAAAAAACAAATAAGCAATGTACGTTCGCATTTATGGGACTTAATTTGGGGAAGTCTGATTGACTACGAATTGTACAGGGTAAAGTTACTGCATGAACCCATGGATACATGCCATGCCTGCATATTAGAAATTAAAGATATGATTTATTTTTAGAGCGAAATATTCTCATCATCAAGTCAAGGTATGTCTTTAAAAAAAAGCCTCATTACCACAGCTGCAGGGAGTCATAGCTAATGAAATTACTATAAACGTAAAAGGGAAGATTACGTACCGGCTTTCCAAAATGGATACACAGCTTCACAATTTAGAAATTAAGCAGGCGGTTTTGGACTGCAGGCTGAAATCTCGGAATTCTGCGCTGTGATGTGACCTTTTCCTTCCATACAGCTCCCTGTTGTACCAGGGACTACTGTACAGTTTTATAGGGTGTGCTAGATTAGATACATTCCCAAACATTTTACTCTGCTGGGAAGCAAAGTCTGAACTTTGTTTGGTAATCTGTGTAAAGAGCTTTCTCTGCTCGGTCAGTTGCTCAAATGCAAGGCTTTCTGTTTTTGCATGATGCATCTAAGAACTCTCTTCTATTATTAAAAGAAAGCAGGCACTAACCTAATTTGTTTTAATCGTACATTACAGATTTTAGCCTGGAGGTACGTTCACATTTTTGCATGATTGAACATTCCTTTTTAGTATATATGTGTATACATACAGTATGCTGTTCACGACAGGATTTTCAAAGTTTAGTAAACAAGTCTTTGTAGCAATGCAGCTTCTCATGTTCTACTTGTATTTTCTGCAAATAAGAATAACTACTATAGACAGGTATACTTTCTCCCTTGCTTACTATGAATATAACAGAGGAGATAAAAATGAACGAAAAAAAATTAAAATAGACATCTTGACTTCTACAGATCATTTAACGATTTCAGTGAAACAAAATTTGAAAATGCATTAGTAAAGTATTTTATCCACCCGGTCTCTTTCATACGCGTTTGTTTCAAAACGCAGTTATCAGTGGGTTTTATTTTTGTAACCACAAGAAACACTATTTATGTTTGGCTGCACTTTTAAAAACTGCTATTACAGTCTAACAATGAAGTTGATCCTGTGAGGTCGATGGGGAAAAGACTCAGCACTTCTCAAGGTCAAGTCTGAAGATAGTTCATGTTGTAAAACATTTAAAGGATGAATTGTTTCTCTAAAATGCTTTCAAAGTCTCCCCCAAGCTGATCACAGTAGTACAAATATATAAAGAATGCATTGTTTGCAATGCTACTAGAGGTAAAAAGCGCAGTGATAAGAAACTGGCATTACAAATACCTTGGTGACAGCAAAACTTGTATCCACAAATGGGAATTTGTATGTTTGGATGCACTATGAACGCATGACTCATACCATGGGATATTAGTTTTCATTCAAACTTGATTGTTTCAAATGAAAGCGCTTTAGGTAACATTTTAAAAATGCTGTAAATATCTACCTCAGTTTATCCTACTACCCGCAACTAACACGATGAAAACTCAAAAATGCTTCCAAGGCAGTTTACCTGGACAATGTCTATTTTATTACTTTTAGTAAGAGCTGTATTGGGTATCACGAAGGAAAAGGCACGGCTTTCGGTGTAACATAGCCAGGAAGCTGACATGTCTCTTGCCTTTCTCTTCCATTAGAGACATGCTATGCCTCCAGATGCTGCAGTCTGGATTTAGGGGCATATACTGCTCTTGCACAAATAAGAGTTGCATATGTTACGAGTTAATTCCATTTTGTTGTGTTCTTTTGCACATGGTGATTTGAAACAGTTAAATGGAAAATATTTTTAGTTTACCATCTTGTATTGAAATATACTTGGATTATTAAATAAAATTGAAATCCCGTAGTGATACATTCTACAGTTCAAATGCACAAATGCGTAAAGTTCATGGACAAAATACCTAAGCAGGAATTGCACAAATCCAGACAGGGTCCCCGTGTGCTGTATTTTGCATTTGTGTCTCAGTCAGCTGAAAAGTGTGCCAAATAATATACCTCTTCTTGCTGTACAGCTGAGCTTCACCGAGTACACGGTGCTAGGCACTTTCCATTTGGAAAAGAAGGGGTAGCAATAAATGGGCTTCACAATTTCATTGTGGGTATCTAATTTAAATTAAATACATGCGACAGGCACCTATGAAGAGAGGAAGATGGCTCCTGAAAGAGATTCAGTGTGCCAAAGTCCAATAAGTATACTTAGATCATGTGAAAGAGCCTCGAAGACAGTCCCTTAGTGGAATAGTTTATTGAACCCACCCTGAGATCTATCTGCATTGTATCAAAGGACATGCAAGTGTGACAAGAAGTAAAGCATAGCAAATACAAATGTCTTGGAAAAGTTCATTTCAATAAGTAGTATAATATAATCACAGTGCATCAATAAAGGTACATGATGTTCTGGGGAAATAAAACAAACAAAAAAAAAGAGTTTATGCAAATGTGGCTTGGGAGGGTGTCAGTCTCCTTAAGGTATGCCCCTGGACCTTTCCTCAAGAGAGTTAAGAACTTGCCTTCTGTTGGTTATTTTTGTTTTGTTTTTTTTTTAACATCAGTAGTGTTATTGATGCCAGCAAACTTAAAATAGTTTCCTGAAACAGAATTTTTGAGACAGATACGATTTTATCATGATGTTTCCGTAAATCAAGCTCTTCTTGGCATGTATATTTTTAGGGAAATTGAGCTTGCTTTTTTATTACTTTATTATTATTTCACCAGCCATAATATCTGCATCTAAAAAACCCCAGTTTAATCTAAAATGATCATTTCAAACAAATGTTACTTGTATGTAACTTCTCCTCTCTGGTATCTGTTGTAAGCATTATCTGGTATTAGGCTTTGAGGAGCATGATGCAGCTTATGCATAAAAGAAACTACATGCAATTTTTAGCTCTCTCCCTGTTTCCTACAGCTATTATTAATTAAGGTTCCAACGCTGCAAATGCTTCTAGTCAAGCATATCGCCATGAACGCAAACACGACTCTCTAAAAACGTAGTCCTCCCACATGAAACTGGTGAAATGAACAGAAGCTGAGCCCTTTAGGGCAGTGAATCTCGTTCTGTTCCAAACACTAGCTAGTTAGGGGGTTCTGCTCCATATCTAGAGCTCATCACACTGTAAATCATAAGCAAACACACCTGCAAAGTAAGTGACATGATCTCAGCAGCTATTAAAACCTAGATACTTTGTAGGTATTTATTCTTGGTGCAGAGATATATGCATATGTGCCTTTTTCTTTCACCAGAGCAGAGAAAATTAGAAATTACTAGGAATATATGATGTAAGTAGTATTTTACTCATTAATGTGTAAAAGAGGTGATGAAGATTAGTGACTTATCACTCTCCTAACGTCTCCTGATGGAGGCAGAATTATTAAATATGCTCCCTGCTGCTGGTCCTGCAAGGGCCTGGAAACGTCAGCCAGGGGACAATAAATATTTCAGGTAGTGGTAGGGGTTTTTTCTCTATTTTGATCTTTGTAATGTAAGCATACTGTGTGTTTACCTAGTAAAAGGCTGTAAGTCATAGTGTAAAACATTTGATGTGTAAAGATTTGAATCATCTGTATTTTTTACTCTGGGTGACTAAAACTTGAAGTATATAATCAGTAAAATATAAATTGTGCAGCCTAGTAAGAAGCAAGCATTTTTAAAAACATGGAGTGCTGAAAATGCACGTTGCCTTCTGTGCACAACTATGTCTTGTATTTTCCATGGGGGCTGTGGTAAAATATCTTTCAAATACATATACAAATCAAAATCCGCAATGAAATTTGTATCAAATAATACAAATAATATGTATAAATACGAGCCTTCTTTTTTTCTCTGTGATTAGTAATTTTAATAGGAAAACAGACTATAGTGTCTAACTGTCAAGATCTGGAGAAAACAAAATGGAAAACATACTTTTCAGGCATCATTGACTTGCCTGTACATGCACATTGAACACATTTCTAAATAGAAGTGAAAGATAAGTATTATTAAACTACCCTACAAGGCTTGTCATAACTGTTTTTCAGTTCAGCATTCTTAAGTGGAGATAATACTAGAAAGAATGAAACAATTGTTAAATTGCAATATAACATGCAGATTGGGAAACAAACAGTATTGTGCAAGATGCTTCAGTTTGCAAATGAATTATCTATTTAAAGCAAGCACACACCAAAGTTTCAAAGAGAGCTTCTTCTGGGGTTTTTGAGTATCTAACGTGGAATGCAAGTTTCCCATAGCTTAAACTCTAAAAGCTTTCCTGAAACATCATAGCTCAGGTGCGAAGCCTCAAGTTCATTAACCATTCTAATATTTGATCGGTTTATTTATATTAAATAGGAAGCGTAAGATATTTTACTGGTTAGAGTGGGTCGGCAATTCAAATAACTTCTAATGATGTAATGCAAACTTGTAAATCATTTTCAGCGAGGGCCTCATAGTCCAGCACAACTTTTATGTAATATATTAAATTGCTAGCATAGTTTTAAAATTTGTAATACTTGGACATCATGAAAATTAGAACAGAATCCATATGTATACGGGAGAAGTAGTTGAAAATACGGATTCAGGGTTAAAGTTTTTATAGGTATGTTGTAGTCTTTAAAGTAAAAATTGTGTCTGATAAGTGTTAAACCATGGCACATGTAAATGTTAAAAAAAGTGAAATAGAAGTACACCACAGAAATGCAATGTTAAAGTTGTCTGGTATGCGCTGTGGTAGTGTAATTTCTCAGGAAAAAAAAAAAAAAGGTTTTATGGCAAAGTATAGTGAAGATACTGGTATATCATAGGTTTATAAATGGCAAATATGATTTTTGTCATTCTTAACTAGTCAGGGATTTGGTATTTTTGACAAGTCAGTCAACAAATTATTCATTTTCTGTGCAAGGATTTTCAGTTAAGGTATTCAAGCATCTTTGAAATGATACATAATCTCCAGACTTTATTACCGCTTGTATCTGTAGGTTTCCATTGCAGCACAGGTATCAAGAGAAACGAATAATATTGCTTCCATGGGAGTTAAACAGGCAAAATTTAAGGAAAAAAAAAAAGAAAAGACTGAAAATAAACATACATCTGTTGTGAATCTGGATAGACTCTAAGGTTAAATAATGATTCCTGCCTTCACCAAATTGCCATGGAAAAATACGAACTGATCATAATTACAGTACAATAAAACCTCGTCCTCTTGCTTTGGTAGGCTCTTGAGTACAATAAAATCTTTGGCTAAAATAAACTGAATTCATATTTGTAAGCTTTCACTTTAACAGTAAGGAGAATATTCTTAAATGGCGTCAGTTGCCATCTTTTTGCTGACTTCAACAAAGTTATGACAATTTATACCAAACGGTGGTCCCCAGGTATAGTCATACTATCTGATTGCAAATTGCAGTATTGCAAATACGCAAACCACACACTAAAAAGAACTGTTCAAGAATCCTACTTGCATTCTGATAAATATTCACAAAGGTGGTGCTTTCAGCCTCCAACATAAAAAAAAATAAAAATGAGCAAGACTACAAAAGTCCTGAAGAGGAGGAATTGTACACTGGTTCATTCAGGTCAATTTTATGATCTCTTTCCCCATAAATCATAAATTAGAAAGAAAACCAACAACAAACCAAAACACCAACAAACCCAAAGAACACGAAGCAAATGCAAATATTAGTCCATACATGAAAATATAAATGATGTTCCAAACCGTGTTAGCTCCAGATGTTTTTATGAGTTAAATGGTTTACTGTTTTCATATATTTAAAACATTCTATTTTTTCACTCGACGTTATAAGCTTTGGGCAGACTTGCTGGCATGGATTTAAGTTATGTGTTTGTACCACATGTAGGTCAAACCCACACTCTGAAAAGATACAATACAAACTAGAATTCAGTCATTAATATTGAGAGCTAATAACCGCTTACTCTTTCTTCTATACTTACTTGACTGAGAAGGTTTGCACCGGCGCTTTAACTGAAAAGTTGTAAATTTTTACAACAGATGGAATCATATAGCGATAGATACTTGGTAACTCTGCACAGAAACTTTCTGAATCACTTCAGTAAGCACTTGAAGATGTTTATTTGTCTTAGCATTAGTTGCCTCTATTTGCATTCTCCTTATGTAGTTTAAAATGAAAGCATAAAGCTCTATAGAGATTTGCATTTCCAGTTCTTGTGTGCTTAAAACCTCTTATGAAAGACATAGTAAGAACACTTGGCGTGGAACTTGTGTACTTATTAGGAAACTCAGGAGCCGGAGGAAGCGCAGTCCCGAATATTCAGATTTCATTCTGAAGCTAATGGCAAACACTGTGCTGCGCCATTAGAACTTTGCTATTGCCTTCTTTTTGTTCCTCTTCACCTTTTGGAGCCTCTCCTACCTCTCCCTAAAAAGTGCTGTTTGGCTCCATCTCTTATTTCTCTTGGAAACCCAGTCTTTCTCCCTCTTCCTCGCACCCTCTCACTTTCTTCATTGTGCTTCCCTTATTTCACTTTTTTAATCCTGTGCGAGAAATCCTGTGCGGCCATCCCCTAGAATTTACAAAAAAAAAAAACAAAACAAAA